>CM060955.1:174180097-174780097 GCA_030765055.1 Mantis religiosa | reverse complement strand
GTGGGTGTTCTTCAGATTGAATTACAATCGTTCGGCGCCTTTAATTGACTAATATCGATAGTTTTTATCGCTCTGTGTGGCTATCGAAACACTTCTGGATTCTGTACGTTCCAATTTAAAAGACCGTTTTTCTCAAAAACTTCTCTTATTTATTTTATTCTATTTTTAGTACCTCTAATGCAAAAAGTTTCACGCGTCAACATGTTTGACCAAATAAATTTATCATTGACAGAAATATATCATGAATTTAAAACCACTTTGTTTTGTTAATGACGCTTTCAATCGCCATGACGATTCAGCGCCGTCGGTGTTCCGGTACTTCCTCCCGCAGGAGTCCTTTTAGACGCTAGTAAATGTACTGAAGTAGGCCAGTACCTTTAAGTGCACACAAAACCCGTCGGTGTGCCGGCACTTCCTCCCGCAGGAGTCCTTTTAGACGCTAGTAAATGTACTGAAGAAGGCCAGTACCTCTAAGTGCACACAAAAACCGTCGGTGTGCCGGCACTTCCTCCCGCAGGAGTCCTTTTAGACGCTAGTAAATGTACTGAAGAAGGCCAGTACCTCTAAGTGCACACAAAAACCGTCGGTGTGCCGGCACTTCCTCCCGCAGGAGTCCTTTTAGACGCTAGTAAATGTACTGAAGTAGGCCAGTACCTTTAAGTGCACACAAAAACCGTCGGTGTGCCGGCACTTCCTCCCGCAGGAGTCCTTTTAGACGCTAGTAAATGTACTGAAGAAGGCCAGTACCTCTAAGTGCACACAAAAACCGTCGGTGTGCCGGCACTTCCTCCCGCAGGAGTCCTTTTAGACGCTAGTAAATGTACTGAAGAAGGCCAGTACCTCTAAGTGCACACAAAAACCGTCGGTGTGCCGGCACTTCCTCCCGCAGGAGTCCTTTTAGACGCTAGTAAATGTACTGAAGTAGACCAGTACCTTTAAGTGCACACAGAAACCGTCGGTGTGCCGGCACTTCCTCCCGCAGGAGTTCTTTTAGACGCTAGTAAATGTACTGAAGTAGGCCAGTACCTTTAAGTGCACACAGAAACCGTCGGTGTGCCGGCACTTCCTCCCGCAGGAGTCCTTTTAGACACTAGTAAATGTACTGAAGTAGGCCAGTACCTTTAAGTGCACACAGAAACCGTCGGTGTGCCGGCACTTCCTCCCGCAGGAGTCCTTTTAGACGCTAGTAAATGTACTGAAGTAGACCAGTACCTTTAAGTGCACACAGAAACCGTCGGTGTGCCGGCACTTCCTCCCGCAGGAGTTCTTTTAGACGCTAGTAAATGTACTGAAGTAGGCCAGTACCTTTAAGTGCACACAGAAACCGTCGGTGTGCCGGCACTTCCTCCCGCAGGAGTTCTTTTAGACGCTAGTAAATGTACTGAAGTAGGCCAGTACCTTTAAGTGCACACAGAAACCGTCGGTGTGCCGGCACTTCCTCCCGCAGGAGTCCTTTTAGACGCTAGTAAATGTACTGAAGTAGGCCAGTACCTTTAAGTGCACACAGAAACCGTCGGTGTGCCGGCACTTCCTCCCGCAGGAGTCCTTTTAGACGCTAGTAAATGTACTGAAGTATACCAGTACCTTTAAGTGCACACAAAAACCGTCGGTGTGCCGGCACTTCCTCCCGCAGGAGTCCTTTTAGACGCTAGTAAATGTACTGAAGTAGACCAGTACCTTTAAGTGCACACAAAACCCGTCGGTGTGCCGGCACTTCCTCCCGCAGGAGTCCTTTTAGACGCTAGTAAATGTACTGAAGTATACCAGTACCTTTAAGTGCACACAAAAACCGTCGGTGTGCCGGCACTTCCTCCAGCAGGAGTCCTTTTAGACACTAGTAAATGTACTGAAGTAGGCCAGTACCTTTAAGTGCACACAAAACCCGTCGGTGTGCCGGCACTTCCTCCCGCAGGAGTCCTTTTAGACGCTAGTAAATGTACTGAAGTAGGCCAGTACCTTTAAGTGCACACAAAAACCGTCGGTGTGAACCCGGGACTTTGGGAATAGTGGACCAGCGGCTAACCTACTGAAGCATCTTCACAAACACTTCATGAAGGGTTACTTAAGAGATTCACCGTTGTATAGCCTGACATGCATACGTTGTACTCAGAGGGACTATTTTAGCAGAGGTTCATTTGGAACCTCCAACCTTAGACTGATCATAATGGTGTTTTAAAGTCAAATAAAATCCTTAGGGTATTAACTAAATCCAGAACAGAAACATTAATATCACTGGAAAAATGGACATATTTCACCCTAATTTCAGGAAAATGTAGATTTTTAGATTTTGACACGTGGATGGCGTACAAACTGTTGAATTTGAAAGTTTGTTTATAAAATCCCAGCATTATAAACAGGATCTTTAATATCGTGCGTAACGACAGTGATATACTTCTTGTAGAAATGGCCATATTGCAAGTTATAGTGGTTTGTAAAGAGAAGAGGAAATAATTGTCTGATTCAGCAACGAAGAAGCAAAAACATGAACATTTTATTGTAAACTAAATGAGAAAACTTCGGTACACAGACGCTGAGTGACCTGCTATGTTTACTAATTAGTGTTTCGTTCGTTTTGATATTTTAAGGAAGAGAGTAAGTGTAAACTTGATGGAGACCACGAGGCTAATGTTTGGTTGGAATGGGACACTGCCTCTACTTTAGATAAAGTAAATGTTGGGTAGAAACGTCTACAGTTGTCCGATTAAGACTAGAAATGTCTATTATCATTTCACATCATCTCTCACCTGGGTGTCTCGGTGCTACATGGCAGGATGATAAGCCCTGAGTAAAGCACTTCCTTCTCCGAACCAAGGTCTCGTGTTGGGAGTGTTTCCGAACCACAGTAGGGTGGAATATCCGTTGTCCAGTCCTGCCGGGGGATGTTTCTAAGTAAAATGTAGGGACCCTGCCTCTACACTCACGTGGCTCCTTGGGACGGCCGCCCTCTGTCTACTCTCGCCTCATCCTTCCTCTTGGGGAAGTCCCGCGTGGGGACACACAGTCATGGAAAAAAGTATTCATACTGTAGTGTTTATGTAGAAAAACTTGATTTATTAGAACTAAACTTAACCTACAGAGAGGGTACATGGTAAACCAACAGTAGGATATTTCCTCCTGAATCTATACATATATACGCATTACCTAAATTACCCCTCTTCAAACAGTTCTCATGACAAGGAAAAAGTATTCATACACTCAAAGAAAATGTCACTTTAAATACAATAACAAAGTTAATACTTTGTAGGCCCGCCTTGGTATCGTGATGATAGCATGTCTGCCTCAAGTACAAGACGTCCGGAGTTTGAATCTTGGTCAAAGTGAGTTACCTGAATAAGGTTTTTTCCTGGGTTTTCCTCTATTCTGAAAGAGAAATTTCAGGTAACTCTAAGCTCTATTGACCCCGGACTCATTTGAGCATCATTTCTCCCATTCCATTCATCGTCCGATATGACTTAACGCTGGAGGACATAAATTAAAAAAAAAAAAACCTTTGCAGGCATTCCTCTTCCATGTATTACTACTGTTAACCTCATTGGCATGCAATTAACCAGTTTTTGTAGTCTCTGATGTAATATTTAGTCATTCTTGCTGAAGACATTGTTCCAGAGCCCATGCGTTCGCGCCATTCTTTCAAGCGTTGAATTAGTTTAAAGTCTGTACTCTGTGTTGGAAACGAGAACGTGGGGAGAATGGTACAGCAACCACAAACGAACAAATTCCGTTGTATGTTTAGGGTCATTGTCTTGTTGAAAGTAGTAATCTGTGCCTAAACCCAACTTATCAACACTCTTTTGAAGATTATTATGTAGGATATTTAAATATTGAAATTTATCCATATTACCTCAACAAAAACAACTTCCCCTGCACCAGGTGTAACCATGCCTCCTCCTGCTTCACTGTGGCTTGAAGGTGCTTCGGTTCAAGCTCAGTATTTCATCTTCTGCCATCATTTACAAATACACTCAGTTTAGTTTCATCTGTGAACGGTACCCTGTCCCAGAAATGCGTGTTCTTGCTGAAGTATGTTTTATTTCTAGGGACCCTAGCACTACTTAGAACATGAGAACAGCCCTTGATGTTCTTTCCTTTCCGAACTCATCCTGAACATAGGAAGACAATGCAAAGGCTTCAATTTACGATTTTTTATCGTTCTTATTAACATATTACTTTCCCTTTGTGTTAGCTTCTGTGGTCGTCCCCTTCTTTCGCTGCTAACAGCAAATTGGAATGGTGGAATTTAACAGCGAATAGTGGAATTACTCTCTCTATATCGTGTTGCCTGGCTTCTTCCAGTAGTATTAGCAATGTTCGAAAATGATTTTCGCTTTTTATATTGGGAGATAAATATTTGTTTTTCCTCCACAATTGTTTATTTATTGTTGCGGCTCGTTTTCAGAACCAACAAGCAGAAGGTCTTGCTTGCTGCAAGCGGTTCGTTGGTGGTTCCTGTGTTTACATTTCTATTTGTGTATGAATACTTCTTTCCCTATCAAATGCCACCAGAATTGGGGAATCATTTATTTCCTTGAGGTACGTTTGTTTAATACTCAAACCTTTGTTACAACGACACAGCTCATTTAATGAGGTGGCTACATACTCAAAATCGTAGCACTGTCATTTACTTTAATAGGGAAGTTTTAATTGCAGTACTGAATGAATACTTATTTCCATGTCTGTAGATACAATAAGCCAAGTGCTGTTGCCATGTCGAGTTCCCTCCGCAAGGCTAACAGTTTATGTAAAATGTTTTGTATTTGACTCATAACAATGTCCAATAAGATGCCCTCCGATCATTGCTCAGTAACAGCAGCTCTTGGGCTTAGTCCTTCACGAAATTCATCATTATATCTCTTGAATTCTCTGTACGAATTATAAAATTATTGCCCTATTTGTGGTTTCTCCGTCAAATTGAATGCTAAGCAGGTATTCATATTACTTATGTGTTAATAAAAACATCATAGCCCTGACATGTTGATTTTTGAGTGGCTACAAAATATTTAAATGATGATAATAATTGAGAAACTGCTAGAGCGAATAGAACAAAGTTGTCTGAAAATATGGCTTTGTAAAGAGGTTGAGTGTCGCCCAACTGCAGCGTTAAGATGAGATGTTGCCAAATGTCTGTCCCCTAGGTGCTTTATATCGCTGAAGAATGGCCACTGACAAGGATTAACGATTTGTTAGCGAACATGGCCAAGTACGTGACAGCGGTCGGCTCCTTTCTAACACTCAGTCGAGTTATCTTCTGCTATTGGATATATCTCACCAGCAACTGAATAACGTCGTCCGTCACAACTCTATCTCAAACTAATCTTTCCAGATATTGTACTTTCTCAAAAATACCTAACGATTTTGGTTAATACAGAAGGTTTACCTAAAGTCAGAATATACAGTAGCCCTGCATGTATAGAACTTAACAAACACTAATGATATGTACGAAACAAACATTACTATGAAATTGGTCTCGCTTTAAACCATCCACTTAATTTGGCTTGTTTCAATTTTCTTACATTACACGCATACAACTCATTTTACAAAATATATTAATACACTTAGAGCTTTTTTGTTACAACTTCTTACACTGATATAGTATCTACAGACCGCATTCAAGGGGTCCCGATTTTAATTTGGATCAGGGAGAATTATCTAGATAATTATTTTCCAGTACTTGGAAAACAGAGAACGTATAAGCAATTTCTGTTTGGGTTCTTCGTACATTAAGTGCCTCCTCTCGTATGAATTATATTTTCTGATGTAGGGCATAGCATTTCCCTTTTCTTTTCTCAATGCCTCATTTAAAGCAAGACAAAACCGCTGTTCAACAGTAAACACCAGGCACCGAACATTATCTTCATTTCTCATTTGTTGCCGAAAGACATAGACCAGATAACGCCTCTGTCTTTTGTTTCAGTAGCCGAAAGCCTCCCGCTGGGCTTCCGTCTGTCAGCAGCGATAAGGAAAATGTGTTTAGAGTTGATTTTTTTTAAATAGTGTATGCCGTTTGCTCATTTAATTATGTATAACTTAGTTGTGTTTTACGACATTTAATACGTATAAATGCATTTCATATAAATAAGATTCTATTAACAAGTTTTCTAAATTACATTTTTTCGGGACTACAAATACAGATACTGTCTCATAAGAAAAATAATTATTTGAAATGTGTCATGACAAGCAATTAACTAGTTTTCAAACATTAGATTCTATTGTCTTGAGTCATCGTACAGCGAGGTTTATTATCCCACGATGTTACCAGTCTCTGGTTTTTGTTGTGAAGAATTCGGTGACATCCACTTGTACTGCTTCAATGTTGTCAAAATGTCTTCCACGTATAAAATGAGTCATGGAGAGAAAAAGATGTGAGATCAGGGCTGTATGCTGGGTGTGGTAGCAGTTCGACTACTTCCCAATTCCTGAATTTTGTCCATGGTTGTTGGTGTAGTATGGGATGTTGTAATAGAACTCTATTTCGGTTAACTAAAGCTGGGTATCTCCGTCTCAGAATTTGATGAACTCGTTCCAGTTGTTGAGAATAAAGATCCGCATCAATCGTTCGTCCGTTTGGAACAAACTCTCAGTGAATCACAACTTCAGACACACAACATTACTTTGGGATCGAACTGATGAGGATCAAGTCACTGTTTCGGTAATATACCCATTTTACATCACAAGTGACAAATCTATCATCCATGGGATTACGGATAAGCTGACTCTACGTTCAGTCTGTTGAGGTACAGATCTACAGTTTCTCTATCATTTTCCAAATGTCTTAATGTGACGATGTATGTATCTTTTGATGTACCAAGTTCGTCTCAAAGACTGCGGGTACTTTCTCACAAAACTTGACGTGTTTCCTCAATATTCCATACTTTATGTCTTCCAGAACGTGGTAAATCTTTAGTGTTTTCGTCTCCATTGTTGAAACGTTGTAACCATCGTTGTGTCACACGCTCACTAACGACATCTTCTCCTTCCACTTCACATACTCAGCGACTTTATAATCTTGTTTCTAGTAGTGTTTTAGAAGTACTCCAAGTTCAAACTTTGTTATCTCCATTTTGTGATTGTTTATTAACAACTGAAGACTGATACAAGCTCGCAGTGTACGTAACACTAGACATGACATCCTGTAAATAGCATTGCCAAACTAAAGAAACACAATAAATTTTCCAAAACACCAAAATCAGAAAAGCGATTTTACTTATGAAGTTATGAGACAACCTAATATTTTCGTATAAATACGAATTACATATAAGTCATGTTCAACTGTATGTCATATGTTTAAGCTGTTTTCGTGACAAATGAAAAGTATATTCTGAATTTTCTGCAATAGAATCTGAAATCCTCCTCATTCTTGATTACCTTTGTAGTCAACCGCAAGAGCTAGACAAAATCTGACTACACAATAATTATAGTCTCACAAAACACATGGCGTATATTGAATATCTAAGGGATGAAAGTCACTATACGTTGTTTCTCCTAGGTCAAAGACTTCACATAGCAATGCGCCTTTTTTTAATCTGACTATTCCTTTAGCCGACAAATTATTTTTATAAATAACAATTAAAAGGAAATTTGTAATGAACATTGATCTTAATTAAGTAGCAGTAATATATCGAAGACTAAGTTGAGAAAGTAATGTGAAATTAACACATTTGGGGGTATTTGGTGAGTTAGGATTCACGTCATGAATGAAGTAGCATTATTTCTCGTTAAATTTTTGGCTCCCATGAGGACCTGTTTGCCATGCAGGACGCACTTCCTGACGGTCATCATCTAAAAATACAGTGACGTAATGTTATCTGTGAGAGATCTGGCAGGATGGTTATGACAGCAGTTGAACTACCAGTGTTGAGACACGCCCAACTGCAACGTGAATTGAGTATGCGCCGCTTTTCTTATCTTGATTCATTATGGATACCTGATCCGCCTTTCCAATAGCTTGGCGCTTCAACCTGTTCAATAACGAATTGGCGCATCTTTGCCTGAAGAAAACCTGCACACTCTCTGTAATAACTTCCCAGTTAATTGTGATAACGTAGGAACATACGAGGGTCGGCTGATAAGTCCCTCGCCTCACAATATAAAGAGACATTTTAATTTTTTTCTTTATTTCTCAATATAATCTTCAGAAAGGTTAATACATTTGTCATATCGGCGTTCTAATGTAATTAAATCATCTCTGTAGTGCGATTTATAATGGTCCTCACAATAGTTGTTTACCGCATCAATGACCTCCTCGTTGCTGTTAAATCTTCATCCTCAAGAAATTTTTTGAGGTTCTGCAACAGGTATGAGTCACTGAGTGCTAGATATGGCAAATATGGTAGATGTTCAAGCAATTCGAACTTTAATTCACACATTTTTCCCATCATCATGATTGAACGATGGGCCGGAGCGTTGTCGTGAAGAAACAATGTTTACTTCTTTGCCAAATGAGAGTCTCTTTCTGTTCACCTCATCACTCAAACGTTACAGTAAGCTTGCGTAGTAGTCACCAGTGATACTTTTACCCTTTTACAAGTAATCAATAAAAATAATTCCCTGTACAACCCAGAAAACACTCGTCGTAACCTTATTAGCTGACAAAATTGACTTTGCCGTTTTTTGGAGTCGGTTCACCTGGCACAATCAACTGTTTTCATGGGGATTTTTATAGTAGAGCTCGAAACTCTTAACATAAACAGTTTTTCTTCGCAACTTTTGATCAGGTGTCAACAAACACGGCACGGACCTTGTGAAAGCCCAAAACATTACTTAAAATATTAGCTGCACGTTCTTTTGTTATGTTTACAGCCTCTGCTATCTCAAACAACTTTAATCTGCGGTCTTTCAGTACTAAACGATGAATTTGTTCATTGATCTGGGGATTTCTGACTTCCACAGACTGTCCAGAGCGAGGCTCATCACTAGTACTCGTACTCTTCGTAGGGATATATCCTACACACTTACAGTAAATCAGATACTAGGAGTTGGTTATGGTGTTTCAGTTTCCTCTTCTGATTCTGCCAGTTTGGCCTTTCATTTTATTTCTTTAGGTTTGCACAAATTCAGTTTCCACTTCATTATTTCGTACTTTCTGACGTAAATTTTAAGTTTTGTTTGGATTTTTTTTCTCAAAGCAATGTCTCTGTTTGGTTTTTTTTTTTTTTTTTTTTTTTTTTTTTTTTTTTTTAATTTACGTCCTCCAACGTTAAGTCATATCGGACGATGAATGGAATGGGTGAAATGATGTTCAAATGAGTCCAGGGTCCATGAGACTTAGAGCTACCTGACAGTTTGGGGATTCATAGTTGTCACCTTTCCTATCAAGGCGAAGTAAACACTGTCTTTCTCGTTTCACGGTTATTGTACTTCTGTTTTGTTCTTTCTAAATAAAAGGTTACTTTCGAAATTGTTTTATATATTCCTTCAACATAAACAGATTTTAGAATTAAAGTAAGGATATGTTTAAATATGAACTATTAGCAATGTATGAGGAGGTGTAACACGTAAATTCATAGAAGATCCTTTGTACCTGTGTCCTGGCAATGAGAGAGGGAGGAAGAAGGTGACAGAGGGTGGCAGTCCCTACAGTTTACAGATTGAAACACTTTGGTGGAGACCCGTATATATCCCCCGGAATGCTCGAGTCTCTGCGACAGCCACTGTGGAATTACATAAAGAAAGTTCCCTTTCATAAAACGCTGACAGCCAATCAGGATGAAGGTGAAGTGAAGGAAGGTGAAATTATCGGGGGAAACCCCTTATAAAAGCCATGAATATGGAAGTTCAGTGGCAGGGATCGAACACCTGACTCAAGACAGTACAAAATTGCTTTGCCAGTGTGGTATCCCATGTCAGTCCGCTTCTCCCTGAGTGAGCGTTTTATGGTTTGATTGTCAACAGTCCAAACGATTTGTCAGTGAGACACTGCCTTTCAGATCGAACGTCTGTGATTGTTCCTTTGAAACTTCACGTGTACATTATGATGAGAAATGTCACACTGTATTTATATTTGTAGTGCTGAGGTAACTTAAAGTGACTTGGTGAACTATGCATGCACCAATTACCTACTGCACGCAACCCACGTGTAAAATTTAAATATTACAAGAGTTTCCATAGTTATTAAAACATCCGGGACATCTGGACTTTGAAAAGTTCGTGTATTACAATTTTAAATTCATTTTAGTACAGCAACTACAAGAGTAATGTTTCCGTCAGCCTCTGTTATGTTGGGTTAACATGTCTGCCTTATGAGATCGCTAGTTCGAATCTCTGTTAGGGTGAGTTATGTGAATAAAGTTTTTTCCGCGGCTTTCTTGGCCTAGCGGTTAACCCGCGGTGACCCGCGTTCGATCCCAGGCTAACGCAAAATGTGATTTAAGGTGGACATCACGGTGCTGGGTCGGGTTTTCTCCGGGATCTCCGATTTGCTGCACCATCTCATTCCAGCAGCGCCCTATCTACGTTTCATGCATCACCAGTGTCACCACCTGCGGTGCCGAATGTTGTAAAAGCGGGTTTCCCCTTATTTTAAAATACTTATGTCTAATAACTCTTGGCTCTGTGGACCGTGGCTCATTTAAGCGACAGTTTACCCATTTCATACATCGTCCGATATGACGTACATTAGTGAATGTTAGATAATGTTCCCAACTGGTCACGTTTCTGGCGTTTCGTAGCGAGAAGTGTTCCTAGTTACTTAATCTCTTGTCCATATAGCAGATGAACATGGGCTCGAATTATGCTACTGCTGCAGTACGTCCAAATGTTCAACAAATGAGGACATTTCAATCTTGTAACTCAACTTTCCGACACTGGACATTACAACTGCTGGTTTACATTTAGTGTGAGTGTTTAACATTGTTGCTAAAGGTCTACAAGGAGTCTGTCTATATGTCGTATCAAGGAGCACATCTCTAAAGGGCTGTAAGTGCCAAATGTGGGTGTCGCAAGCCACCGGAACCCAGTAGCGTGTACGACAGATGTTCGCATCATGATAACGTTTCCAATGTTCCGATAAAGTTGCCGATTCTTTTGCGGTATCTCTCCTCAGTATTTCTTAATTCACATGTAGTTTTCTCTGTGGAAACGTGATGTTCATAAACGTTATATACGTTGAGATATTTTTAGCAGCTTTCAAAAGTCATTTTTCCTTACGAATCATTTTGTTGGAGATCTTAATAACTGAGATCAGAATCAATGGCTGTTAGATAACGATAGGATTGTGTATTACCATCAGCAATGTTGCTCTCATTTGCATATTGCTGATATGTCTACCACTTATACTAATAGCTATTGTAAAAAGTGAGGGAACTTCTCTGTTAGCGCGCGCGTGTGTAGGGTAACCTTTCAGAAAAAGCTCGTATAATCAAACTGAAAAATTCAATGTCATAGCAGAAGATCTGTGGTTCAAATCCCATTACTACTGTGAAGCCCATGCCTTTAACTTGTTTACTGATACTATGATCCAATTGTTGCCGTTAGTTTTGGAATGACCCTATCACTCAACTCAGCTGAATTACGGCATTTTGTCTCGGAATATATTTGAGAGTCAGGAAGTGCACACGTCAGCTGTGTATATGGAATATGAATATCTCGACCTGACATGGCTTTCAGTTATTCCAAACGCACGCACCTTGGGGGTGGGTTTTGTGAAGGGCCTGTCCGCCAATAACACCGCAGCGAGAGAAAGGAATACGAATTGTCACCAAAATGACGTACCTGGTGGTAGGGTGTGTCCTGCTTCAATTGGAATCGGAAGACACGAACGCCGCGGGCCCTTCCATTGTTTCACGTACGCGCGTGCACTCTGGGTGGGCCTAACCCCTCCGAAATGGTTGTTCTGTTTTGTCAACATGAATCAAAGGCGTACCCAATAATGTCCAAACTGTAAACCATTTATATTAATCCGCTTTTCTTTTGAACAAACCCGAGCAGTAGGTCACGTTTACAACCGTGGCTACCCCTAACTCATGACAATACCATCCTGCTTGTGCAAGGTACAACCTCATGCTACCCAGGGTTCCTTCTTCAGAATGTCTTCCACTATTAACGTTTTGAAGTGTTGTAAACATCCAATATATAACTTTATACCGAGATTTCACAAAAATAGAGGTTCTGTTTCGTGTGTGTGTGTGTGTGTGTGTGTGTGTGTGTGTGTGTGTGTGTGTGTGTGTGTGTGTGTGTGTGCGTGCGTGCGTGCGTGTGTGCGTGTGTGCGTGCGCGTGCGTGTGCGTGTGTGTGTGTAAATCACAAAGAAAAAGTAGACCTGTTATTTAAATTTATCTTCCTAGGATTTAACAGGTAGATTTTCAAAAAATTCCCGCACTGTGCTACGCCCGCCTCGGTGGAGAGTCTGACTCACGTTCAAGAGGTCCCGAGTTCGAATCTCGGTCAGGGTGAGTTACCTGGATACGGTATTTTTCCGGGATTTTCGCCCATTTCATTCATCATCCGATATGACTTAACGTTGGAGGATGTAAATTACACAAAAAAGAAAAAAAAGAAACTGCGCTACGCTCGGTACACTTTTCCGAAATATGTTTTTAACTGTTTCGGTTTAACTACCAGACGTTTAAGGTACTTGTATCTAAGTATACTCTGCACTTTTGGGGAATATCTCATGAATTATTCATTTGACTGACTTTAAAAAATCATCCTGCCTACTAATACACATAATGCATTAGTATCTGCATGGATCTGTTGTGTTTAACAACCTTCAGGGAGAGAAGCAGGCCACATGCGCTTTGCTGGAAACCGTGATTGATAAGCCTACCCTCCAGACAAAACCACGTAGACCCACCTTGTTTAGTCATTTATACATTTTGTGGCTTGAACATTTACAAGATATTCCATAAGTTATCAAGTTTTTATTGCTTTTTTCCTGGACTTGGTGGTTGCGACGCGCTTTTTAAAACGTTTATCTTGATTAACGAGATAAACTTGCATAAATACTGTGACCTTCACGGCCGGCGTCGTTAACTCCACTATGTTGTCCGGGCTTGAAGGCCGTGGTCCATTTGTATTTCTTTCCGACGTTTCGCCTACAAGCCCGGACAACATAGTGGAGTTAAGATAAACTTGTGTAAAAACAGTGAATAGAGAAAGCGACGTCAATGCAGTATATTAAATATTTGAAAAGTATGTTCCACCGTGTAGTTTTAGCTAAAATTATTAATTTTTTATATTTTATCTCTAAGTAGTTATTTATGTATCTTGTGTATAATTTTTGGCAATGTGATACGAGCACATGGGTCACAGCGAACGTACAACGTTTCACGCAATCCCAGCGTTAAAACATGTAAACATAACTAACATATTCGCAAAATATAATGCTATACTGTACTAGAAATGAGAGACCATGTTACTTTGTTGATCTGAAAAACAGATGGAAGTTATAAAGAGTTGTATTAAGGATATAGTTAATACCAGGTTAGTCAGCTGCCCCTTATTCTCAAGTTTTATACAATCCGCATTTTAAACTCCATCGATCCAATTGCTAGATTCTACCCGCGTATTTAACATGGATTTTTTTTTTTAATTTACGTCCTCCAACATTAAGTTATATCGGACAATAAATGGAATGGGTGAAATGATGCTCAAATGAGCCCAGGGTCCATAGAGATTAGAGTAACCCGAAATTCGTCTATTAGGATAAGGGAAAACCCCGGAAAAACCTTATCCAGGTAACTCACCCTAAACCGAGATTCGAACTCGGGACATCTTGAACGTGAGGCAGACACGCTACCACCACGTTACCGAGGCGTATATATATATATATATATATATATATATATATATATATATATATATATATATATATATATATATATATATTATCGCCTGGAATATCTATTAGTGATTAGACAACTGACGTTTGTACGTCTGCAAATGTTCACTGGAACCAGAGAATACTATACCTTAGATGGAATGTTTATGTCACACGTTACTAGATAGCTCAATTGGAACGAGCGTAGAACTACAATGTCATTTGTCTGCTATGATGGTGGTTCGAATCCTCTGCAATAGGTACACTACTTTTTTACTATGTAATACAATTTCAATTATTATTTTGAAAACAGTTATTATTTTTATTTTTAATTGTTTTATTTATGTTTAATGGTACTGTTTGATGTTTATTTATTGGTGAACTACGAGTATGTAGTTGTTTAAATACGTCTATAGGTAGGTGCAATTGAAATAAGGATCATTATACACATTTGAATACAGAAAACATAGAAATTGCAGTATCAGAGTTTAACATGGAAGTTAACACAATTTTGCAGACACAGAATTATTGTGCTATTAAAAATGTCGTTACAAATTGGTATATTTTGTGGCGCTGCAATGACCCTTTTTCTATTGCTGGAACACGACTCTTCTAACGAAGCAAGTATTCGAACTGATGACCTTCTTCGGTAATGCACGCCCTCAGGAACTTTATAATTGAATTATTGTGAATTTGGTTTCCAAGTTTTGATGAACACAAGAAAGAGTATTTATAATGCTGAGACTCGAACCTGGGTCATTGGGTGTTAGGGCACAAGAGAGGTGATAATCCTATTGAGCTATTTCAAGTCTTGTCTGAAAGACAAGAAAGACTGGGTTCAGTAGTAGGACTTGTATGTCTGGCGCTATATCTTTGCCATCTCGCTAGTTCTCGTACTTCATTTAGCCTTGTAAGACACTTTTAAACATTTGCTGGGTGTATTAATATTATTACATAAATGGCAAAAGCTCTTATGCATGTTAACCGAGATACACGAGACGTAGTTTAAGCAAAGATGTAAATAAACCGTTGTTTAATAATATGTCCGTTTTGACTGTATGGATGACGCGTGTCTCTAATTTTTCCTAATTTTTGTTAGAAAACCCCTGCGCTAAGTACAAGAATCCGCCATTTTCCTTTTAGCTGTCGTTGTTAGGTACTCATATGATAGGTCCATTTTTGCCGAGGCGTTTACTGAATTACTGTGCTATGTATACTCTCATAAAAAGTTTGTAAAATCGCCTGGAAACAGGAATTCGCTCTCAGTAAAAGAGTCGTATGTTTTTGAGGTGTCCTTTAGCGAGAAGTACGTTTTGTCCCTTAAGCCACTATTCCTCTGAATTTTGCGTATTCCTCTAAGAACGTCAAGCAGTACAATTTAGTAAGCGCAAAACTGGACTAAGGCTCACATGTCATTTGTTGGGTGGCCTATCTTCCAAACGAACAAATTGCGGCTGACTGTCCTGGTATTGCAGTTGAGATTTTAATGGAAATCGACATTGCTGAGGGTTTATTAATTCCACAAAAGTCCAAAAATGCTTACGAAAAAGAATATGTAAAGTTTCATAGATGGATAAACCAAAACTGAGCTAGTTCAACATTGTTTGCTTGTTTCTAGGTAATAACGCTGTTGTTTTGTGATAACAATGTGAGAATTACATCAATAGCGTCTTAATAACCGGGCATACATGTTCAGCGTAGTCGACGATGTCGCTAGGGACAGTTACTGCAATGTTCCTTTGATCAGCTTACATAATTGTAATGTGATCGGAGACTTGTTACCCCGGAGGGTAGGGATGAAATGAGAGGAGACCCTACCATTTCCAGATTGAACCATCCCGGTGGTACTAGCACAGCAAGCATCTGCCCTTCTTATCCCCAAGTAGCAAATGTCCTATTCCGTGACCTTGAAGGAAGGGTGAACTGAAATAGCAGTGGAGATGCAATAAACCTTGCGAGTATACTTATGTCTAGCGACCGCCTGAGCTCGATATATGATCTGGCAATTGTACGCGACAGCCAGCAATTGCAGGACAATGACATTTGGTCCATTCGTATTGATGATGTTTCGTTAATCCCTGACACCATCAAGAAAATAATGTGGCGTCTTTGTTTATAATCGTGCAACATGCAGTTCAATGTACCTCCACACTCTCTGTACATTAACTCTTTATGGCAATAAAGAAGCAATCAAATACAATAAAGAACACATTCGTAAACTGGCATGACAAGGTTCAAACACTGAACGAGTAACGATAAAAGACAAGCTTGATTCTTGGGTAAAGTAACGATAATGTGACGATATAGGACCGGCGTCTAGACTTGTGAGTCAACTTTCCGAACTGGCCGCATCATCCGCCATCAGTAATTTGTGACAAGGCTTTATTGTGTTTAGCATCAGTCACTTGGGCGAATGCTGGCAGTTTGCTCTTCCACCACGATTTCCTGAACCTACCAGGGTTGTAGGACCAAGTTCGGAAGCTGCGGCTGAACGGTTTCTTTCTGGCGTCGCTTGGGACCACTAGGAGCTTGTGAGTGGACTTGGCTGGAAACGTTAGCGACCCCATCCATGTAAAGAAGCACAAAGGGCCGAATGGTCTAGATAACTACCTTACTTTTCATATGCTTTCACTGCCCCGAATCATTTATTATTTATATAGCAAAGGGGCTAAAGATGGAGAGGGGCTTGAACTATTTATCTGCTCTGTTAGTAGATCTGTTTACTACGAAATGAGTGTGTGAGAGTACATATGAGTCACCCATTCCGTCAGATCTAATGCTTGTTTCAGTAACTGCAGTGATAGGTATTATGTACTGTCTACCCACCACAAGAAGACAAGCGGGGCCTGAAGAGGGAGAGGGGCTTGAACTGTTTATCTGCTCTGTTAGTAGATCTGTTTACTACGAAATGAGTATATGAGAGTACATATGAGTCACCCGCATTGTCAGATCTAATGCTTGTTTCAGTAACTGCAGTGATAGGTATTATGTACTGTCTACCCACCACAAGAAGACAAGCGGGGCATGAAGAGAGAGGAGCTTGAACTGTTTATCTGCTCTGTTAGTAGATCTGTTTACTACGAAATGAGTGTAGGAGAGTACATATGAGTCAGCCATACTATCAGATCTAATGCTTGTTTCAGTAACTGCAGTGATAGGTATTATGTACTGTCTACTCACCACAAGAAGACAAGCGGAGCCTGAAGAGGGAGAGGAGCTTGAACTGTTTATCTGCTCTGTTAGTGGATCTGTTTACTACGAAATGAGTGTATGAGAGTACATATGAGTCACCCATACTCTCAGATCTAATGCTCGTTTCAGTAACTGCAGTGATAGGTATTATGTACTGTCTACCAACCACAAGAAGACAAGTGGGGCCTGAAGAGAGAGAGGAGCTTGAACTGTTTATCTGCTCTGTTAGTGGATCTGTTTACTACGAAATGAGTGTATGAGAGTACATATGAGTTATCCATACTGTCAGATCTAATGCTCGTTTCAGTAACTGCAGTGATAGGTATTATGTACTGTCTACCAACCACAAGAAGACAAGTGGGGCCTGAAGAGAGAGAGGAGCTTGAACTGTTTATCTGCTCTGTTAGTGGATCTGTTTACTACGAAATGAGTGTATGAGAGTACATATGAGTCACCCATACTCTCAGATCTAATGCTCGTTTCAGTAACTGCAGTGATAGGTATTATGTACTGTCTACCAACCACAAGAAGACAAGTGGGGCCTGAAGAGAGAGAGGAGCTTGAACTGTTTATCTGCTCTGTTAGTGGATCTGTTTACTACGAAATGAGTGTATGAGAGTACATATGAGTTATCCATACTGTCAGATCTAATGCTCGTTTCAGTAACTGCAGTGATAGGTATTATGTACTGTCTACCAACCACAAGAAGACAAGTGGGGCCTGAAGAGAGAGAGGAGCTTGAACTGTTTATCTGCTCTGTTAGTGGATCTGTTTACTACGAAATGAGTGTATGAGAGTACATATGAGTTATCCATACTGTCAGATCTAATGCTCGTTTCAGTAACTGCAGTGATAGGTATTATGTACTGTCTACCAACCACAAGAAGACAAGTGGGGCCTGAAGAGAGAGAGGAGCTTGAACTGTTTATCTGCTCTGTTAGTGGATCTGTTTACTACGAAATGAGTGTATGAGAGTACATATGAGTCACCCATACTCTCAGATCTAATGCTCGTTTCAGTAACTGCAGTGATAGGTATTATGTACTGTCTACCAACCACAAGAAGACAAGTGGGGCCTGAAGAGAGAGAGGAGCTTGAACTGTTTATCTGCTCTGTTAGTGGATCTGTTTACTACGAAATGAGTGTATGAGAGTACATATGAGTCACCCATACTCTCAGATCTAATGCTCGTTTCAGTAACTGCAGTGACAGGTATTATGTACTGTCTACCAACCACAAGAAGACAAGTGGGGCCTGAAGAGAGAGAGGAGCTTGAACTGTTTATCTGCTCTGTTAGTGGATCTGTTTACTACGAAATGAGTGTATGAGAGTACATATGAGTTATCCATACTGTCAGATCTAATGCTCGTTTCAGTAACTGCAGTGATAGGTATTATGTACTGTCTACCAACCACAAGAAGACAAGTGGGGCCTGAAGAGAGAGAGGAGCTTGAACTGTTTATCTGCTCTGTTAGTGGATCTGTTTACTACGAAATGAGTGTATGAGAGTACATATGAGTTATCCATACTGTCAGATCTAATGCTCGTTTCAGTAACTGCAGTGATAGGTATTATGGACTGTCTACTCACCACAAGAAGACAAGCTGGGCATGAAGAGAGAGAGGAGCTTGAACTGTTTATCTGCTCTGTTGGTAGATCTGTTTACTACGAAATGAGTGTATGAGAGTACATGTGAGTCACCAATACTGTCAGATCTAATGCTCGTTTCAGTAACTGCAGTGATAGGTATTATGTACTGTCTACCAACCACAAGAAGACAAGTGGGGCCTGAAGAGAGAGAGGAGCTTGAACTGTTTATCTGCTCTGTTAGTGGATCTGTTTACTACGAAATGAGTGTATGAGAGTACATATGAGTTATCCATACTGTCAGATCTAATGCTTGTTTCAGTAACTGTAGTGATAGGTATTATGTACTGTCTACACACCACAAAAAGACAAGCGGGGTCTGAAGAGGGAGAGCAGCTTGAACTGTTTATCTGCTCTGTTAGTAGATCTGTTTACTACGAAATGAGTGTATGAGAGTACATATGAGTTATCCATACTGTCAGATCTAATGCTTGTTTCAGTAAGTACAGTGATAGGTATTATGTACTGTCTACCCACCACAAGAAGACAAGCGGAGCCTGAAGAGGGAGAGGGGCTTGAACTGTTTATCTGCTCTGTTAGTGGATCTGTTTACTACGAAATGAGTGTATTAGAGTACATATGAGTTACCCATACTGTCAGATCTAATGCTCGTTTCAGTAACTACAGTGATAGGTATTATGTACTGTCTACCCACCACAAGAAGGCAAGCGGGGCCTGAAGAGGGAGAGGAGCTTGAACTGTTTATCTACTCTGTTAGTAGATCTGTTTACTACGAAATGAGTGTATTAGAGTACATATGAGTCACTCATACTGTCAGATCTAATGCTCGTTTCAGTAACTGCAGTGATAGGTATTATGTACTGTCTACCCACCACAAGAAGGCAAGCGGGGCCTGAAGAGGGAGAGGAGCTTGAACTGTTTATCTACTCTGTTAGTAGATCTGTTTACTACGAAATGAGTGTATTAGAGTACATATGAGTCACTCATACTGTCAGATCTAATGCTCGTTTCAGTAACTGTAGTGATAGGTATTATGTACTGTCTACCCACCACAAGAAGGCAAGCGGGGCCTGAAGAGGGAGAGGAGCTT
The DNA here is from genome assembly GCA_030765055.1 of Mantis religiosa. Lineage (NCBI taxonomy): Eukaryota > Metazoa > Arthropoda > Insecta > Mantodea > Mantidae > Mantis > Mantis religiosa. The sequence continues at coordinate 174,760,454 of CM060955.1, read as the reverse complement.
GAACTGTTTATCTACTCTGTTAGTAGATCTGTTTACTACGAAATGAGTGTATTAGAGTACATATGAGTCACTCATACTGTCAGATCTAATGCTCGTTTCAGTAACTGCAGTGATAGGTATTATGTGCTGTCTACCCACCACAAGAAGGCAAGCGGGGCCTGAAGAGGGAGAGGAGCTTGAACTGTTTATCTACTCTGTTAGTAGATCTGTTTACTACGAAATGAGTGTATGAGAGTACATATGAGTCACTCATACTGTCAGATCTAATGCTTGTTTCAGTAACTGTAGCGATAGGTATTATGTACTGTCTACCCACCACAAGAAGACAAGCGGGGCCTGAAGAGGGAGAGGAGCTTGAACTGTTTATCTACTCTGTTAGTAGATCTGTTTACTACGAAATGAGTGTATGAGAATACATATGAGTTATCCATACTGTCAGATCTAATCCTCGTTTCAGTAACTGTAGCGATAGGTATTATGTACTGTCTACCCACCACAAGAAGACAAGCGGGGCATGAAGAGGGAGAGGGGCTTGAACTGTTTATCTGCTCTGTTAGTGGATCTGTTTACTACGAAATGAGTGTGTGAGAGTACATGTGAGTCACCCATACTGTCAGATCTAATGCTCGTTTCAGTAACTGCAGTGATAGGTATTGTGACTTTGTGGGTTCGTAGAATTTAAAGTCCAGTTTGCAGAAATTCAAAACGTTCTTTATTTCCGTAGAAATACACTCTGTTCAATCCTTACGTAATAGAATTACGTCACAACACAATCTTCCAAGGTCGTTGACCACAGCATAGAGCTCACTTTCAAAACAACAGTTTCATTACGACACTGTTGGCGTGTCACAATCTCTTATATATCTCATTGATAATTCGAGAATATTCTGTAACAATCAAGAAATCGAATGTTCTGTCACTAGACGAACTACGAACTTTCTAGACGTGAAACTTTATCTGTGTCCGCAAGTCTTTTATCCCCGCGCTATATTTATCTGCTTAGATAAGTTGTTTATTTCCGCCGGCACTATTTGTCCCTTATCTCTCTGTGCTGAGCCTTTTGTGTGCGCCGCCGCAGCCGCGACAGTATTCTGTATGGGTGAGTGACGTAGCAGCACTGTATGTTAGATGAACCTTATATACTTATCCAGAAGGCGAGCATAAACATCATACGGACAGCAAAAGTGATTACGTTACACATTGCTCTATCCAACCTTCTTGTTCGGTGGACAGTACCTTTTTATTGGGTATACAGAGGCTATATAAGAAACCGAAAGGAGCACTAGCTCAGCAGTCTCAACAAACAGCCATTAGATTTTTGGTTTTCCATTTTTTTCGAACTTCGGAGAATTATATTAAATACCCAACTCGGGATTTGTATTATCGACTGAGGTAACCCAGGAAAAATTCCTAAACGTATTGGTTGGCCCATAGCATTTGAACAGCGACCTTCCTTGGCTTGAGCCATTGGTGTGGTTTTCAGGGTCCCATTGTGGGCTCTCTTCATGAGACTTGAGGCTCTTTAACATTTCGTGAATATATAGCACCGGTTCACCGACTTTACTTCTCTTCCGAAGAAAATCATGCTAATGATTTTACGCACAAAAAATACAACGCCCTTCGCGGGTTTTATACCTGCGAACTCGGGCACCACTAGACTCGGAGTACGACATATTTCTTAACATTTACCAGTAATTCTATTACTGTATTACAATTACGTTTTCCTCATAAGATAAATGAATGGAACATTATAAAAACCTGCCTTTTGGGATCTCATTGCATTAAGGACTGGTTTCGAAATGTATTGATATTAGCAAGGAGTATTTGGAAAAACAGTAACTTCAATATTTCTTTACAAAAGTAATGGTTACCCGTCCTCGTAATGGCCACACTTGTACCATTGTTTGGCATGCAGCATGCCTTATTGTTAAGCAAGAAACAACGTGATGAGATATGAACATAATGTACGTAAGAGACAAGAAGTACAGCGGCCTTGCTTACGAGCTGCGTGACTTGTTACTCAAAATGACGCCGCCGAATTTATAAACACAATTTCTCAAAACTCATAAGAAATAAAGTATCTGACGTGGTGCCAATGCATGAAGTAAAATATGATGTCTTACATTCACCCAATATCACGTGCATTAAGGTATTATATTCCTTCCAGGAGTTGTCACTAGACATACAAGTTTTGAAGGTGTCCGTGTGTCTCAACATATTCTACCCGTGTCCGACCTACCTGAGCCACGGGTTTTCTCGGGTCGCTAGGTCAATGCTGGATACGTGTCGGCGTTGTATGGTACGATGATATGTTCCTGGCAAACACTTCCTCCTCTGGTACCTCGGTCTCCAGGCTCTCAGCCGATCTAATGGGCCGGATCACGGTGACAGGAATGTTGGTTGTACTGGCCTGGCAGAGTTTCCAACTGGTAAAAATGTAGGGACCCTGCCCTCTGTACTGTCGTGACTCCTTGGGGCGACCGCACGCCTCACTTGGGACAGAGGTACAATAGACCAAATTTGGACCTCCTTAACGTAATTCAGTCCACTCAACATACTCTAAGGATGCGTCACGAAGTTCTCTCTCTTTCTTTTAAGGTCTCCCAACCCAGACTACTCTTTACAAGGAAAAAATTCAGCCAGTTTTGATATTCTCAAATCTGGCTCTTAACGAGAATATTTTCCTGACCAATGAAACGTATGTTCACCTTATAATGTACTCAGAAGTTCTCTTTATTCTGAATTACTTTTGTATAACTGATAAACTGTAAGAGATAGACAAATTATTACTACATAATGAATGTACATCGCTTTAAAGCATGCCATTATTTTAAAATAATTTTTTATGGAAATAACCATGTCACATATATTCGTTTTTTTTTTAAATTTTACAATTCTTGAGCTTTTCACAAAAAAAAAAAAAGACATTCTTAGTTCCTTTCTTTCTGTCCTGTTGATGCAGAGTGAGCGAATTTCAAAGCTTTCACATAACGACCAGATCCTAAAATATCTTACACTTTGGATAGGTAGAGTCAGACTATCATAGCCAGGATTTGAAACACGGATCTCCTGGTCTCCATCCGGTTGCTCTTAACCTTTAAGCTACCATGGCCAACGTGCCGACATGACAATAAATCCTCCAACTGACTCATATTTTCCCGGAGACCACTAGGGGCTCTCTTATACAATGAGACAAGCACCATTTGTGGCGACTTACTAACTCTGTAAGTATTTAAGTCCAAGGCTCCACAGCTACCAGTATTAGGTTAATATCTCATTGTAAATGAGAACTCCTAGTAGTTTCCCGGGAAAATATGAGTCAGTCGAAGAATTTAATGTTATCGGCAGTTGGACATGGTAGCTGAATTGTTAAGTGCAACCGGACAGAAACCGCGAGATCCATGGCATTGTTGTTGTTGTTTTCTTCAGTCTTACGTTACCTATCCAAATCCTAGCTTACACACGGCTGGGAAATGTGTAACAAAGGCACTTTTGCAAACGTTTAGTAGAAGCACATAAAACAATAGTATGTACAACACTGAGTAGAGAAATTCGCGTGAGTACACACATCAACATTTGCTTTTATCTCCTTACATGTGAGGTAGATGTTTCTCCCCTACAAATTATTCAGACGACTACCTCCAATCCGCTCATTTGTCAGCAATTTAAATGCAATAAGGCTTCAATGTTAAAACGATGTAACTCTTAAATTATGCCAAGGGTTCTTTTACTGTTGCTTATAAATATGAGAGCTTGAAATCAGTAATAGCGCCACTTGTATTTGAATGCGAGCTAATGGACCACCCAAGCAACATTTATGTAAAATATATATATAATCAACGGCGAAGTCATATAACGCGAATTGTTTTGTGTCGATGTAATGTTATACAGTGCGATCCATATAAACCTGAACCATTTCAATAGGTCATAATTTCTCTTTGAAAACTCGTAGTATGTATACATTTGTTTAAATGATCTCAGTGTAGTCATAACAGCAACATGCAGTACTCACTACGAGAGCGTGTTTACATTCTGAAAACATATTGGAAGACAAATTCCTTGGTAACAACACAACGGGAATTTCGAACGCGATGTTCCGACAAAGACAACAAGAAAGCTGGAGACAACTGGTATACTCATTAGTGCGAGTGGAAAACATAGATCGTCATCTGTTACAGATGTTCGCAGAAGGCTATTGAATTCTCCAAACAAATCGTTGTGTCGATTGAGCCAGGAATCAGGGTATTCATATGGAACATGTCAAAGAGCTGCGACCTTACACAGTGCAAATGGTGTAACAACTGAAAGAAGCAGATTATGATAAAGGAATCAGTTACTGTCGATTGTTTCAGGGTACTCTTATTCCACGTCCAGACATTCTCTCCATAACGTGGTTTACAGATGAGGCATGGTTTCATCTGTCACACAAAATACCAGACATTGGGCTGCTGTAAACCCCCAAGTGATACACGAAACCTCACTGTATGATGAAAAGGTTCGAGTATGGTGCGCGGTTTCAGCTTCCAGGATCGTTGGTTCCATTTTCTTTAATACGACTGTAGACACTGAAGTTTATATGGGGATCTTCAAGACATTTGTAGAGCAACTCGATGATATCGAATTGAGAGAAGGATATTTCCAGCAAGATGGAGCAACGCGCCATACTTCTAATGACACCGTGGAACTTGTAACCAGTTTCTTTGAAAATGGAATAATCTCAAAAGGTCTGTGGTCCCCCAGATCCCCTGATCTAAGCTTAGCGGAGTTTTTCTTGTGGGGGTATGTAAAAATAGAGTGTACAAGAATAAGCCACGAACAATTGATGTTCTCAAGGAATCCATTCGAACCGAAATAAGTAACATTGGCGAGGATACTCTCCGTAAAACTTGAGAGAATATGGTGAGACGAGTACAAACATGTATAGATGCTGGTGGAGGACACTTCCAGCATTTTCTCTGAGATGTAAATAGTGTAATGTAGTCTCCCAATTGTGTATTATATTCTCCCAAAGTTGTACGTGTGTCCTATTATTGGTCCAGAAGTTATGGCCTATTGAAGTACTTCAGGTTTATATAGATGGCACTGTATTAAATTGCATTTAACATGTGTGCCCAGGGACAGGTGCACTGACAAATGAATGGGTATCGGAAACCAAGACGTTGATACCGTTCCCAGTCGACAAGAGCTATGGATTATAATACGAGAAACTTGCAAAAGGAAGCACGAACTTTCGGAAGTGATCGTGCAGAACAATTACGACGAGAGTCTTATAGTACATGAAACATACTGTCACTCGAACGTCGGAACTCCCTATAGAACTGGCCGGCAGGAGGGTCAGACGTGAAGTATTCCGGGCCACACCCACCCATTTATCTCAGTCACTAACTGAGGGGATGATTAGGGAAGTGTCACTTGTCGCTGGCCGCCTCTTCCTCCTTCCCATGCCGTCTGGAACCTTCGCGGTGATTCTCTGAAACGAGAGACTTCGATAAAACAGCGATACTCCTATAAAAAGGGCTGCAGTGAGGGAGTTGAGTCAGTTCTTGGCGAGCCGCGTAGGAGCGCCGTGCTAGTGAATGGACGAGAAAACTGTGTACGTGCATCGGAAGAGTGTACGTAACTGTGAACGTGCAGTGGAACTGTAACGGACGAACTGGTGAATCGTAATTGTGTGCATTACGTAATTCTGTGTAATTGGCAAGTGTTCAACTGTAAGCCGGTAGAAATAAAGAACATTTTGAGTTTGTGCAATTGGACTTTTAATTTCAGGAACCCACAAAGTCACAATACTTTGTATTGATCGCTCCACCTGCAACCTTTATGAGAAATTGATTGTTTATCAAACTCCTACTTACAGTACGAGAACATTTCCTGACGCCATCATCGAAATATTTATTAAGTTGGAAACATCAAGTATGTCGTTTCTATATGTACTGCCACGTTAAAATAGTTAATTAGCACCTATTACGAGGCATATTTTTAAAAAGCCGAAATGAGTTTGTTAGTTTACTCAGTGCCTTGTATCACAATATACTAGTTGCAAGTGTACACGATTCCTGAAACTTCCTTGTGCTACGAGATATGGAGCACACAGGTGGATAGAAATAAAACAGGTTTTGTTTAACGGATGCAGGAATCCCAATCGTATTATTACAGATTATCTGCTGCTACTTCTGCTTTGCAGGAGGAAACAGTTAACCAAAAATTTCAATAAATATGCTTTTCCTAAAGCGCTAAACCGGTTTCAGTAAACGGTGAGTGGCATTCCATAAATAAACATGTGAAGAAAATAGCTCCTTGACTAATAGTAATCAATTAGAATGGCTGTAGAGAAGACCCAAGGGATATGGGCAATCCGTCACACATAATTCTGGTATAATCGTCTTGCAATTTCTCGCGTCTTTCACGCCGGTTCTTGGAAGTTCAGGTTGCCGCTCACAACAACGGGAACGACTACTGCAATACAGACAATGAGACATTCCTTCGATGTGTTTTGAAAATGCAAACATTAGCGTAACATAACAAAATCATTTTCTATTTCTATTGTTTCATTACTTGCCAGAGAGAGGAGAGAGATGTTCCGATATAATGATCAATTCTGCTTCTTACTAACACAAAGTATATACGCGGACAGATCAAATATAAACGGAACTTTTAGTGTAACCCTGATATTGGTAATAATTTTGAGGAGAGGCTTTGTCAGTAAGTTGGTGGGGGTATCTAGAGAGCGGGTATTGCGCGCGCGCGTTTAAGATGTATCTCCGTGAAAATGTTTATGTCGAATTTTCTGTTAACGTTCTCAGAAGTCCTTTTCATTCTAAATAACTTTTGTATAACTGATACAACGTAAAATAAGACAAAGCTTGCCCGCCTCGGTAGCGTGGTGATAGCATGTCTGCCTCACGTTCAAGAGGTCCCGAGTTCGAATCTCGGTCAGGGTGAGTTACCTGGATACTGTTTTTCCGGGGGTTTCCCTTATCCTAAAAGACGAATGTCGGGTAGCTCTAAGCTTTATGCACCCCGGAGTATTTGAGTATCACTTCACCAATTTCATCCACCGTCCGATTGGAGGACGTAAAATGAAGGGGAAAAAAGGCTTACTAGAAGGACATGGGGATCTTGATAAAGCATAAACTTTATGTATAATAACATACATTTTGTGCATTAACATTTTCGAAATATTTGTTATTATTTTCTGAATTTTCATACGCTTAATAGTATTTTCAAGTGATAAATCGATGTTCGTTTTTGTTGGTAGTCATGTAAAGTGCTTGGAATTTTAAAAGCATCATAAAGGGACTGCTTTTTAAAAACACGACTGCCACAAAATCTTTTGTTTGTAGAAACGTTGGTCAATTTCTGATTAGACAGCATAAGCAGTATCCTACACTTTTGTTGACAGATATGCAAGTAAATGTGCTATTGGTGCTCCTGAAGGAAGCTGTTTATTGAGATGAGATATTTGGTTACAGTATAAAGGAAGCCTAAGGTGTGGTCTTGGCACCTTACTGTGTGAAACAAGGGGGAGGGGGTGCAAATAGCCTGGGAAAGGTTACAATTGGTATCGCATGCGTGGGCTGGGCACGGAGATGCCTGTAATTGAATAAAGATGAAGCTTTCTGGCCCATCATTAGTTTGGGATGGTCTCACTCAAGGCTACACATTTACCATCAGATATTTAGTTCCCCACGAGTTCTGCTAACCATTCCAGGAAGTACTGCCTTCTACTCCCAATACTGACATTTTACCGGACATGTATGCTTCAAAACTAAATAAATAATGTAACAAAGACAAAAACTTAACCTCAAACTGCTTTATTTTCACCAGAACGCTAGCCCAATGCTCGGGTATAATCAGTCTTTCTTTCACACAAATAAAGCACTTCCGCAGATCTGTAAATTATTCCTTTAAGTCTCTGTAGCACGTACCCTTTGTACACACAGGTCCACCTCTTACACGGAGCTACACAACACAACTCCAACATTCACACACACGTAAACTGCTTCGCTGCCTGTTCCACAGTCCGCCGATTGCTTACACGGAGATGCACTTTGGCCTGTGAACTACTTCCTGCAGCGTTCCACGGCACTCAACTCAAAGAATCACACTGCTCTCACTACCACGCGTGTGCAGGATGCCCTCCACGTTTTACACGCTTCTGGCGTTAGCGTGGTGTGTGCATGGATTCCTGGTCACATAGGCTTGCCGGGGAATGAAATGGCGGATTCAGTAGCTAAGACGGCTACCACGCAGCCCAGGGTTAGAATACCATTTGTGACCTCGGAAGATTTTAGATCGGTATTGCGAAGAACCATGCAAACCTGCTGGCAGGAAGAATGGTCAGCACTCCGCAGCAATAAACTTAGATCTGTGAAAGAACTTCCGATTCCCTGGGTTACCTCCTGTTGTTCATCTCGTCGAGAGGAGGGGAGTTTGGCTCGGTTGCGAATTGGGCACTGCTTTTTTACGCATAGTTTTTTTGTTTAGAAGAGAGCCTGCTCCAGTCTGTCCGTCTTGCAATGAAGCTTTATCTGCCCGTCATGTGTTGCTAGAGTGTTTTTGCCTAGCACACCTTAGGACGTCTCTGCAGCTGCCGGCCAGCTTTGTAGAAATGCTGGCGGATTACAGAGCGGTAGAGAAGGTTTGCAAGTACTTTTCTAGGTTGAATTTTAGAATTTATTGGAGGATTTTTAACGCCTTTTTCCTTATATTTCTAATTAGTTTCTTTTTGTTTTGTTTATGTACGTGTATTTTTGTGACTTTATTTACACTTTTATTAAGTTTAAGAACTGTTTATATCTGGCTTTTGCCATGAATGATTTTTTAAAAGGCGCTGATAGCCGCTGCAGTTGGTCGCCCTTGTATACACATAAACTACTGCTCTCACTACCAAACTCTACTACAGCCTTGTACCAGCTTTTATATAATTCTTCCGGGCTCGGTTGATCTTTTCAGAAGCCGATAGTTCTCATATTTCATTCTAGAACAGTATCGAACAATATTTGCGCAGTAACAACACAATTCCGCTCTGGCCTCGTGATGTCAGCCACCGGTATTGATGGCGTGCCAGTTCTGTTCAGTCAGCCAATAAACAACAAGGCAACGCGATTCCCTACTAAGTTGCCCAACTCGACTCTTTCCCACTGAAATAGCTTCGCACTTACTAATGTGACAGTAAATAAAACTGATGTGAGTTATATTATAGGTACCACTGCCCATAGTAATGAGTGAGTGGACTGCGCTACGTAGGGGATTCGGTACGTAGATCCAAGCAGACCCTATTGTACCTATGTCCCCAAGTGGAGCATCCCCGGTAGGAAGGAGGCGGTACAATATGGCGGACGGACGTCCCAAGGAGTCACGACAGTGCAGAAGGCAGGCCAGAACATCCGGCATCTCACCCTACAGTGGTCTGGAAACTGCCCCATCAGACTGGGTTCGGAGATTGTCCTTCCGGAGGAGGAAATGTTTGCCAAGAGAACATCAACCTGCCGTGCAACGCCGAGACACACTTCTACCCTGAAAGAGACCACCAGATGAGAGAGGATGTGAAATGGTGATGGAATGACAGGATGACAGGGGGATGTAATTAACCTATCCAGCCTTGGAGACACGGGAAAATCACCCCAAACACCCATGGATCAGATAGGTTGGCCACGGCAATCGAACCAAGGCCTCCCGAATGCGGGCAACAGACTTGCCTGAGCTATACCTCAAGTGAAGGTAGCACCGGAAGCTACAAGAGGATAGGTCGGCTCCAAGACTGTTCCCAACACTGGAGCTGCGCTAGAGAGCAATTCACAAAGCGTTCTATCAGGCAGTCCTTTAGTGTCAAACCACGACACCTAGAATCACATCTGAAATTGGATACCAAATAATGGTAAATGAGAAACCACCCCAACATTCGCGCATCAAAAGGAACAGAACCCCTGAACTGATTCTCTTGGAACCCAGGCTATACAAAGTTCAATCTTCTCGGTGCGGATTCTTTGCGTGCACATGGACCATTCCAGCGGATACGTTCTTGGAGTTACTGAACGAGGAAACAGGCAGCCGTTCTTCATCCTGGTTTGTCCGTGAACTCAGGTAGCTAGCTATTTCTGCAGCATTCCGTCATCTAATCGCCAGCATTTCATCAAATAAATAATTCCACATGAAGAATTGCATACCAACTGACGGCACGGAAACATTAATTAAATAGTCACGCCATCTGAATCATCGGCATATGTTCAATAGAAAGGTATCTTTATGCACATTGCAAACAGGTTGTTAATACTAAATCGATGGTTAACGATTTCCCTTTTATGAGATGTGCTTCGTGCGATAATGGAATAGGCTTCGTGAACCATAGCGAAGGTCAGTCATGAACTGGTGGCATGCATTCAAAACATTCCAGCCTTTTAACGCATCTACTACTCAGAATCTCTGTGTTCAATGAACATGTGTAAGTACTTATTCTGTATTTGCTTTAACATAATTGGAAATGATACAAAATTATTATTTCCAACTTTAAAGTTATAGCGTCACGTATTTTATATCAAACTGTTTTAAAGTGAGTTAGTTGAAGAAAACCAATCCGATATGGATCTTTTCTATATTCCACAGCTAGTTTACAAATCCAGAGTGCCCGGGTTGGATTCCCGGCTGTGGATACAACATCCAATGGGGATGTGGAACTTTTACTCAGGTTTATTCCCCATCTTTCCTGGGGTCTAGAAGTATCAATGACAGTGTAAATTTGTGTGAGCGTGTCTTAATTTAACGTTTATAAGGGAAACCCAGCATACAAACCTACAGCTACAGAATTAGTGACCGAGGGCACAACATTGCCCATGAAAAGTCACTGATATGATATTAGATGTTAAACGGTATATCTAAATAGTGCCCCGTCCTACCCCCCAAAAAGATTCTTAAAATGTTTCTTCCTCTGTAACTTTGTTAGTCCAGATAATTATAGCTATCTTATTACTAACTTTATGGTAAATAAAAGGGAACGTGCGAATACAGTAGACTGAGTGATAGTCATATGTTTCAAACAACTGCTCAATACATCTCGTATCGCCTTTGAAACTCTCTATGTATGGCCAACAGACAGAAAAAAAGAATAACGACTTCTTATGTGACCTAAGTATAAGTATTGAATATTTCAAACAAATAACAAAGAATATCATCGAAATAATTGAATTCACAAAAGTGTATGTGAAATAAATTGTTTTAACAAGATCTACAAAACTACAAAGCCTGTGACAACTGTTACATTAACAAAACTAAAAGGAATTTGAACATTACGCTTAAAGAGCATTTTAGGAAATTCAAAGAAACAGACAAATAGGCAGTAGCGTGCCATTTTTGGAATGATAATCACGATATAGAACAAGAAATCCATTTATAAAAGGTGTTTATGGTACAATTGCATTAACCACGTGGGAAAAGATATTCATAGAGACATGTGAAGGAAAACTGTTAAATTTCGACACCACTTTTGAAGAAAACCCAAACATCAAGTTCATGAGGAGCAACAGAGACGCCCTATCGCCTCCAAGAAATTCACCAAATCAAAATTCAATAGTCGACATCACATGAGGAGGTTAGGAAGGTCCTAACAAAACGCGTTCTACGTAAACATTAGCAGTACATGGAGCATGAAGTACTAATTCGACTCAAAATTCTATTGTATTAAGATATACATGTTTTTGTAGTAAGATTTTGTCTTTATCTTACGGTTTACGATTGCATAAGGGTCATTCAGAACGAAGAGGACTTCTGAGGACATTCTCAGACAGTTCAACGTATATGGAGTGAGTAAGAAATAGGAACAACGCTTGTTTTCATATTACTATGATTGTGAATATGGCAAAACTTTACTTCTGTTTCTAAGGTCTCGGAACGTACAACAGGATGCTTTTTTGAATTGTAATTTAACTATTGGGATGTACTAAAGCACATGAAATGTAAACCAAGAAAACACTTTCATAACAAACTTATTGGTACTGTGTTGTAACACATGATGAATTCACTTCAAAAGTGCTCAAAATGGCCTCCGTTTACTGCCAAACAATGTCAAATACTGTCTTTGAAATTAGTTAATGTTCCCAGCAACACTGTTAGTCTGATCAGCTGTATTTCTTGCCCAATTCTTCGCTTTAACTCTTCAGGATCTGTTGGTCGGTCCTTGTAAACCCTCCACTTCAAATATCCCCACAAGACAATGTCTAAGGTGATCTTGGCGGCCATTCAATACTTCCTCTTCTACCAATCCATCTTCCTGGAAATTCATGATTTAGGTAATTCACCAGCTGCTTTCCATAATGTGCAGGAGCACTATCTCTGGAATAAGATATTTTGAATTCCTCCTCCTTCTCCAGGAAATAAAGAAGCACAAGCAGGAATTATTTTTCATTTTGTAGAAGTCAGTTTTTATTTGCCGTCAATGTAAAATTGGCCATATCCGATCATCAGTTCGTTGTCTTTCTGTAAATTTTCCATGACTTTCAGCAAGATTTTACAATGAAGTAAGCATTGTAGTCCTTATTAGCTTAGCTTTTGTCTGTATTTGTACAATCCAAAGTCACATATTGAAGTGGTCTACTGTATTGTTTAATTCAAAACCTGCTCAATTGGAAGTAATGATGTGTTTTCCTTTGCTCAGTACAGATGCACTAAGGTCCTAATAAATTTAATTGCGGTTTGTACGTTCTGAGATCTGAGGAGTGGAGGAGTGGAGATAAAAGAATTGTTGCTATTTAACAAACTGACGCCCTTTGTTTGTAATCACAATAATGTGAGGACATGTTGATATCTTACAACTTTTAACCTCACTACTTAGAGTTGCAACAGCGAGGTTACAGACATTTTTCCATACTTTATACTCACTCAAAATACTTAATTTGTCATACAATAAATATGAAATCAATTTTTTCTGTGTTAAGGGTAGTTTAGGGTAAGGGACTTTATTGAAAATCTACATGCAGATCCTCGGAAGACAGACAGACACACTCGCTTGCATATGGACATTCCTTAAAACAAAATACTGGTTTCAGGAAGCTTCAGAACATAATTTATGGTGAAAACTTGATACCAATTAGGCATAACACATAGTGGAGAAAGTAAAACTCATTGCTCTAGCTTCAAAAACACGGACATGACACTTAGAGAAAGATGGTTTGCGACATTTACGGAAAATGAGCATCCGTACTGATTAGTAACTAGCTGAACTGGTCTTGCTGCACCGAGGAATGTGGCTTGTGATGATTAACACATTGGACGGATTTCCTCCATTGTAAATCACTGACGTCTGGGCGTGGCGTTGTAAATCTGAGCTAATTCAATTCGTGAAAATAAACAAGGCAGCATCTGGATGGCTAATTGAATTTACATTCTTGTTGTGTGAACCATGTTTGATGTCAACTACATTGAATTACAATTGACGTACCATGCATACCTCTTTTAACGGCTGTACCATATATTGATCTCCACGGAACTCGTGGAAAACAAACAATCGCTAGGCAGTTTTGTCCAAAAGTGGTCATAAAGTTGATTTATATTGCAGCTTCGGCTTAGACTCTTTCTCGTGTGGGTGGTGTAGGGTAGAATTACAATTACTACAGAGAGGATTAATTATTAATTATTCCTATCAATTCACATCTTCGAGCTGTGAGAGCGACTTTATAATCTTATTTCCAGTAGTGTTTTAGAAGGGCTGTAACTTCAAACTTTGTTATCTCTATTTTATGACACCCGTCCTCCCCTGAAGCACTTGTGCCACGCCTTGACCCTTGCAAGGGACATGCAGTGTTTGCCGTACATTTATGACATTCGTCGATGAATGTCCGTTCCCTCTACTCCTTCCGTTGTCAGAAAACGTACAACAGCTCTTTGCTCTTCTTTTGACGTCTACATTTCACTGTTTGCAATGCGACTGGCAGCATTCGACGATTGATGCATGCTGCTGCTAGCTTTGTATAGTCACGTGACGTGCACGCGACGGGCAGTGAACTTTCACGCTCTGGTCGGAACAACTCTTCGTTACACACGCCACGCTATTACCATCCTGTCACCGGTTTGTGCATACCCGACTCCGGCTCGTTTCTGTTTGAACGCCTCTTATACATGAGAAAACTTGCGAGGAGATAAAAGCAAAATTGATTGTTGTTTATGGAGACCTTTTGCCTTCTATGACAACAATTAGATATTGGTATAACAAATTTAAACGTGGTGGAACTCCGTTTTTGACGAGCGCCCAGGACGCCCTGCAGATCTGGTTACGGAGAAAGTCATTAAAAAAGTCCACGATATGATAGTGGCAGAGGCATAGGTGTATCCTCGGGAACGGTAATTCATATTTTGTACGATAAGTTGGAGATGCGAAAACTGTCGCCCAGTGTTTGCTCATTGTGGACAACAAGCGGGTGCGACTTTCTACTTTGAAGCTGTTTAAGCGAAATCCGAAGGACTTTTTACGTCAAATTGTCGCTATCGATGAAATCTGAATTCTTCATCATACTCCGGAAAGCGAGCAATAATCAAAACAATGAGCTACTTCCAGAGAATCTACTCCAAAGAAGCCAAAGGCGAGGCTATCGATCGGAAAATTTTGATGGCGACGACCTTTTGGGATGCCAAGGGTGATTAACTTCTTGGAAAAATGAACGATTACTGGAGCATACTACAGTGAGTTACTGGCCGAATTCGACAATAAGTTGGAGACATGGCCCCATATAGCGAAGAACAAAGTTCTGTTTCAGCACGTTAATATCCCAGCATATTCATCCGGAGCTGCCGCCGCCAAACTGCATGTTTTACTGCCACACTACCCATATTCTGCTGTTCCCTCATATGTAGAAATGGCTCGCAGGAACAAAGTTTGGATCAAATGAGATCATCATGGAGACAGATGCGTATTTTGTAGAGCTTGACAATTATTATTTTTTGAAGGGGAGGAAAAAATAGCAGGAGGGTTGGTAGAAGTGTACCCATATCCCTAAAAGAGGACTACGTTGAGAAATAAATAATATGCACTGGAAAAAAACAGGCTCTTCAATTCTAACACGGGTACTTACTGAACTGTAAGAGACCAAGTGATATTTTGTTATAAAATGGGCGACTGTGAAAGGTCGGCGTCAGTGATGAAATGTTAACATCTATAGGCGCCAGAGCAAGAGGGCAGTCTGCAAATGGCAAACGGGCTGGACACGGCTAATAGACTTTACTGCTACATTACAGTTAACTACTCTCACAAATTGGTGTAATATATCGACAACTTTGCAGACCGTTAACGCTAGTAGCTGGATAAAAAACAGCACTCATGTTCGAAAACCTAGCAAGAAATCTAAAAATAACAGAAATTTAAGAAAACATTAATGGCTTTACCCCACTTTAAATCCGTTAGATTAATGAAAGAAGCTCAGAGAATCTCTTTAACAAGATTTCCAAAGTTTCTCAAACCCTCACTTAATCTCATTCAATCTGCGTTTTTTCTTTTTCCTCTTCTTCTACCGACATTCTTAAATTGCTATAGTTCTAAGTGCGTCATTCTATAATGGATATCTAAGACTAATTACTTCTGCTCAGAGAACACTTAATCATACTACAGGTTAACTTACGTGCCTGAAATCATTAATACGGGACAATCGGCTTACTTCCCTTCCAAACGAACTTATCCTAATGATTTTTACCCCCAAGGAAGCCATTGTCTGCCGCCACCTTAGAGATCGCGACACCAGGAAATAGCGGCTACCATGTTACCCCAAGACCACACTCGTGAGCCTCACAATTACCTCATTAATATGAACGATCAATGTGATATATACATGACTTTCTCTACTCTTGTACAAACATTTATTGCTCTATCTACTTCAAGATAAACATTATCTTATTGTAGTTACAAGGGAATAAAGCAGACTTTAAGTGATAGTCAAATGTTTTGGTCGTTATGTGATGTATACATGACTTTCTCTATTCTTGTACAAACATTTATTGCTCTATCTACTTCAAGATAAACATTATCTTATTGTAGTTACAAGGGAATACAGCAGACTTTAAGTGATAGTCAAATGTTTTGGTCGTTATGTGATGTATACATGACTTTCTCTACTCTTGTACAAACACTTATTGCTCTATCTACTTCAAGATAAACATTATCTTATTGTAGTTTCAAGGGAATACAGTAGACTTTAAGTGATAGTCAAATGTTTTGGTCGTTATGTTATGTATACATGACTTTCTCTACTCTTGTACAAACACTTATTGCTCTATCTACTTCAAGATAAACATTATCTTATTGTAGTTTCAAGGGAATACAGTAGACTTTAAGTGATAGTCAAATGTTTTGGTCGTTATGTGACGTATACATGACTTTCTCTACTCTTGTACAAACACTTATTGCTCTATCTGCTTCAAGATAAACATTATCTTATTGTAGTTTCAAGGGAATACAGTAGACTTTAAGTGATAGTCAAATGTTTAGGTCGTTATGTGATGTATACATGACTTCGCTACTCTTGTACAAACACTTATTGCTCTATCTACTTCAAGATAAACATTATCTTATTGTAGTTACAAGGGAATACAGTAGACTTTAAGTGATAGTCAAATGTTTTGGTCGTTATGTGATGTATACATGACTTCGCTACTCTTGTACAAACACTTATTGCTCTATTTACTTCAAGATAAACATTATCTTATTGTAGTTACAAGGGAATACAGCAGACTTTAAGTGATAGTCAAATGTTTTGGTCGTTATGTGATGTAGACATGACTTTCTCTACTCTTGTACAAACACTTATTGCTCTATCTACTTCAAGATAAACATTATCTTATTGTAGTTTCAAGGGAATACAGTAGACTTTAAGTGATAGTCAAATGTTTTGGTCGTTATGTGATGTATACACGACTTTCTCTACTCTTGTACAAACACTTATTGCTCTATCTACTTCAAGATAAACATTATCTTATTGTAGTTACAAGGGAATACAGTAGACTTTAAGTGATAGTCAAATGTTTTGGCCGTTATGTGATGTATACACGACTTTCTCTACTCTTGTACAAACACTCACTGCTCTATCTACTTCAAGATAAACATTATCTTATTGTAGTTACAAGGGAATACAGCAGAATTTAAGTGATAGTCAAATGTTTTGGTCGTTATGTGATGTATACACGACTTTCTCTACTCTTGTACAAACACTTATTGCTCTATCTACTTCAAGATAAACATTATCTTATTGTAGTTACAAGGGAATACAGCGGACTTTAAGTGATAGTTAAATGTTTTGGTCGTTATGTGATGTATACACGACTTTCTCTACTCTTGTACAAACACTTATTGCTCTATCTACTTCAAGATAAACATTATCTTATTGTAGTTTCAAGGGAATACAGTAGACTTTAAGTGATAGTCAAATGTTTTTGTCGTTATGTGATGTATACATGACTTTCTCCACTCTTGTACAAACACTTATTGCTCTATCTACTTCAAGATAAACATTATCTTATTGTAGTTTCAAGGGAATACAGTAGACTTTAAGTGATAGTCAAATGTTTTGGTCGTTATGTGATGTATACATGACTTTCTCCACTCTTGTACAAACACTTATTGCTCTGTCTACTTCAAGATAAACATCATCTTATTGTAGTTACAAGGGAATACAGTAGACTTTAAGTGATAGTCAAATGTTTTGGTCGTTATGTGATGTATACATGACTTTCTCTACTCTTGTACAAACACTTATTGCTCTATCTACTTCAAGATAAACATTATCTTATTGTAGTTACAAGGGAATACAGCGGACTTTAAGTGATAGTCAAATGTTTTGGTCGTTATGTGATGTATACATGACTTTCTCTACTCTAGTACAAACACTTATTGCTCTATCTACTTCAAGATAAACATTATCTTACTGTAGTTACAAGGGAATACAGTAGACTTTAAGTGATAGTCAAATGTTTTGGTCGTTATGTGATGTATACATGACTTTCTCTACTCTTGTACAAACACTTATTGCTCTATCTACTTCAAGATAAACATTATCTTATTGTAGTTACAAGGGAATACAGTAGACTTTAAGTGATAGTCAAATGTTTTGGTCGTTATGTGATGTATACATGACTTTCTCTACTCTAGTACAAACACTTATTGCTCTATCTACTTCAAGATAAACATTATCTTACTGTAGTTACAAGGGAATACAGTAGACTTTAAGTGATAGTCAAATGTTTTGGTCGTTATGTGATGTATACATGACTTTCTCTACTCTTGTACAAACACTTATTGCTCTATCTACTTCAAGATAAACATTATCTTATTGTAGTTACAAGGGAATACAGCGGACTTTAAGTGATAGTCAAATGTTTTGGTCGTTATGTGATGTATACATGACTTTCTCTACTCTAGTACAAACACTTATTGCTCTATCTACTTCAAGATAAACATTATCTTACTGTAGTTACAAGGGAATACAGTAGACTAAGTGATAGCCTGTTTGAGATAATTTATAAGCATTGGTAAATTCAAACGAATATGAAAGCAGTTTTTCCTATATAGTTCACTAAAATAATGAATGTGAGTTAAATTATTTGTTCTAACAAGATATACATTTTATGATATAAAATTTTTTCTATATCTTACAGTTTAAAAATTACACAAAACAGAGTTGTAGGAACTGCTGTTATTCCCAGAAAGCTGAAGATGTCGTTTAAGTTAGCATGATAATATCTCTAATGTAACATTACACATCCCCGTCAAATTACGGCGTAACTATATATTATATTTCAATCAAATTTGTCAAAGCTATTTTTTCTAAAACAAAAATTAGCGTAGTTTAGAGTGAGAGAAATGTACTAAAGGCCTTGTTGCATCTTTGTAGTACACTGAACTTAGTTATGTTTGGTTTTAACCGACTTCAGTTTTCTAGTTTTGTTGTTCACACACAACGGTGTTTTAATTTGGAAATCGTCAAGCCATACTTGTAGTGAAATGTCGGTATGTAATTGATGGCTGGAATGCAGCTACTCTGTTGTTTCCAAGAGCAGCATGGGTGCAGTCGCTGGCAGATGTTAAGTGCATTATACACTTTGGTGCATTGCTGACGAGTCAGACGGCGGTCTTCACTATAATTAACGCAGCGTTACAATGGGATCTTTGACCAGCACACGACCCACCTGCTTACTGCACTAATCAGCTCATTTACAATCTGTTGTGCAATTTTCAATAATTTGACCTTTTAAGTTACTTTTCTGCCCTTCATATTCTAATTACAGGAAGTATTTGATTTCACCCAAAAATCGATATTCGGACTCCGAAAATTTACCCTTTCGGACTCTCTGAAACCAACAAGGAATCAAAGAAAGAAAAGAAAATGCGTTCGTGTATTGTCGCGACTGGCGGCATGCGCACACAGAGACAGTGCAGCGCGGAGATAAGGAACAATCGTAATGAGAGTCTAATACCGTGTGCCTGCAACTGTGTTTTGAAAGTGAACGCCTTTTTGTGGTGAAAGACCTTGGAAGATTGTATTTGTGTTTGTTACGTAATTCTGCTACAGTAAGGTTTGACCAAAGTGTACTTCTACGGAAATAAAGAAAATTTCAATTTCTGCAAGTTGGATTTTTAAATCTACGAACCCACAAAGTCACAGTGTGCACGTCAGACTCAAAAATTAAACCAAAATTATGATATTTAAGCACTGCAGCTTACAACGGTGGCAACACAAAGCCTGTTTATGAAAATTTCCCTCCTCGAATTAATGTCATTGTATATCGCATAATATTCGTTACTTTGAATTTCTCAGAAATGGCCCAACTATTGTTTAAATGACAGATTAAATGTGTTTTTTAATTTTTTTCTGAGTTTAGCTTCCGACTACTTTCTTCTGAATCACTTTTGTATAATTGGTGAACTTTAAGACATCTAAAATAAGACCTGAAGCTTTCCTGGCGACAAATGTGTTCGAGATCTTCTCGTGAAACAAGTCATGTGGAAAGACGATTAGAAATCGACGATTTGGGAGTGTACATCTCTCCCACCATCAGGATATTTTTATAAATTTATGACCAGAAATGTATAACTGGACATAACACAAATATAAACAAAGACAAAACACTATCAATACTCGCATCACTGAACAAAAGACTGTTTTCAGTAAATTAAATGCCAGGTTAGGAGATGGCGTGAGTATAGAAAATTAATTGGGACAAAGAAACGTAACTACTTAACTTGATTATCAAGCTGTATTGATCTTTGCTCTCTAAGTCAACGGATTTCCATTTTTAAGGCTGGCTTTCAAGAGGAGCTGCACTGAAATCCAGCATCACGATTAAGCGTGCTCCTCTCGGAGGAAATGGCCAAAGCGTCCTAACTCTCCGCTCCCAGTAACTGTTGTGTGGTCTCCCGAAAGTTGGCTCTATGTTCATTATCAAAAAAATGCTCTGCCAGTCCAGACTTCTCAGGTTGCTTTAAACGAATGTTCCGTTTATGTTGGAAACCGGCCTTAAAAATGGAAATCCTTCGTCAAATTTGTATTGGATAACATATCTAAATGGTGACGTAGAGGGTTTATATTGCTTTTTTGGATTCAGCCCGATGTCGAATATCCCTGTGTCCCACAAACTTGTAACATTACGTTAAGTGAGACAATGTACCAGGATTGCCTGACCTATTGCTCCTTGGCATTTCAACTTTCTTTACCATCTTCCGGAAGACCTGCATCCAAAGTGTCAACATCATAATTCGTATAAGTAAACATCGGTTAAGTTCAGCTCTTCAACACGAGTCTCCAAACTACACTTTACATGCAAAACACTTTCGAAACTTTTATTTTTAAATAGCATATATGCATTAATACTGAAATTCTATTGTCAAATTTGTGCTAATTGTTGTGAAATCTCTTAATACATAAGTCAGATTTCGTGAAAGTACACAAAAGTATTTCTGGCATTTGCTATATGCCAGTTAAGTTTTTCAAGTCCTTTAACCTTTTCAAATTGAAATAGCTGTTTAGCTTTTATTTTCATGAAAAGAGAATGAACTTTTTGAACTTCAAAGTCATCTGTTTCTGTGCCATTCTCATATCTACAGTCGTCATTTGTGTAATGTGGTTACTTACGTCTTGGGTTTAAGCCCAGCGGGGACATAAAGGGAAGTAACGTCGATGGTCACCGAGTAGTGCTTCAGATCTGTGACCCACCTTCGAGAGTCTTAGCTCGATTCCTTCCTCCGGGAGTTCCGCCTTTCAACTAACCCCTCCCTTATCCTGATAGATTAACGGCAACTCTAAGAACCTCAAATGTAATAAAGAAACTTCTGAACAAAATTAAGTCAGTCATTCACACCCAGTATACGAGAATGGGACACTGCGTAGTACAGCAGCTACAGAGGTTCCGTAGACAAAAAATGAACTTATTATACAGGGTCCTTCAACAAGAGTGCCTATCTTTGAACTTAAATAAAACACGCTCAATAAATGATAGATTACTTCGCTTTTATTTTGAAGATATCGTTACGTGTGGAAGAGAACATCAGTTAAGTGATTGCCGCGACTTCGTTGGGTTGCAAGAATGCGATTAGCCCAATTTTTAATGACAGAAGAACGTAAATTAGGTCCAGCTTCACGAATAACGCGGCTGATTATATTCATAATACCATTTACTGTTTCTGGCTTGTTGGCATAAACTCGAGATTTAGCATAACCCCACAAGAAGTAATCCAACGGTGTTAAATCACATGATCCAGGGGGGCAGTTATCATCACCACCACGGGAAATGACGAAACCTCTGAACTTCTACTTCAAAAAGTTTACTGTTTCGAGAGTAATATTACATGTGGCACCATCTTGTTGGAACCAGATGTTTCTGAAATCCCTATCATCCAACTGTGGCCAAAAATGGCCCCTTATAAGAGCCCGTTATTTTTATCTATTGACAGAGCTTCTCCATCTTCGTTTTGGGAAATATATGGACCAATACTTCCACCATACAAAAACCCACACCAACAGTAAGCTTTTGGGGATGAAGTGGTCCTTCTTGAATCTGCATTGGATTGTGATTCTCCAATAGTGGCATTTTTGTGGCTTAACAAAACCATCCATCCAAAACTGGGTTCCTCGCTGAAGATGATTTTTCGACAAAAATCCGGGTCAGCTTCCAATTGCTCCATACCCCAGTCAGCGAATACATGGCGCAACCTAAGGTCATTGGGCTTTAGTTCTCGGGTTAACACTATTTTGTAATCGTGCTACGTAAAGTACAGTAGAATTCGCCAAGTTGTGATCAGCGAAAGCCCCAATTCTTGCACTCGACGGGCAATTGATTTGTTTACTTTCTCGCGTACACTCTAACGAACGGCGCTATATTTTCGTTGGAGCACTTACGTCGATTACGTACAGGCGTTCTTTGATCTCTGACATAACCACTTCTTTCAAATGTATCGGTCAAATGCCGAACGTTCTCTCACCGTAAACTTCACGCAATACATGGAAGGTTTGGCGAACAGATGATCCATTTTGATACCTAATAGATTTTCACAGTTCACAATAGATTTTGCGCGGTGCTGAATGCTGTAATTTTCATGGCTATTTGTCAATAAAAATTGTAACTGTATAACAACGGTAGCTATCAATGTTAGACAGGGCATTCTTGTTGAAAGAACTTTTACAACTTAATGTGCAATGTATATTTAAACTTATTGACAAGAAATACTTAGAAGAATAAGAAATTCATATGAATACAACACATCATACTTGTCCTTTTAAGACGTTAAGTCATTGGTTCTTTACTCGTGGTCAGTAAAGTGGTACAGAATTTCAAACGTATCAGATAGCGAAACCCGGTAAGCTCCCTTTTGTACACAGACAAAATCTTACTATACACAAAATGTAGTTCTTTTTAAGTAACTTGAATTTCATCTCAAAAATGGTTCAGGATGTATATATTTATATATATCAAGTAATAAAAGAAGAATTCGCCGTCTTTATGAATTGCTTGTCCAAAAGTGAGTAGAGAAAGCCATGTAAGTGCTCATATGAGATTACCTTTAGTGAACTGTGGACCTATGTGAGAATTAGCAATATTTGTCCATTGTGTCTTGAGTCAATATTGAAGTTGAGTGGAGAAAGTGGCACAGTACATATCCATCTTCATTAACAACACTGTCCATTAACTCATGTATACATTATATGGCTTTCTTGTTTAAAAGTCCTAACTCTCTCACGTCTACTGAAACAACATTTTAAATAACTGACACGTAGCACCCAAATGACTCTCATTTCTTGTACACTCCATCTACTTGAAGATAAACATTATCTTATTGTAGTTACAAGGGAATACAGCAGACTTTAAGTGATAGTCAAATGTTTTGGTCGTTATGTGATGTATACATGACTTTCTCTACTCTTGTACAAACACTTATTGCTCTATCTACTTCAAGATAAACATTATCTTATTGTAGTTACAAGGGAATACAGTAGACTTTAAGTGATAGTCAAATGTTTTGGTCGTTATGTGATGTATACATTACTTTCTCTACTCTTGTACAAACGCTTATTGCTCTATCTACTTCAAGATAAACATTATTATATTGTAGTTACAAGGGAATACAGTAGACTTTAAGTGATAGTCAAATGTTTTGGTCGTTATGTGATGTATACATTACTTTCTCTACTCTTGTACAAACACTTATTGCTCTATCTACTTCAAGATAAACATTATCTTATTGTAGTTACAAGGGAATACAGAAGACTTTAAGTGATAGTCAAATGTTTTGGTCGTTATGTGATGTATACTTGACTTTCTCTTCTCTTGTACAAATACTTATTGCTCTATCTACTTCATGATAAATATTATCTTATTGTAGTTACAAGGGAATACAGCAGACTTTAAGTGATAGTAAAATGTTTTGGTCGTTATGTGATGTATACATGACTTTCTCTACTCTTGTACAAACACTTATTGCTGTATCTACTTCATGATAAACATTATCTTATTGTAGTTACAAAGAAATACAGTAGACTTTAAGTGATAGTCAAATGTTTTGGTCGTTATGTGATGTATACATGACTTTCTCTACTCTTGTACAAACACTTATTGCTCTATCTACTTCATGATAAACATTATCTTATTGTAGTTACAAGGGAATACAGCAGACTTTAAGTGATAGTCAAATGTTTTGGTCGTTATGTGATGTATACATGACTTTCTCTACTCTTGTACAAACACTTATTGCGCTATCTACTTCAAGATAAACATTATCTTATTTTAGTTACAAGGGAATACAGTAGACTTTAAGTGATAGTCAAATGTTTTGTGATGTCTTTGTAATTACATATTCTTCGTATTTTCAATGGATAAAAAATGAATAACATTTCTATTCGAAATAAATATTTGGACATTTAGACAAATATTTTGGAAAAGGTATCACTCAACCAAAAAGAACTTGGAAATAAATTCGTGTGCTTTAATGAATGCTTTTATGCATTTCGACAGATTATAATGTTATATTATGCTAGGAGCCGTTACTGTGTTGGCTACATAAATAACAACCGTCGAGAGTACACCGGTTAATGAGAATTGAATCCTTTTCTGCTTTGTAAGGCAGTTTGTCCTTTTTTCTCCTCTACTGTGAAACATGTTCTGGTAATTGTACAGTTTGTCTTCCTCGCATGACCTATTGCATCTTAATTACCTCACTTGTATGACATCTGGCTGATTCTTGTTGTCTTGCTACTTTTTTTAACCATTAAGAAAGCTAAAACATTTCGGGTAGCGTATCATACGTGAAACTCTTTTGTGTTTTACTCCTTCTAGCCTTTGTCATTTATTTTTCCTCACTACTTGGTTTTACTGAGGTGAAACGTTGCAGAAATAGGTTCACTCATGTATTGAAAAATTCAAACAAATGAATATATCGAAAACGCCACAAAAGTACTAATTGAGAATAAGTTATGTGTGTTAAATCCATTGTGTATATTCTAGGTTTTCGACGGTCTCGTATTATACAAGAGTACACAAGATGACATGGGTTCGTAGGAACGTCCGAGGTTCGTATTCGGTAGCTGCCAGGACCGGTCATGAGGCGATATGTGGACCCGCGTTCTAGGGGCATCCCCAGGTTTATGTACACGCCAGGGATCACGTTAGAGGCGCTGCTGTGTTGAGACGCCCCTCCGTCATAAGTACTCGTTCGACATTCACCCTTTTAACACAACTTATTGCAAATGACCTTACCTTCTCTATCGCGTATGTAGTATTGGGTCCGAAAGCACAAAGCAGGGTTTACTTAAATAACTACACTGGTAATTTGCAGCCATGAGCGAGAAGGTAGATTATGTAAAGTACTGCTATCAATTTTCACGGCGAACCTTGTAATAGCGTGGAAATTTAAAATCCATATGACTGTGTGGGGCATTCACTGGAAGAGCAACTTTTTCTACGTAATTCATTTGTAATTCAAGCGCCCCAATTTGCATCCATGAGGAGGTTTATTGATATCCAGATAAATGCTCTCTCCCCGGGGGGCACCTCTACCGAATGTCAGAAGAGCAGTCATTGATTATTATTCTCTACGCACTTCCACGTTTAGGACTTGCTCCTTCTTTTGTTTTTATCGCACGACGCTCTATGCGACTTCTCTCGTTGTAGTAGTGGACTCTGATAGACATCTTTTGTTTTAGATTATAAATGTAAATACGAACAAGTGATACGTTTTCTACGCACCCTCCAACAAATTAATCTTACAATCCATCTAGTTCATGTAGGACTAAAACGGTTCGACCTATGTAGCTATGGCAAGGACTTTGTTTTCTGCAGTTCTGGACTTAAGGGTCGGGAGAGCTTTACGGATGTCGGATATTCAAGAAAACCTCCTGACAGAATCTTGTATCGGTTATACAAAAGTAATTTAGAATCAACAAGACTTCTGAGAACAATCTCAGAGAATATATATTACATTTTCGTGAACATATATTAAATATATGATATTTTAATAATATTGTTTCGTTTTAAACAATAGCCTGGTTCGAAAAACTGTTTGAAAATATTAATGTTGCATCCTTGAAAGAAGCTTAACATAAATACGTACTGAGTTTGGTATTTAGGGACTTATAGTTTAATTTGTACCTTTCGCAGTGGTTTTTCTAAAAACATATTTAATGGATTCAGGTGGTCTCAAAACGCGTATTTCAATTGAAATCTCGATGCAGCATTTGTGGGTTGAGTACAGTAGTTCCCCGTTTCAATGTACATAAGTAATAGTAAAGAAATTAAAAAGATAGAGTACATAATTCATGTCGGGTTGCTCTAAAGTTATCACATAGCCGTCGAACGTGTGACCTAGGAAGCATAACGTGGACTACGGAGGTGTATTTTGGTCGTGTCTGTAAGTAATTGAAGGAGAAGGGATGTTTTAACATGTGTTTCCCATAGTAAAACCTTCACCTGTTAACTCTAAATTTGTCACGTTATGACGGAATAACGCAATGCCGTATTAATAGAATCCTCTGAAATCCTACACAAGCCGTGGTTAACACTATTTTATCTCAAATTCTCATCTTCCAGTGGAAGCTGCTGAATGGCTGAGAGCTCACAATATTAAATTTACAGTTAAATACACATCCCCCTCTATTAATAATATAAGTAGTTGTATGTACTATGTACTTTATTAGTGCCTTAATAGATTTATGTTACACTTAAGACATACGCTCAAAACTAGACGCGGCGATATCCTCTGTACTGTCACTCTCAACTCTTCACTCAACATCGTGCCATTTCAATATCTACATTTTAATAATCGACTTTAAATTCATCAAAATATCGAATCTCTAGATGACTTATCCTGACCAAGATCTGACTCGGGGCCTCTTGAACGTGAGACATCATTCTATAGAGACGGGCATAGCACATTATGACGTCTTGTTTTTTTTTTTACTTCTAGACGTAGGGGTGTGATTATACATACACGACGTAACCTCTTATTGCGGACTGTTCACTCGCTGTGGAGTCGGACACAGGACGCGTCTAATTTCTTACATTGACTCATTGCATGTTACAGTAGTTGGGAGAACTGCAAACACAATGCGGTCCAAAATATATTGACAAATAAGCAGAGATATCGCTGGTATATGATTGGTTTAATGAACTGTTGAGCCGGTCAGATGTCATGTTGTTTTGGCCAGACCATTTTTGAACAGTGGTAAGAGGAAGGTGCTAACACACGAAAGAAAAAGGAAAGAACAGCCAGCGAAGGGAATTTTTAGAAATAAGTAAGCTTACTTGCAGGCCAATGTAATCGGAAGTTTGGTAGTCCAAAGTTTAGGAAAATGCTTAATGGAAATAGATTTTAAAATTATTACATTTTAGATGAAGACTACATATCAGTAGCTGATATGCAAGAGCTAAATGAGAGTGACTGTACCCTACTCCAACCGCTTTTATCACGACAGGGGCTTATAAAACCCTTGGTCACGGTTCCAAAACCTTCTGGAAGGGAAACTTGTGTAAAATCCTCTCTGTCCAAAAGGAATGTTGAACTCTCTTGTTATGTGGAGGATATAGATAAGCAGTAGTCGAAAAATATAGAGCTTAAAATACAGAGATTATTTCAAATAACTTCGTTGTTGTTTTAAAGTTTTGTTGATTTCTTCTTGCAATCGAAACAGCACCAAGTGCTAAAGCGAGCACTCAGCTTCCAGTTGTTAAATATTTGACTCTCGATATATTACCTTTGTATCTATAACAAAAGAATTTCTGTACCTTAAGTGGACAGAAAGCTAAGTTTTAATAAGAGTAGCTTATTTCCACTAAATTACGAATGAGGGTACAGAAAGTCACGTCAACGTTAACGAGTAGTGGTGTTTCCACAAACGTTTCAGAGCGGCGCTCCAATTTGAATGGCATCAGCTGATGAACTTGCCAGGAACTTGACCAGTCCTGATGGTCATCAGTCACGCTGCAGTAGCGCCATCTAATTACTGACAGTTATAAATTCGTATACGCCTCTTGCCCCATTAGCATTTCACTGGCTCAATTAGGCAAGCCTGACGCCACTCATCAATCAAATGGCTACCCCGTCGGAAGCTGACAGGTAACCCGATACCAATTAATGTTATCCGAAGTTGCAATAATTGTAAACATTTGGTCCATCTCTTACTTATCAGTCAAGCAGAATGTGCGTTTTATATGACAAGAAAAATCTCAAATGTGTAAAAATGAAAAGAAATATTTTTCAGGCATTCAAATTTCCAAAATTTGTTCATTTAAAGTGTAGTTGGGATGGGAGAGATTTTCTTGAAACCTTTGAGCCACCTCCACCTAAGTACCCAGTTTGCTATATAAGAACTTTGCTTTTTTGAGGCCGCGCGGTGGCTCAGCGGTTAGACCGCTTGGCTCTCACCAAGGCGGCCCGGGTTCGATCCCAGGCGACCGCAAAGTGAGATTTGTGGTGGACAACACGGCGCTGGGGCGGGTTTTCTCCGGGGCCTCCAGTTTCCCCCGACATCTCATTTCACCGGTACTCCATCTTCATCCCATGTACCATCATCGTCACTGCCTGCGGTGCCGTATGCAGCACCGCAGTAAAAGTGGGCGTTAAACAGTACACATTTCATTTCACATTTCATTTTTTTAATTTATGCTGTTTACAGACCACATTAATATTTTTTCCTTTCTAAAAAGGGGATCCCCCGTTTCTTTTTGACTCGGACAGTCTATAAACATCATTTCTCATCAAATTTTGTTATCCAGTTGTTGACTGCATTACAATATTTCCTTTATTATAAATACGTACTAGAAAAAATAACCGTTCTAAGTGCTATATTGAACACGTTTGTATGATGCGTTACGGGCTAGAGGAAAATTTGCAAAGGGTTTTTGGGAAGTCTATTTAATATTCCACTGAAGTTGTGTGTCTGTAAGGAACTCGCAGAAGTTGTTACTGCTAATGCATGTTAATGTTTTGGGATTATATAAGTGTCTCGACAATCACGCAAATCGATTTGCAAGAAACTGCCATTTAAATCAAACAGCAGGCAAAAAGGCGTGAGCACTGGTTCACCTTCACAGTTGGAACCTATAGCGCCAAGGTGGCGCCACGTGTTGGAACAGTGACAGTTTTACTGCGTCACACAATATGACTGTCTTTCACCGGCGCCTACCTGCCATGCCAATACGTTATGAAAATGAACTAAAGAATTACATGTAATTTCAATTGTTTGTAAAAATGGAGTCATTCTCATTATTATGACTTTGTCCACTTTTTTTAATTATCACTTCATTCAGTTTTCAGTTCCACTTAATGGCAAGTTCAATTTTACAGAGTTCGCTGTCACTTCACTTACTTCAATGATGTACTGGTTTAATGAAATACGCCCGACATTGCCTCTTCTTCCGAACCGTTCACTGCATGAAGACAGTGTACAACAACATTACTCTCTGCAACCCATTATGGTGGTCACAATTTGCTTGAAAAATACAACTTCACGTCGCACTACCACCCACTCCCACACTTCATCAGTCTTCTTACTCGTCAGACTTCCTCAATCTCGAACGCCGCAGGATCGCACCTTTGTGTAGCCATAGGAATGTTTCAGAACGTTTGAAATCATCCACAAGGTTCTGACGATGGTGCATATCTTATTTTGTTCATGCTTGTGACTGCCTCCTCCCAATAATTTTGCGCAAAAGCTCTGCTTTGTAAATGAGAAAAGAAATGTGTTGCCTGCAATTAGAAGCTGAAAGAGCGAGAGCTATAAGATTCGGACCAATGAACGCTCAGTTAGGTGACAAGCTCCGCCCACCTGCCGTATTTAAGAGAGTCCCAGGCTCTTTGAACACCACTTAACACCTTTCCTACCCATCACTTTAGTTTAGCTTAGTGCATGGTAGGGGAGGCGACGTAGATCCCTTTCGGATGATCGCCACCGGGTGTGGCGGAGGCGGGGCCACACCCCAAAAAAAAATTGAAGATGCCTCGGCTCTGGACTCTTCCCTCGCCTGAGCTCCTCGCCTCGGGCACAGGTGAGCACACCTCACCTAAGGGAAACCGTCGACGCAGCATCATGGGGAAGAAGAAGACGAAGAAGAACTCTTCTGCTGCAGCAAAGCATCAGACAGTAGAGCCGCTCCCGCCGCAGCCCTCCCCGGCCGGCTCTCGGTCGCCCACGCCAGTCTCGCTGATAGCATCGGCGGACGAGAGCGAGTCGCCCGACAGGGGCACCCACCGATTCTGGGCCAGTCGCTCCCCAAGGACGCCGCACCTACTCAGCAGCACACGCGCCACCCAAACGTCCCTCCCGGAACTCACCTCAGCAGCAACCTACGCCGCCGCTGCTGCCGCAACGTAGAGGTCCACAACATCGCCACCCGCTGAGCCCGCTCGGCCGTCGTGGACCGCAATCGTCGTCGTCACGGATGTGCCTCGTGTCCTGCCTTGCAGGTTCATTCTCACCGCCGCCCAGCAGCAGTGGCCCTCGGCCCTACGGGCCAGCCGCATCACCATACGAGGCCGCCCCACATCCTTGGTCCGCCTGCAGCTAGACGACGGAGCCGACACGAGCGCGGCCTTGAGGACGGGCCTGCCCTTCTTAGGGCAGTGTCTCAAAATTGAGGCAAGCCGCTCTGAGCGTCCAGCACCTTGTCGTCGATGCTGCAGGTACGGGCATGCAGCCGCCACCTGCTCTGCAACCCCACGGTGCCATTACTGTGGTGCCGCGACTCTCACCGGGGAATGCGAGCAGCATGATCTTCGACGCCGCCACCGGTACTGCGCCACCTGTAATGGCTACGGCCACTTTACAGGACAGGCGCAGTGCCCCGCTCGCCCACGCTCGGACTCCAACTCCATCACACCTCCAACGGCTCACTCCAACAACACCGCCTACTGGAGCCCAGCACTGGACTGCCTCAAGGATGAAGTCCAGAAGGTCAACCACCGGCTTCATTCTATCGGACAGCAAACGCCAAACCTACGCGCCGCCGCCACCCAAGAGACTCCTACTGCCGAAGTTCAGGACCTCCACTCTGAGGTTCTGAATATTGGTCTTCGCCTGGGGAACTTGGAGGACTCACTCACCGCCAGCAACGCAAGACACGACGCCACTTATGCCACAGTAACTGACCTCACCGACAAACTAGTGACTTCACAC
This sequence comes from Mantis religiosa, assembly GCA_030765055.1. Lineage (NCBI taxonomy): Eukaryota > Metazoa > Arthropoda > Insecta > Mantodea > Mantidae > Mantis > Mantis religiosa. The sequence goes on along the minus strand of CM060955.1, from coordinate 174,729,327 downwards.
CAGCAGACCACGGACAACCTCACATCACATCAAGAGCAAGCTACCTCCTCCTTTCGAACGCTTACCAACACCATTTCACTTCTGACCAAGCAACTGCAAGACACTATACAGGACTACATCACTCAAAAGTTCCATGACTTACAGGAACACATCAGTAGCTCTCTCTCTCAGAACAGGGCGCACATTCTCGGACTCAATCACAAACTGCTTGAACTTAAAATCACTGCTGCTGCTATTCAGCCTGAAACCATCCGCGAATACTGCTCTGAAGTCCTCGAGCGTATCGACCTCCTGACGACTACCATATGCACCGAGCGACAGACGCGCCACAGCCGGCGCTAAATTAAGCACCATCGGTGCACAGAGACCCCCAGACAAATAAACGACCCTAATCTTTCAATCCCTCCTTCTATCCAGGCGATCCACCCAGGGCCTCTGGTTGGACCCCCTGTCAAACCTTCCGCCATAAGCACGTGCCCTTCAGGCGCCTGCACACAAACACCGTTACCAACGGGGGTGCTTCCGCGGGACCCCGCCACTTTCCTCCAAATATTCCTTCTTTAAAGCCACGCTTAAAAAAAAATTTGAAAATGCCGAGCGCAGTCCTTGGCGAAACGCCAGGACATTCAAATCCTGCTGTACCACGGCCTACAAGCCCAAAAGGAAGCTTTAATGTTCTTCAAAAGGTATCATTGCTTTCTAATAATGAACCTGCGCTGCTAGGGCCCAGTAGATGACGTTCTGGTAGGAAAGATAGAAGTGTTCAAGTGTACCTACTGTGTACTATTTTCTCCTTTTAAGTAACATGAATAAATAATTCTTTAATAAGTCACTGATTTTCTTCAATTAGTTAGTAGACAAGATGGAAAGGAAGACTTCTACTGATGTACACTAAATATAGAACAAAAAGTGAAAATATTAATCCTAAAAGAATTCAATTGGACATTCGTTTTAAAAACATTTGTTATTTGTTTTTGTTATTTGTTATTCATTTGTGATATTCAGATGAACTTTTCTACTGACTCTTACTTAAACCAATCTTCTTAATGCATGTTCATCAAGATGTACGGTATAAGTATTGGAAAATCCAAAACATTAGCGAGAAATATCCCTGCAGTGGTTGTATTAACATAAATTAATTACTTATTTTTCTCTTGCGGTTTACGAGTTTTGTAAAGATTGAGAATAAAGAGAACTTCGGACACTATTTCCAGAAAATGAAGCTCTACATTTCATTTATCACGGAAATATCTCAAAGAATCATTTTTGAGGAAATCACAATTTCTGAAAGAAAAACAAACGTCCAAGTAAAGGGAAATTTGGGCTGAGTGGATTTTCTGGAACTGTTAAGCATCGAGTCCCTGGAAGATCCTAAACTTTAATAATGTGCCTTGACCGGTTAGTAACTTTCCTGGGATTTGCTTACCACTAATATTCCAATTATCTTAGTTACACCAACCAACTCGCCAATAGATAAGTAGTGTTTTGTTTTCGAAATTGCATACTATTTCACAAAATTAATTATTTTATTCAGGATCAAGGTCACAGATGTTTGCAAGACCAATTGTCAATATAATAATTACTTACGTCCTCAGAGTCTCGCAGAATAACAACAGTACAGCCGTTATTTGTATTCGTTGATATTCCCTCTGACATTGACCATGAAGTGATAACACTGTCAGTTACTACAACACGCATGTAACCTCCATTGAATGAAACTTGCTAATAATCGCTTGGTTGGATAATCAACAAAATGTCCATCTGTATTAACTAAATTCTCATAACAGCAGTAAAGGAAACAAAATGCGACTTCCTCCTACTTTATAAGTTAACTTTAACCATACGTTTCTTTTGTCTTTCTTGTGATTTCTTAGTAGTTTCAGATAAATCGAGTTAGATGGTTCCAGGTATCGCACAAGGCTCGCATTGTTGAGGTCCTGACTGCGATCCCTGGTGGCCGTCTCTGGCTGCAGTAGTTTACCTTCTATCACGGCTCTCCTCTCTCCCTTTTTCATGTTACAGAACGACTTCGGCGTTGTGTGTCGGTTGATAACGACAGAGGCTTGCGACTTAGAACATATTTTCGGCTGCACCAGAGTTTGTTCTTCCGTGTCGACCTTTCCCCGTTCCTACTATATCACTTTCACATTGTCCAGCTCGTCTCATCGGTTCCTCCCGGGGATAGTCCGCTCCGTTACCCATCTATCTAGTATAAATAGTTATAGTTTTGTTTATACTTGGTTATTAAGAGTAAACAAAGTTATACTGAAGTATTATTATTTCCCCCTGTTTCAACAGCTAGGAGACAGCCCTACGTCACATTTCACGAGAAGTCATTACAGACTCTAGTATTTGTGACTGTTCAGCAATGAATTTGCATAGAACTTTCTCGGGATTTTACTTATTTACTTCAACTTGTGTGTCCTTGGAGTTTTAGGTGTACTAAGTAACAATTGTTAAATGGCTCTAAAGAAACGCAAGGTTACCCGGACAAACACAAGCTAAGTCTAAACGTCTTGCAGTATCACGGTGCACTCAGACGCCAATGTTGGCTAGACATGTACTTACCTTTCCCTTCTCAGATTGCATACAATATGAGATAATTCAAGGTCACCTGTCTGATTACTAAATAGCTTTTTGTATTGTGAAACATGTGAGAGGTGAACAGCAGCTGTGACTACCTTTATTAATGGTTATGGCTCCCAACTCAGCTGTGCAAACTCAGATGAACCTGTGTGACAAAACGTGTCATCTGAACAACAGGAAACCAAAACGAAGATGAGACTGGCATTTCAAGGATCCTGGCTTCATTGTCTAAGACCGGGGCGGTTTTTGGTCCGTAACACGAATGCTGGGTTAGTTTCTACTAGCAATTTTCTTTTACTCCTTTCTCATCCTTTCGCTTCCTCATTTCCTACTTCAAGCAGGTTGCAGTGTTGGACAGATGCTTGCTCATGTCCCTTCCTCACTCTCAGCTGTTACCAGATCGCAGTGGTGTGACCTGTAACTCTCCTGCGGCTCTTTCCTCCAAAGGTGCTAAGCATATTGTCGAGGTCATAGTCATAGAGAACGAGAGGAGACAACCGAATAACCACTTCCCTTATACTGAATGTCTGGTAACTCTAAGCTCTATGTACCGTGTACTCATTTGAACATCATTTCATTCATCGTCCGATATGACTTAACGTTGCAGGTTTTCTCTTATCCTAAAGGATGAATGTCTGGTAACTCTAAGCTCTACGTACCCTGTACTTATTTGAACATCATTTCATTCATCGTCCGATATGACTTAACGTTGCAGGTTTTCTCTTATCCTAAAGGATGAATGTCTGGTAACTCTAAGCTCTACGTACCCTGTACTTATTTGAACATCATTTCATTCATCGTCCAATATGACTTAACGTTGGAGGTTTCTCTTATCCTGAAAGATGAATGTCTGGTAACTCTAAGCTCTATGTACCGTGTACTCATTTGAACATCATTTCATTCATCGTCCGATATGACTTAACGTTGGAGGTTTTCTCTTATCCTGAAAGATGAATGTCTGGTAACTCTAAGCTCTATGTACCCTGTACTCATTTGAACATCATTTCATTCATCGTCCGATATGACTTAACGTTGGAGGTTTCTCTTATCCTGAAAAATGAATGTCTGGTAACTCTAAGCTCTATGTACACTGTACTCATTTGAACATCATTTCATTCATCGTCCGATATGACTTAACGTTGGAGGTTTTCTCTTATCCTGAAAGATGAATGTCTGGTAACTCTAAGCTCTATGTACCCTGTACTCATTTGAACATCATTTCATTCATCGTCCGATATGACTTAACGTTGGAGGTTTTCTCTTATCCTGAAAAATGAATGTCTGGTAACTCTAAGCTCTATGTATCCTGTACTCATTTGGACATCATTTCATTCATCGTCCGATATGACTTAACGTTGGAGGTTTTCTCTTATCCTGAAAGATGAATGTCTGGTAACTCTAAGCTCTATGTACCCTGTACTCATTTGAAAATCATTTCATTCATCGTCCGATATGACTTAACGTTGCAGGTTTTCTCTTATCCTAAAGGATGAATGTCTGGTAACTCTAAGCTCTACGTACCCTGTACTTATTTGAACATCATTTCATTCATCGTCCGATATGACTTAACGTTGGAGGTTTCTCTTATCCTGAAAGATGAATGTCTGGTAACTCTAAGCTCTATGTACCGTGTACTCATTTGAACATCATTTCATTCATCGTCCGATATGACTTAACGTTGGAGGTTTTCTCTTATCCTGAAAAATGAATGTCTGGTAACTCTAAGCTCTATGTACCCTGTACTCATTTGAACATCATTTCATTCATCGTCCGATATGACTTAACGTTGGAGGTTTTCTCTTATCCTGAAAGATGAATGTCTGGTAACTCTAAGCTCTATGTACCCTGTACTTATTTGAACATTATTTCATTCATCGTCCGATATGACTTAACGTTGGAGGTTTTCTCTTATCCTGAAAAATGAATGTCTGGTAACTCTAAGCTCTATGTACCCTGTACTTATTTGAACATCATTTCATTCATCGTCCGATATGACTTAACGTTGGAGGTTTTCTCTTATCCTGAAAGATGAATGTCTGGTAACTCTAAGCTCTATGTACCCTGTACTTATTTGAACATCATTTCATTCATCGTCCGATATGACTTAACGTTGGAGGTTTTCTCTTATCCTGAAAGATGAATGTCTGGTAACTCTAAGCTCTATGTACCCTGTACTTATTTGAACATCATTTCATTCTTCGTCCGATATGACTTAACGTTGGAGGTTTTCTCTTATCCTGAAAAATGAATGTCTGGTAACTCTAAGCTCTATGTACACTGTACTCATTTGAACACAATTTCATTCATCGTCCGATATGACTTAACGTTGGAGGTTTTCTCTTATCCTGAAAAATGAATGTCTGGTAACTCTAAGCTCTATGTACCCTGTACTTATTTGAACATCATTTCATTCTTCGTCCGATATGACTTAACGTTGGAGGTTTTCTCTTATCCTGAAAAATGAATGTCTGGTAACTCTAAGCTCTATGTACACTGTACTCATTTGAACACAATTTCATTCATCGTCCGATATGACTTAACGTTGGAGGTTTTCTCTTATCCTGAAAAATGAATGTCTGGTAACTCTAAGCTCTATGTACACTGTACTCATTTGAACATCATTTCATTCATCGTCCGATATGACTTAACGTTGGAGGTTTTCTCTTATCCTGAAAGATGAATGTCTGGTAACTCTAAGCTCTATGTACCCTGTACTCATTTGAACATCATTTCATTCATCGTCCGATATGACTTAACGTTGGAGGTTTTCTCTTATCCTGAAAAATGAATGTCTGGTAACTCTAAGCTCTATGTATCCTGTACTCATTTGGACATCATTTCATTCATCGTCCGATATGACTTAACGTTGGAGGTTTTCTCTTATCCTGAAAGATGAATGTCTGGTAACTCTAAGCTCTATGTACCCAGTACTCATTTGAAAATCATTTCATTCATCGTCCGATATGACTTAACGTTGGAGGTTTTCTCTTATCCTGAAAAATGAATGTCTGGTAACTCTAAGCTCTATGTACCCTGTACTTATTTGAACATCATTTCATTCATCGTCCGATATGACTTAACGTTGGAGGTTTTCTCTTATCCTGAAAAATGAATGTCTGGTAACTCTAAGCTCTATGTACCCTGTACTCATTTGAACATCATTTCATTCATCGTCCGATATGACTTAACGTTGGAGGTTTTCTCTTATCCTGAAAAATGAATGTCTGGTAACTCTAAGCTCTATGTACACTGTACTCATTTGAACATCATTTCATTCATCGTCCGATATGACTTAACGTTGGAGGTTTTCTCTTATCCTGAAAGATGAATGTCTGGTAACTCTAAGCTCTATGTACCCTGTACTTATTTGAACATCATTTCATTCATCGTCCGATATGACTTAACGTTGGAGGTTTTCTGTTATCCTGAAAAATGAATGTCTGGTAACTCTAAGCTCTATGTACCCTGTACTCATTTGAACATCATTTCATTCATCGTCCGATATGACTTAACGTTGGAGGTTTTCTCTTATCCTGAAAAATGAATGTCTGGTAACTCTAAGCTCTATGTACCCTGTACTCATTTGAACATCATTTCATTCATCGTCCGATATGACTTAACGTTGGAGGTTTTCTCTTATCCTGAAAGATGAATGTCTGGTAACTCTAAGCTCTATGTACCCTGTACTCATTTGAACATCATTTCATTCATCGTCCGATATGACTTAACGTTGGAGGTTTTCTCTTATCCTGAAAGATGAATGTCTGGTAACTCTAAGCTCTATGTACCCTGTACTCATTTGAACATCATTTCATTCATCGTCCGATATGACTTAACGTTGGAGGTTTTCTCTTATCCTGAAAGATGAATGTCTGGTAACTCTAAGCTCTATGTACCCTGTACTCATTTGAACATCATTTCATTCATCGTCCGATATGACTTAACGTTGGAGCACCTAAAGACGTCAATTAAAAGAAGAGAAATAAAGGAAGAGAACGAAAGCACACACTCAGAACCAAAATACAGGACTCTCTCTCTCTCTCTCTCTCTCTCTCTCTCTCTCTCTCTCTCTCTCTCTCTCTCTCTCTCTCTCTCTCTCTCTCTCTCTCTCTCTCTCTCTCTCTCTCTCTCTCTCTCTCTCTCTCTCTCTCTCTCTCTCTCTCGCTCTCGCTCTCCCTCTCTCTAAAAATGCTTCGCTTGAATTTAGGAAGTCGAAACATATTTCCCGCGAAATCTCGGTTTTGAAATTTTTATTGGAATATTATACTTCTTCTACCAGCTATGTATGTTGTAGAGAAGCTAAAAGTATGATTTATTAATAACATAACTTATAATTAAGCTATATATGGTCAGTGTTGTTTGCACGTTCCTTATAGGATTTGACACCGTTGCAAAGTTTCGACCAAACTTGACACAGAAAACCTTTGGCACAAGATAAAAGTAACTCTAAGATTTAGAATTGCAAATGTAATTCCATTTTGTACAATTGTTTATTTAATTTTATATAATGCCTGCAAAAGCTCTCAAGGCTCTATCTTTGTAAGAGATAATCTTAGCAGCTCGAGCATTGCCAACATGAAAACAATTGCTTAAGTTTTCATGGCTTCACAACATAATAAAAGAGCAGCGAGTGTATATAATATGCGTGGAGCAATAATACAGTCAAATATAATGCGTTTCATTTCTTTTATCCTTTTTTTCTTAATTGTTTTGCATATTGGTTAGTAAGAATTACCAATATAACTTACTGGGGAGAAATTATACCAGTGTAAGATTTGTTCTGTGTGTGGTGATAGCTGCATTAACGAGAAATCATTACAACCTGTGGCATGTAGTGTTCTCTAAATGGCAACAAAGAAACGAGGTTATTGGCCAAGTACATCCTAAGTGTAGGGATAAGGCTTCAAACCAAGGGTAACGCTGGGTACTTGATCTAGTTAACACATAAATTTCGGTACGTAGAATTGAGGTTCATACATTATTCCTCTGGCGAACACGTTTTTTGCTCTTTCTCGACAGGACATGACTCGAAGGCAGCAATTCACGAGCAACACTTTTAAAGGATTAATGTCGTAAATACAAACCATATCCTTGCTGAATGTCTCATTATTGTTTTTGGTACTTAAAGGTCAACACATAAGGTTGTGGTTTCTAATTACCAGTGCACCAACACTGAACGGATCCCAGCTTAGGGCGTTAGGCAGACTGGGCGTCCCTGAAGTCTTGATCGAGTAATGAACCTGCAGGAACCAATGACCCGCAGTGTGGTGGTCCTAAGCCTTCTCTTCTCACATTCTGCACAATATTATAATCTACTTCTTTTTAATTGAGATACATTTCCCGTATATGCTTAGTTTAGGGCCCAAAGCGCCAGAGAATTTTTTAAAAAGCGAAAGAACGCTGTTTATATTGACCAAAAAGGATATTGACGCAGTTCTTGCCTCGGTTATCGTATATAAGGATGGGCAGACCGTTCTCCCGGCCTACCGAATATTCTAGAACTCTCTCAGAAAATCCAGTGATATATAAATGGGTTTGCGGGTTAGTTAGTGCATTTCTGGTGCGATAAAAGATGTGTTCTCCGAGTGAGGTTGCAAAAAATTTTAGTGCAATACGCCGCTGTTGAAGACTTGAAGGAGCCTTGTGTTCGATTCCGCAGCGAGCGAGGTGGACGAAAAAAGCGACTGCGTATTTCACTAAGTCGTAAGGACTGTAAAGTGAGACTGAACACTGAACTAGATTAAATTATAGATGTGAAAACTTAGTGAGGTATTGAAAATTGAGGTAAATCGCATTACTGCCCGCCTCGGTAGCGTAGATGGTAGTATGTCTGCCTCACGTTCAAGAGCTCCTGAGTTCGATCTCGGTAAGGATGAGTTACCTGGATAAGGTTTTTGCCAGGATTTTCCATTATCCTAAAAGACGAACGTTGGGTAACTCTAAGCTCCGTGGACCCTGGACCCATTTGAGCATCATTTCACCCATTCCATTCATCGTCCGATATGACTTAACGTTAAAGGACGCAAATTACCAAAAATAAGTCGCATTACTTAAGCGACTTAGTGAAGTAGAAGTGAGCTAAGTGCATGACATAATTGAAGTCAGAATAAATGTTTAAAAATTCAGATAAAAGGCAAATAATATGGCGGAAATTGTTACGCCCATAGAATAAGAGTTACAGTTTTTGTGACTTGAGTTTTCGTTTTCTCTTACAATTTTCCGGTTAAACAAAGGTCATCCACAATGAAGAAGACTTCTGAAGTGATTCTTAAAAATGTTTTTTCTTAATCAAACCGATTATCATTTTTGAAAAAATCACAATTTTCGATAAATATTCCGCGTAAAGCAGAGGCTTGGAATGACATTTAGTTTTTGAGTTATGCTTTTCATAGATATCAATTCGTCTGTTTTTAGGACGTCATGGAATTGAATTTTTGTATGAAATAAAAATATTTCTTCTAATTAGTATCAGTGCACGATAGTAAAGCTAATCTTTCTTAAAGAATTATTCGGGCCCTTCAGTATATCGAAGGGCTTTGACAAACGAGCTTTTAAGTATTCTGTTGTACGTGGTTATATTTAAATCAACATCTGTTGTAGTGACTGTAATTCAAATGATTTGGTGTGTCATTAAATCTAATACACGAAAACAAGGAACCGTGTTTATAAACCTTTTCAGCAGCCGCCGCGGTATCTACTGTCTGCATTAATCTCTGATGAGAGATGAAACATCTCGACTAGTTTATTTCATGGATGGTTGGATTGGTTCCACAATGAGACATCTGGCGAGAAGCCAGAGAAGTGCTGAAATGCTTTACAATCTGAAGCCGGCAAATAGACAGAGCTCTCGCGCGAGGTAAAGTGTAAAAACTGGCCAGAAATGAAGACAAAAGTACATCTCTGGCTATCGATCTTGTGTTTTTCGACTACACTCAATTGCTGCAATAATGTATTCGATGCATGCACCAGCTGCACAGTGTATTCTTTTAAAGGATACAAATTTTGATTGTGCTTTGTTTTTACTCGTGTAATGGAACCGGTTGCTTTCAAAAGGACACGTGTGCGCAATGAAGACAGAAACAAGCCTTTGTAAAGGAAGGCTGTACCTCTAAATAAGTATTGCTCCAGTGTTGTTTCTTACAAATGAAGTTACACAGTAAAACCTCTCTAAAACGGACCGCGATCCTTTCGGCATTCACTTTCCGTTTTCGTCTTCCCGAGGCTTGTGGTAGAATACAAGTTTTACAGGTTTACAGTGAAGTAATCATATAGAATAAAGTGTAAACAATAATAGTCTGATGTGTATTACGTACTATATTTACAACTTACATACAATAATTGTAGTTTATCGCCTAGCTTCTCCATCTAATTTCAGTTTTCCCTTTCCAGTCTTCAACTGTTTGTATATCAACATAATTTACTTCACCACACACAACATTCAAAACAATGTTATGGCGATGTTTGCAACTCTCAGGACATCCATTGGCAGCTCCAACATTAAGTCATATCGGACGTTGAATGAAATGGATGAAATGATGCTCAAATGAGCCCGGGGTTCATGGAGCTTAGAGTTACCCGATTTTCGTTTTTCAGGATAAGGGAAAACACCGGAAAAACCCTTATCCAGGTAACTCACCCTAACCGAGATTTGAACTCGGGACCTCTTGAACGCAAGGCAGACACGCTACCATATAGCTAATGAGGCGGGTCATTTGGAAGCTCTGAAATTGTTTAATTGTCTTGTTGTCTCTAAAGCTTGAGTCTGAAGTAATGGTCCAGAAATGGGAATTCCTAACAAACCATTCGAACACAACGTGATTTAAGTCGTCATACTCTGTAGATTTTGTGATAGGTTTCACATATCCTGCTGTTCCTTTAGCCACTCGCCTTCAATTATTTTTTCAAAATCTCATAAGTCTGAGATTTCCCTGCTTGAAACAACATAGCTGTACGTTTCTTCGTTTCGTATTCTTCAGTAACCTTAATTTTGTCTCCAATGGTAATGCCTTACATTTACAACTCATCTTAGAGAATTTGTGTACACACAAACATGCTTTTAAAAATGATCGAAGTTCACAGTTTTTTTCCAGTCGTACTTGGTCACTTGTAACTACCTCAGTTATTGCACATTTTAAAAAATATACGTTGTAAATCATTACACATAAATTAATCCTTTTTAACAGGTTATTTACGCAAACTATTCCCAAAAAGTATTTCCATTTCCGCGTTATTCAGTTTTCTGGCTTAGAGTGTAATTTTACATGGGAAATAGCTACGTTGCGAAATTTATTTTCCGCTTTTTCAGGTTTCCGGCAAATAAGGAGTCCGTTTTAGGCAGCATTTACTGTATCAACATTTTAACTAAATTTAGCATCTATGGAAACTGTCGTGCGTGCGTGCGTGTGTGAACAAGTCAATTTAAATCTAAAATTCCGTTATATACCGAATTTGGAATTAAAATTTACCATCTTCCATGGTTACGACACGTGGGTTTACAAGAAAATCCCCGGATCACCACAGACTATCCTTTACATGGAATATTTTGAAAAATTTAATTTTCTAAAAAATGGCTGTAATAATTTTCATACAACCGCCATGTGTTTACGATATTTGGGACAAATGAAATACATAACTTGAACTTTTAGGAGTATTCTTTTAAAAGTATTCTTCATTCTAATAATTTCGGTGTAGCTGGTATGAGATAGACAAAATTTTATTGTTTTAGATATGTAGATTTCTTTAAAACATAAAATTCCCATCAAACACACTTTTTTGTGAACTGACATTTCCGATATATTACCTGTTACTTGTCACAACTTTCAGTATTTATAGTTTTTAAATAAGAGGTCTTTATTTATATTTATACTTTCGCCATGCAAAGAGAATAGAATTTCATACCCTCACAGCTGTTAAAATACTTCACTTTGTCCTAACGTCTACTGTATTTCCATATTTCCCTTGAACCTACAAGAAAATTACCAAGAAAAATTTCCAAAATCTACTCCATGAGCATAAAGTACATACAGCAACAAGTGTTGGTAAGAATACGCAGTGAAAATCATGTGAGTACTACATTTCACACAAAGGTATATCAAAACTTGGGGGAGACATTTCTTGCATATAGAGAATAAAAAACAGTGTTATATGAACATAGATACATAAATTGTTTATTTCTATGGCAGAGCTTCTTTTCTACGATTCTTCTTACACGTAAGATGCGTAATACGTAATTATCCTATAGCCATAACCAGACATCGGATCCCGTACACCTTTAAAGCGATATGAAGTTTAGAGGTCTCGCAGTATGTAACTGCTGATGTCAGTCGCGAGGACAACACGCAGCGATAGTGCGGTTCGCAACGCGTAGCTTTAGTCTCGTTACAACTACTGCTCGCCACGCAGGTAGATCTGCCTTCCAGGGAGTGCAAAGTGTTCGACATATTGTGTTAATATCGTTACTTTCACAACAATTATTGGACAATCTCCATTTTATGAATCAAAGATTTTGTGTATTATAACAGCTTGAAGAATGTTATTTCGAGCTGTCCAAAAGCAGTCGAGGAGATGTCTGCAAAAATTAACGATATACAGAATGCACCACCTACCAAACGAGCAAACAGTAAATTGTCCACTGAATTTTCAGTGCTGCGTAATACACGAAATAAACTAAGTCTCGGACAAACACATGAAAATGATTTGTATTACTCATATGCACTACTAACGTCAGTGACGTTCAACTTTCTCCCAATATTTTTATATTGTTTCAGCGAGTGTCGCAGAAAAATCTCATTCGACAATTTAAGGGTGTAAGCGCATGATTGTTCACTGTAATTGCAGCATTGAATTCAATGAGGAGGATGGCATGTTGTAACGTAGGTTACATTTTGTATGCACACTGGAGTGTACACAAATAGCGCAACGGTATACTCGTTGACAACGGACGTTTGTTGATGTCACGCTTGGCCTTGTATAGTCCCTGTGTGCGTACATTGATTACTAAGGTGTACGGGATCCGATGTCTGGTCATAACCCTGCAACAGAATAGTGGTTCAGTTGTACAGTAATAAACATTCGCCTTTACATCTGGTTACATTGGGTGAAGGTGCATTTTACCGTCGTTATTGTGTACACTTGTATACACGAACAGTACTCAGTTCGTGCACGATGGAGCTACTCCTCATTTCAGGCTTTCTGTTCATTGATTTCTAAATATCAGGTTTCCTGGTAGATGGATAGGAAGAGGTGGACCAATTCCATAGCCTCGACACTCACCTGACTTAAACCCACTAAATTTTTATTTGTGGATACATTTGAAATCTCTTGTTTATGCAATTCCAGTTGCAGATATAGAGACTCTTGATGCTCGTATTGTGTAAGGCTGCCAGACAATATAAAATTCTCCAGGTCTAACTCAGCGCATTAGGGAGGCCATGCCACGGCAGGAGATAATGGAGGCCATTTTGAACATGTTCTGTGATTTCCCGTTTTAACAGCGTTCTGTCATAGAGTGTTGTTGTATGAGGTTCAGCTGTAGAAAAAGTGCTCTAAAAGGAAATTATTTCTGGACCTATGTACATATAAGATTTCTTATCCTTTAGCAAAAGAAATGTTAAATTTGATATTTGCGTCCTATTTGATTATTAGTAGTTCTGTATGATGGTATTGTGACTTTGTGGGTTCGTGAAATGAAAAGTCCAATTACACCACTCCAAAATGTGCTTTATTTCCACCGACTTACAGTTTAACTCTTGCCAATTACACAAAGTTACGTAATACACCAATTACGATTCACCAGTCCGTCCGTTACCGTTCCGATGCACGTACACAATTCCACACAGTCTTCTCGTTGCACAATCCTTTCGTTCATTAACACGTCACTGACTAACACTGCCTTCTTACACCAAGAACTGTCCTCACTCACACACTAACCAACTGACTGACTCACTCACTGACTAGCTGCAGCCCTTTTTATAAGCATCTCGCCGTCTTCTAGACGTTTCCAGATGATGAAATATCCCGTAATTTCTGGAACCAGGTGGAAGAGAAACAGACCGCACAATTATTTTTATTTCTCCAGTCGTCCCTGTCACCACTATAAGACAAACGAGGGGAGGGCGTAGCTAACATTGACCTCCCCCGTCTTCCGCTCCCAGCTGCTTTACAGGGTGTTCCAACGGTCGCGTTACAGTATACTTTTGTAGTTTTGAGCACCTGCAGATGGTTTGTAGAAGGAATATGCGGGGTCGTATACATTAGGTATGTTTGTTTCCTTCCTTGAGTGTCCACCTCTTTAGGATGGTGGTAGCGTGTCTGCCTCACATTCAGAGGTCCCGGGTTCGAATCTCCATCAGGGTGTTGTCTGGTAAAGGTTTTTCCGGAGTTTGTTCTTATCCTGTAAGATGAATGTCTGGCAGCTCTTAGCTCTGTGGCTCATGAGCTCATTTGAGCATCATTTCATTTTGTGTTCGGTATGGGTTTAAGTTCGAGACGTAAATTTAAGGAAAATCTTTGAGATACAGATTCTTTGGTTGTCCTGATGCACTCATGATACAGCGAAGAAGTACTTCCTGCCTGACATTGCTGATGATTTATGTTGCATTACCCAGACCCTTTGTACTGCTGCTGCGGCCCTTAGGAGGGAGAGGTGAGGTGTGAGACCACTGCGGAGGCGGGTCCTAGATCTGGTCCTGAAATGGATGTGACGGGAATGGGAAATTGGTGTTACGTAACAAGGGAGACATCTAGCTAGGTACACCTTAAGCTATGAACAAAACTGGTTGGTTTGAGCATAAATAGTTAAACTCTTCCTGGGTGGCTCACATGTACACAGAATTGTGTCATCTGATAGGATCATGTCGTCGTTAAACAAATTTACTGTCTTACCTTGTGCTTGAACGGACCAGACCGGACCGGTCATACGAGATCTTCAATTAAACTGTAATTCTGCTAAAAGGGCTGTCCAATAAAATGCAAATCTACTGACACTTTGACGACTTCTTCTGCTAATGAGAAGGAAGAATGAGTTATAAGGTTCTGTGTTCGATAAAATATGGCGGAACATGCAAAGCCAGTTTTGCCAGTGTACCTGCTGCATTTAATGTCTGTAAAGATAAACTGTCCCAAAACACAGACTTCGAAATGAGAAATATAGATCGTTACAGGAATCTCCAAAACAGTCTACGTGAGTCAGCCCACTTACAGCAAATAGGGGAAGTATTGCACTCCACCCAAACATTGATACCAAGAATTCTGAGAAATACACGTTTCGAGAGTCACTAAATCTAACAAAAATGCTCTGTCTTGAACTGCAACTCAATTGTTAGTTAAACAATTGCTCCTAGAATGTAGCACGACATTTTCAAGAAAGTCTTCTCACGCTTGGAGCTGTAACTGGTTTATATCGGAGGAGATTCAGCATTGCAACTACACTTGGCTCAATGAACATAAGCGGTCTGAAAATATTCCAACCTAAAAGAGACACAAGACATTTTTTCAGATTTTTTTTTTTTTCATCAGTCTCCTTGTAACTCTACACACTTCTCTCAGCGAAGCTCCCATTTTTGTAACCGGTCCAAATAGTACTCGGCGTTTTTCAACATAGTCTCCTTGTAACTCTACACACTTCTCCCAGCGATGCTCCCATCTCTGTAACCCGTCCAAATAGTACTCGGCGTTTTTCAACATAGTCTCCTTGTAACTCTACACACTTCTCCCAGCGATGCTCCATCTCTTTAACCCGTCCAAATAGTACTCGACGTTTTTCAACATAGTCTCCTTGTAACTCTACACACTTCTCCCAGCGATGCTCCATCTCTGTAACACGTCCAAATAGTACTCGACGTTTTTCAACATAGTCTCCTTGTAGCTCTACACACTTCTCCCAGCGATGCTCCATCTCTGTAACTCGTCCAAATAGTACTCGGCGTTTTTCCAACATAGTCTCCTTGTAGCTCTACACACTTCTCCCAGCGATGCTCCATTTCTGTAACCCGTCCAAATAGTACTCGACGTTTTTCAACATAGTCTCCTTGTAACTCTACACACTTCTCCCAGCGATGCTCCATCTCTTTAACCCGTCCAAATAGTACTCGACGTTTTTCAACATAGTCTCCTTGTAACTCTACACACTTCTCCCAGCGATGCTCCATCTCTGTAACACGTCCAAATAGTACTCGACGTTTTTCAACATAGTCTCCTTGTAGCTCTACACACTTCTCCCAGCGATGCTCCATCTCTGTAACTCGTCCAAATAGTACTCGACGTTTTTCAACATAGTCTCCTTGTAGCTCTACACACTTCTCCCAGCGATGCTCCATCTCTGTAACCCGTCCAAATAGTACTCGACGTTTTTCAACATAGTCTCCTTGTAACCCTACACACTTCTCCCAGCGATGCTCCATCTCTTTAACCCGTCCAAATAGTACTCGACGTTTTTCAACATAGTCTCCTTGTAGCTCTACACACTTCTCCCAGCGATGCTCTCATCTCTGTAACCCGTCCAAATAGTACTCGACGTTTTTCAACATACTCTCCTTGTAACTCTACACACTTCTCCCAGCGATGCTCTCATCTCTGTAACCCGTCCAAATACTACTCGACGTTTTTCAACATAGTCTCCTTGTAACTCTACACACTTCTCCCAGCGATGCTCTCATCTCTGTAACCCGTCCAAATAGTACTCGACGTTTTTCAACATAGTCTCCTTGTAGCTCTACACACTTCTCCCAGGGATGCTCCATCTCTGTAACCCGTCCAAATAGTACTCGACGTTTTTCAACATAGTCTCCTTGAAACTCTATACACTTCTCCCAGCGATGCTCTCATCTCTGTAACCCGTCCAAATAGTACTCGACGTTTTTCAACATAGTCTCCTTGTAACTCTACACACTTCTCCCAGCGATGCTCTCATCTCTGTAACACGTCCAAATAGTACTCGGCGTTTTTCAACATAGTCTCCTAGTAACTCTACACACTTCTCCCAGCGATGCTCTCATCTCTGTAACCCGTCCAAATAGTACCCGACGTTTTTCAACATAGTCTCCTAGTAACTCTACACACTTCTCCCAGCGATGCTCTCATCTCTGTAACCCGTCCAAACAGTACTCGACGTTTTTCAACATAGTCTCCTAGTAACTCTACACACTTCTCCCAGCGATGTTCCCATCTCTGTAACCCGTCCAAATAGTACTCGACGTTTTTCAACATAGTCTCCTTGTAGCTCTACACACTTCTCCCAGCGATGCTCCATATCTGTAACCCGTCCAAATAGTACTCGGCGTTTTTCAACATAGTCTCCTTGTAACTCTACACACTTCTCCCAGCGATGCTCTCATCTCTGTAACCCATCCAAATAGTACTCGGCGTTTTTCAACATAGTCTCCTTGTAACTCTACACACTTCTCCCAGTGATACTCCCATCTCTGTAACCCGTCCAAATAGTACTCGGCGTTTTTCAACATAGTCTCCTTGTAACTCTACACACTTCTCCCAGCGATACTCCCATCTCTGTAACCCGTCCAAATAGTACTCGACGTTTTACAACATAGTCTCCTTGTAACTCTACACACTTCTCCTAGCGATGCTCCAGATAGTGCTCGGCGTTTTTCAACATAGCCTCCTTGTAACTCTACACACTTCTCCTAGCGATGCTCCAAATAGTACTCGGCGTTTTTCAACATAGTCTCCTTGTAACTCTACACACTTCTCCCAGTGATGCTCTCAGCTCTGTAACCCGTCCAAATAGTACTCGGCGTTTTTCAACATAGTCTCCTTGTAACTCTACACACTTCTCCCAGCGATGTCCCCATCTCTGTAAGCCGTCCAAATAGTACCCGGCGTTTTTCAACATAGTCTCCTTGTAACTCTACACACTTCTCCCAGTGATGCTCTCATCTCTGTAACCCGTCCAAATAGTACCCGGCGTTTTTCAACATAGTCTCCTTGTAACTCTACACACTTCTCCCAGTGATACTCCATCTCTGTAACCCGTCCAAATAGTTCTCGGCGTTTTTCAACATAGTCTCCTTGTAACTCTACACACTTCCCACAGCGATGCTCTCATCTCTATAACCCGTCCAAATAGTACTCGGCGTTTTTCAACATAGTCTCCTTGTAACTCTACACACTTCTCCCAGTGATGCTCCCATCTCTGTAACCCGTCCAAATAGTACTCGGCGTTTTTCAACATAGTCTCCTTGTAACTCTACACACTTCTCCCAGTGATACTCCATCTCTGTAACCCGTCCAAATAGTACTCGGCGTTTTTCAACATAGTCTCCTTGTAACTCTACTCACTTCTCCTAGCGATGCTCCCATCTCTGTAACCCGTCCACATAGTACTCGGCGTTTTTCAACATAGTCTCCTTATAACTCTACACACTTCTCCCAGCGATGCTCCCATCTCTGTAACACGTCCAAATAGTACTCGGCGTTTTTCAACATAGTCTCCTTGTAACTCTACTCACTTCTCCCAGCGATGCTCCCATCTCTGTAACACGTCCAAATAGTACTCGGCGTTTTTCAACATAGTCTCCTTGTAACTCTACACACTTCTCCCAGTGATGCTCCATCTCTGTAACCCGTCCAAATAGTACTCGGCGTTTTTCAATATACTCTCCTTGTAACTCTACACTCTTCTCCCAGTGATGCTCTCATCTCTTTAACCCGTCCAAATAGTACTCGGCGTTTAACAACATAGTCTCCTTGTAACTCTACACACTTCTCCCAGCGACGCTCCCATCTCTGTAACCCGTCCAAATAGTACTCGGCGTTTTTCAACATAGTCTCCTTGTAACTCTACACACTTCTGCTAGCGATGCTCCCATCTCTGTAGCCCGTCGAAATAGTACTCGGCCTTTTTCAACATAGTCTCCATGTAACTCTACACACTTCTCCTAGCGATGCTCCCATCTCTGTAACCCATCCAAATAGTACTCGGCGTTTTACAGCATAGTCTCCTTATAACTCTACACACTTCTCCCAGCGATGCTCCCATCTCTGTAACCCGTCCAAATAGTACTCGGCGTTTTCCAACATAGTCTCCTTCTAACTCTACACACTTCTCCTAGCGATGCTCCCATCTCTTTAACCCGTCCAAATAGTACTCGGCGTTTTTCAAAATAGTCTCCTTGTAACTCTACACACTTCTCCCAGTGATGCTCTCATCTCTGTAACTCGTCCAAATAGTACTCGGGGTTTTACAACATAGTCTCCTTATAACTCTACACACTTCTCCCAGCGATGCTCCCATCCCTGTAACCCGTCCAAATAGTTCTCGGCGTTTTACAACATAGTCTCCTTATAACTCTACACACTTCTCCTAGCGATGCTCCCATCTCTGTAACACGTCCAAATAGTACTCGGCGTTTTTCAACATAGTCTCCTTATAGCTCTACACACTTCTCCTAGCGATGCTCCCATCTCTGTAACCCGTCCAAATAGCACTCGGCGTTTTTCAATATACTCTCCTTGTAACTCTACACTCTTCTCCCAGTGATGCTCTCATCTGTTTAACCCGTCCAAATAGTACTCGGCGTTTAACAACATAGTCTCCTTGTAACTCTACACACTTCTCCCAGCGATGCTCCATCTCTTTAACCCGTCCAAATAGTACTCGACGTTTTTCAACATAGTCTCCTTGTAACTCTACACACTTCTCCCAGCGATGCTCCATCTCTGTAACACGTCCAAATAGTACTCGACGTTTTTCAACATAGTCTCCTTATAACTCTTCACACTTCTCCCAGCGATGCTCCCATCTCTGTAACACGTCCAAATAGTACTCGGCGTTTTTCAAAATAGTCTCCTTGTAACTCTTCACAGTTCTCCCAGCGATGCTCCCATCTCTGTAACCCGTCCAAATAGTACTCGGCGTTTTTCAACATAGTCTCCTTGTAACTCTACACATTTCTCCCAGCGATGCTCCCATCTCCGTAACCCGTCCAAATAGTACTCGGCGTTTTTCAACATAGTCTCCTTGTAACTGTACACACTTCTCCCAGCGATGCTCCTATCTCTTTAACCCCTCCAAATGGTACTCGGCGTTTTTCTCTGCAAAATAATTGTTCACGAAGGTAATTGCCTCTTCATTTAACGAAAATCTCTGTCCTCTTCAGATGAGGGAACAAAAGGAAGTCGCTTGGGGACAGATCTAGTGAGTCAAGCAGTTCAAACCGTAATTCGTGGATTTTCGACATTACAGTCGCTGAGTTCTGTGTTGTCTTGGTGAAAGAGGATGTTATTTTTCTGCAAATGTGGCCGTTTTTGCGCAAGTTCTGCCTTGAGCTTGTCAAGTAATGATGGGGTATGCTCCTGTAATGGTGTTTTCCTTTTTCATGATAATCAATTAAAATAACTCCATGAGTATCTCCCCACCCAAAAAAAAAAAAACAGTCACCATCACTTTCCCAGCCGAATAAAACAGTTTTTGCTCTCGTTTTTGAGCCGGTTTCCTCTTTGCAGTCCATTGTTTGGATTGTACTGTTGTTTCGGGCGTATAATGGTGTTTCCAAGTTTCATCTACAGTAACTAATCGGCGCCAAAACTCGAATTTATTGCGCGTAAACTGCGCCAACAGATCGTTGGAATTATTCATTCGAACACGTTTTTGGTCTAACGTGAGCAAACGCGGCTCCCAACGCGCGGACATACTTCTGATGTCTAAATGTTGATTTAATATTGACAAACACATTCTTTTGTCATGTTCATAGCCTCTGCTATCTCACTTTATTTCGGCGGTCGTCTAGTACCATTTGGTGAACTTTAGCAATGTTTTCGTCGGTAGTTGCAGTTTTGGACGTCGCGAACGTTCATCGTCACCCAAGCTCATACGGACACGTTTAAATTCAGCTGCCCAAAATTTCACTTTGCTAAAAGATGGTGCAGAGTCTCCATACACAGGATCTAACTCATCTTTGTTTTGCGTAGGCGTACTGCCTTCCAAAAACAAATATTTAATGTCAGGTCGATACTGGATTTTGTCCATTTTCATAAAAACACTTACATCAACTCACTTACTGTTACATAACAACTGAGCGTCCAAAATGGCTGAAACTTTGGTGAATAGCTGTCAACAGATGAAGACCGAAATTCGGTAGCTTTTATTTACGAGTGCTGCCATCTTCATGTTGAGGTCGGAAACTTTTCTCGCCACAGTACCACCGTAATTATTTTACTCAACATTCACCTGGCGACCCTGAAAACCCCGAAAAAACCAATGGGCCAGGTAGGTCAGCCACGGGAATCAAACCCGGACCAGAGACGAAGCCGCCTGATCCACCCCACTCGGTCCTCTCACTGTTATCTCCTAATTACATGACGCATGTTGCTATTTCTGTTTATCTCAAAAAAATAGCTTTAGCGATTTTGATGAATATGTCACTTACGTATTGTGACAGTAGATGTTGAGTTTTGTGGGACTGTCCTCAGAAATGGTCTTCATTTTGGATGACTTTGGATAACTGGTAAACTTAATTGATAGACAATCTTAGTAAAACAAAAATATAGGTACAATTAAATAGTTTATGTCAAATTTTACACCATTTTAGGTATATCTATTCCTTGTAAATGGCTCGAATTTCGAATACGTTTTACTCTTTACAGTTGGAATTTCAAAGCATAACTGTGACAGTCACTTTGATTTATTGCATCCTTCCACATACACCAAATGTGTAATTAAATGTTATTCTGTTACATTTGATCGCACGACCCGGAGCTGGAACTGAGATATTACAGAAGGCTTTGTTTCGTACAGGACACGCGAGTAACACGTAACCACTTGCTCTCAAGTTAATGCATCTATTCAGTTGAGATATAGATGAAAAACATTTGGAGCAATATTCTCCGGTTACCAGTTGCTGAGACAAAAACTTCACCAAGCGAGGAGCCTGACCAATCCTGATCGTTACTACCTTAAACGGCTTCGTACATTTGTTTCTTTTTGCCCCCACTTTAAAGGTAGGCAGCTGCTGTCGAGATAACAGCTGGACCACACATTTCTTCTTTCTTTGGTGTTGCTCAAATTCTTGCATCTGGTCGAGTAAGTTCACAAACATGGCCCCAAAAAACCAACATCTTCTCTAATGTGTGATCCCTCCTCTACCTGCTTCTGGTTAATCACAATAAGTGAAAATTCGCCGCTCTGTGCACGACCACGAGTAAGGAAGGAAGGTGGAAATACGAAAATTAAACTTTTCCCAACAAGAACAATAATTAATAATAATAATAATAATAATAATAATAATAATAATAATAATAATAATAATAATAATAATAATAATAATAATAATAATAATAATAATAATAATAATAATAATAATAATAATAATAATAATAATAATAATAATAATAATAATAATAATAATAATAATAATAATAATAATAATAATAATAATAATAATAATAATAATAATAATAATAATAATAATAATAATAATAATAATAATAACAATAACGGGACACACTCTATATTTATATATTACATATTTTATCACGTCGGGTAATTAAGCTCGTCCTATATGACTTACGTAGTAAAACTGACAAAAGAAGCAGCAGTATGTTTTCACAATGTTTTATTTTGTATGAATCACTCTATATAATATAAACAATATATACGACTATATCCAACTTTGGTTCTATAATAACAATTAAAATTAAAAAAGGTCACAAAGTAGAATAAGACGTGAAGCTTTCCTGGCGACGAGTATGTCCGAGATTTTCTTGGGAAGCAAGTCAGGTGAAAAGACGATTAGAAATCGACGTTTCGGGATATTTTAAGAAATGAAATAACCACAAAATAGATATAACTGGATATAACACAAATATCAACAAAGACAAAACAATTAATTTTCTATACTCACGCCATCTCCTGACCTGGAATTTAATTTACTGAAAACAGTCTTTTGTTCAGTGATGCGAGTATTGATAGTGTTTTGTCTTTGTTTATATTTGTGTTATATCCAGTGATACATATGTGGTTATAACATTTTTTAAATATGCTGATGATGGGAGAGATGCACACTCCCGAAACGTCGATTTCTAATCGTCTTTTCCCTGGCTTGTTTCCCGAGAACATCTCGAACAAAGTAGAATGTAAACTAATGCAGTAGATTGGTAGTTGGTTGATCCACTGAGGGAATGTTAGGTTGGCAGCACTGTTACAGTGTGTGGAGCTATAAAACAGAGGATCTCCACCTCATACGGTAGGTCTAGTCCCTGTCACAGTTGCCGATGTCTGCACAAAGGTCATCAAGTTCATGGGAAGTCAGATCTGCGGTGTCCTTAAGGTCACAGTGAACCCAAATCCATTCTACATTCAGGAATTTGCTTCTCGAGGGCACATAACTAACTCCACCCACTCCTTTGTGTGCAGGACCCACATTGTTCCTACAGTAGTGTAACACTCTAATTTCTGAACGTTATATGTCAGTTGTGGAATATAAGAATACTGAAATAATGTACAAAAACAATAGAATAGAACAATCAGACATTGAACAACTCAGGCGATCTGTATTGGTCCCTGTGATTTTAAGCTTTTGTATTGTGTTCCGATCGCTAGAATCATTTCACTACACTTCACAACATTTGGAAGCTATTTTACGCACATTCAAGTGGTTTTGGGATACATTTATTAGTATTTTGAATATTTCTAGTTATTTCGGGGCCACAGTGCAGAAACTAGAGAACTTTTATGTCATTTTGAGGAACTTTTGCTGTATTTCGTTGCTATTTTATACACGTTCATGTTATATGATACCTCTATGAGTAGTTTGAAGGTCTGATGTAGATATTTAGAATACTTTGAGGGAATTGTGGATGTTTTTATGATTTTAATGCATTTCTAATGAAGCATTGCCCTCCTTATTAGCTTAGCTTTTGTCTGTATTTGTACAATCCAAAGCCACATATTGAAGTGGTCTACTGCATTGTTTAATTAAAGACCTGCTCAATTGGAAGTAATGATGCGCTTTCCTTTGTTTGTACGTTTTCAGACTTGAGGACTGCAGGAGTGCAGAAAAAAAATGTTGCCATTTTAACGATAAAACTCGCGCCCTTTATTTGTAATGATAGTAATGTGAGGACATGTTGATATCTTACAGTTTTTCTAAAAAATACCACTTCATGGAGTTGCAACAAGTATTGTTCCATACTTTCTACTCACCCGGTATAGATAGTAGAGCAATCAACAATAGCGTACGAGCTAAAAGATAAAACCAAAGAAGTGTTTACTAGGCTCAATAGCGGATAGCTAAGGTACTGTCAACATACAACGTGTCAGATTACTCGACAGAACCTTCAGGTGACCAGCGCTGTGAACGTCTCTTATCTGGTCGATTAGAAGAGTGAAATATTAGTGAGTTGACGTACAGTAAGTTACGAAACACAAATAGAGCGACTGGAACTGCATGTTATGTTTTCTCGCACCTGCCGACACATTGCTGTCCAGAAGACATGATTATATCTGAACAGACTATACATACACTTGACTCACCGTGTATGTGCGATAAGCTGAGGTAAACATCTCTGCGTTGCGAATTTTTGTCGATACGCTTTCTCGCTTTGCCACGTAGTACATTCAAGGAGGAAACAGTTTTTGGTATTGTCGCTGAACATTTCCTGATGTTATATCGTATGTGTTTTGTCCCGTCGCGCTAAAGGCTGAGAACCTGTACGCTAACCTTGGCGTTTCGTTGTGTCGGTCAAGAAGGATAAATCTCTTAGCTGCAGTAAAGATGGAGGTTATTTGTGACATAAATAATGTTAATGGTAGACCAGAAGCAAGCGTTAGTACATTCCCTAAGGTGACTTTGGTATCGGATAATGAAATGAGAGTTTCTCTGTGTGTGTGTGTGTGTGTGTGGGCCCAGCACTGTCCGACGATTATGGGACAAAGTGTTGTCTAGCCACCTCGTCTCCGGTTTATCTCTCACTCCCTCTCTCCACGTAGAAATTGCTCTGCGTCTTTGGTCACGCACATTCTCCTTGCATAAATCTTCTCTAACAAACAATTTTGGGTATTTGAAGTATTGAAACGAATTCAAATATTTGATATACCTGTATCTTTACGTCTATAAACAGCATAGTTCAACATCCAGGAGTGCCGAAGTACTAAAGTTGTTATTTCAGTTGAACGTCCTCAAGAACAAACCCGAATCTACAACTTACAGGTGAAATTATTTATTGTAAATGTATGATAATTACAAACATTCTGTAAAACGCTTTTAAGGAAATTACAATGTACTTATGATATTTGCATTAGAAACAAAATATACAGGATGTAACAAAGAGGTACGTCATAACTTTGGGAAACATTTGTTGCATATACAGGATGAAAAAAGTTATGAACGTAGGTCCTGTGCCCGTTTATTTCTATGGTAGAGTTTCTTTTCTACAACTCTACTTGCACGGTGAGATGTCCTGTAGTCACAACCCTACAACAGATTCAGTGGTTTAATTGTAAAGTTAAATTGGGTGGATATGATGCATTTCACAATTGTTGTCATTGTGCGACAGTATGCTTGCTAGGCACTGGTACTCAGTTCACTGCGTGAAAGAGATGGCAGCACTGTGCTGTGAATAGAAGTCTACAGGCAGCGACGAGAGCTAGGACTGATTTTGATACTTAAAATGGCGACGTTTTCATTGCAAGAACAGCGTGTAATCGATGTTCCATTCATGCCGTCATCACGTATCAACAACGCCTGACAATTTGCCACGTGTACAGCCTTGTGATCATCCGTCAGCATTCGTGGCACCCACCTGGAAGACACTTTTCGCATTTTCAGATCTTCATGCAGGATTGTGTGCAAAGATACCACGAAAATGCCAATTTTAGAGGTGATGTCTGCAACGCTCAATCGGCGATCCTCCAAAACAACGTTCTCCATTCGCTGGATCATGTCGTCAGACCGGCTGGTGCGAGGCTGTGACTGTCTTGGTTTGTTGTCCCAAGATGTTCTGTCTTCATTGAACTGTCGCACCCAGGAACGTACATTACACACATCCATGGTACCATCACCACATGCCTCACTCAACTGCCGATTAATTTAAGTAAGTGTCACACCACGAAAATGGAGAAAACAAATGATTACACGCTGTTCTTGCAATGAAAACGTCACTATTTTAAGTATCAAAGACAGTCTTAACTCTCGTCGCTGTCACTAGAGTTCTGTGCACTGTAGAGTGCTGCCATCTCTGTCGCGCATTCACAAAGAGCCCACGTGTATTTTTTTAGAAAAACAGAAGTTCCTATCTGGTCCTAGTCCTGAAAAAAATATGAGGTGTTATAACTTGAATACACCTCGTATTGCAAAGAGAAAGGAACTTTAAAGTCATCACGCAGTGACCAACTATTAAAAGATTGAACCATCCTTTAAACCTGTTGTATTCTTAAATTCCAACTGTACCTACAGTAATCATGTAATAATTCCTACAAACGTCTACTCAACTGAGAGTAGGCGAAACTCATGTGAATATAACAATTGTCATACTACTTCTCTTTGAATTTTTTATAACAATACTAGTATACTTACTTGCATACCAGTATTGGGTATAATGTTCTTGTTTCATATTAAGTTCATTTTGAAGTTTTCTCATTTATACATTATTTCAGCCGTCACCCCTGAGGTTATACAGTAATGGTGTAGCATTTGTAGTCACATTGTGCCTCCTCCTTCAGCCTTTCACATCCTTAGGCTATTAGAGAGCATGCTTTTCCACTGCCATACATCACCGACACTGTCATTAGATTAGAGATGAGCAGATGTCAGTAAGCCAAGTGACCCAGGGAAGCATCATGCCCTCCCAAAGCAAATATAATTAGACTGAGGTCACAACTAGTGTGATAACAACAGTCACTTCTATTTACTCCAGTGACCTTACCCTTTATTCGTCCCACTTCCATATATTAGGAATCTATACATATCGAATTTTATACACTCAGGGATTGGATAACGTGTTAGGAGTGGTTTCCGCTCTACGAAGGAGTAGCCCATGTTTATTGTTGTTTTTACAGCTCACGTAAGTTAAAGATAATCTCAAGGACCATGGATGTAGGCCGGCAAGTTTTAGCTTGTTAGGTTACCAAAAAGGATATAGCTCATTAACAAGGGGGCAGTAATGTTTGCCAGAGTAAACGTTATTCACATGATATTGCCAAGAAGGAATCGCTCTTTGCCAAACGTATGAGTCACAGTACTCCATGAATGAAGTCTACGTACGGAGGAGCAAGTACTATTTATATTGCACCTACATTTTACCGGAAATGAGTCTCTCACTCTCTCTCTCTCTCTCTCTCTCTCTCTCTCTCTCTCTCTCTCTCTCTCTCTCTCTCTCTCTCTCTCTCTCTCTCTCTCTCTCTCTCTCTCTCTCTCTCTCTCTCTCTCTCTCTCTCTCTCTCTCTCTGTGTGTGTGTGTGTGTGTGTGTGTGTGTGTTTGTGTGAGAATAGTATAATCTAAACGGAAAGTATGTATAAATCAAGTACTGGATTTATGTTGAGCACAATCGAAGGATGCAACGAAAGTATTCAAGAAACTTTACCATTCGACTCCACTCTTTACTGGAAAACATTATGGGAAATTTTGATTTTATTTAAGAAAACGAATGTAGTTATTTTGATCAAAATCACTTAGCTTTAAAATACTTACGAGAGTGGTCTGAAAAGTTTCCGACCTAATAAAGATACAAGATCTTTTTTCGTTCTTTTTTTTTTTTTTATCTTTCAACATAATCTCCTTGTAACTCTAACCACTTCTCTCAGATATGCTCTCATCTCTATAACCCGTCCAAATAGTACTCGGCGTTTTTCAACATAGTCTCCTTGTACCTCTACACACTTCTCCCAGCGATGCTCTCATCTCTATAACCCGTCCAAATAGTACTCGGCGTTTTTCAACATAGTCTCCTTATAACTCTACACACTTCTCCCAGAGATGCTCTCATCTCTGTAACACGTCCAAATAGTACTCGGCGTTTTTCAACATAGTCTCCTTATAACTCTACACACTTCTCCCAGAGATGCACTCACCTCTGTAACACGTCCAAATAGTACTCTGCGTTTTTCAACATAGTCTCCTTGTAACTCTACACACTTCTCCCAGAGATGCTCTCACCTCTGTAACACGTCCAAACAGTACTCTGCGTTTTTCAACACAGTCTCCTTATAACTCTACACACTTCTCCCAGAGATGCTCTCATCTCTGTAACCAGTCCAAATAGTACTCGGCGTTTTTCAACATAGTCTCCTTGTAACTCTACACACTTCTCCCAGCGATGCTCCCATCTCTGTAACCGGTCCAAATAGTACTCCGCGTTTTTCAGCATAGTCTCCTTGTAACTCTAGACACTTCTCCCAGCCTTGCTCTCATCTCTGTAACCCGTCCAAATAGTACTCGGCGTTTTTCAGCATAGTCTCCTTGTAACTGTACACACTTCTCCCAGCGATGTTCCCATCTCTGTAACCCGTCCAAATAGTACTCGGCGTTTTTCAACATAGTCTCCTTGTAACTCTACACACTTCTACCAGCGATGCTCTCATCTCTGTAACCCGTCCAAATAGTACTCGGCGTTATTCAGCATAGTCTCCTTGTAACTGTACACACTTCTCCCAGCGATGCTCTCATCTCTGTAACCCGTCCAAATAGTACTCGGCGTTTTTCAACATAGTCTCCTTGTAACTCTACACACTTCTCCCAGCCTTGCTCTCATCTCTGTAACCCGTCCAAATAGTACTCGGCGTTTTTCAGCATAGTCTCCTTGTAACTCTACACACTTCTCCCAGCCTTGCTCTCATCTCTATAACCCGTCCAAATAGTACTCGGCGTTTTTCAGCATAGTCTCCTTGTAACTCTACACACTTCTCCCAGCGATGTTCCCATCTCTGTAACATGGCGGATGTTTAGGTAGTTTCGTCTGTGGTTTGCTTCGGTGGGCCGGGTTTTCGATTCCATGTACTTTACAAATGCATTGTTTTATTGCACTTTCTCTAATTAAACTATCAAGATGTTGGTATCTTACAACGATTTGACGGGTACAGTGTTTAATAAAAGTGTTTTGTTTTTGTAAAAAAAAAAACTGTGTTTTATGAGCAACCTTTCCTATGGAGGGAAACAAGAGAACACGAACCACTTCAAAGTAATGGCCAGTGGCGTATTCACCATGAATGTACGTATGTACATTGTACGATCATCTGTTATTAAAATAGCGCTGATGACCGCGCTGTTGAGCGCCCTAAACCACAATCATTCATTGTAATTAAAATAGCACCGCTAAAGTGACTGAGGGACTAACAGAAACTAAGAAAAAGAAACGACGTTTACATGAATTAAATATATTACCCAACAGAGTTAATTTATGTGGAATGCATGTTAATTCATAACAAGAAATTCAGACTCTTGGCAAAACTGACGATAGCACTTGCGTTTATCGGTATTGATGAGATATTTGTTTACATGACTTTTATTGCTGACCTTGCTTTGAACTGCGCCTTCTGTGTCAAAAACATAGCCAGAGAAAAAGGGAATTCAGTAAAACGTGGAGAGATACATCTGAGTGGGCAAGGTTATTTGAAACATACCTTAGAGTGAATAACGCATGACGTGTTCAGTTCCTGTAACAGCCTAGGCCGAGGTACGTATTCTCAACAGCATTCTGTAAGATTTACCACCTGACAGTACACTCAAGATCGGCATCAATCGCTCGTTCGTTTGGAACAAACTCTCAGTGAATCACAACTTCAGACACACAACATTACTTTGGGACCGAACTGATGAGGATCAAGTCACTGTTTCGGTAATATACCCATTTTACATCACAAGTGACAAATCTATCATCCATGGGATTACGGATAAGCTGACTCTACGTTCAGTCTGTTGAGCTACAGATCTACAGCTTCTTTATCATTTTCCAAATGTCTTAATGTGACGATGTGTGGTATCTTTTGTTGTACCAAGTTCTTCTGTAAGTCTACCGGTACTTTTTTTGTCGATTTTCTAACAAAACTTGTCGTGTATCCTCAATATTCCATACTTTAGATCTTCCAGAACTTGGTAAATCTTTAGTGTTTTCGTCTCCATTGTTGAAACGTTGTAACCATCGTTGTGCCACACGCTCACTAACGACATCTTCTCCTTCCACTTCACATATTCTTTGAGCTGTAACAGCGACTTTATAATCTTGTTTCTAGTAATGTTTTAGAAGTACTCTAAGTTCATACTTTGTTATCTCCATTTTGTGATTGTTTATTAACAACTGAAGACTGATACATACTCGCAATGTACGCAACACTAGACATGGCATACTGTAAATAGCATTGACAAAACAAAGAAACACAATAAACATTCCAGAACACCAAAATCAAAATACTGGCATTACTTATGAGACAACCTAATAATTTTTTAATTTATTGTCTATAGGAGTATTTGTAATGGAATTGTGGACACCTGCTCTGGTCAGTAGTTAAATGTTGAGGTGGTTTACCATTTCCTTTGCATTTTCTTACCTTTCATTTGATTCCCTTGCTATCTCTGAGGAGTCCTTCTAGCGATTCTGGACAAATGTCGCGATGCTTGCTCAAAGGAGAGGTTACTTGATCCTTGTTCAAGGTACCTCCAGTTATAGGACATCTCTGCGGACTATAGCCTTCTTCGCGTCATCACTTCCTTCTAGCAGGTAGGACGCAGTGCACGATACTGTAAACTTATAGCTATAGGGTAGGTAAGCAGCAAAACAAATGAAGCAAGAATCTGACGAAGGATCTGTGCTGGGTAATTGTGATGTCTCGTTTGTAATGCATGCAACTTTATGTGGCAGTTTCCTGTCATCAACTTAATGGCATTTCAGAGAATAAGCTAATCACTGTGTGATTCCTGGAAGTCGTAATTTATAGCCCTTGCATTCTAAGTACAAGAAAAACCACAATGAGCTGGAAAAAAAGCAGTAGGACAGAAAGTAAAATCTGCCTACCATAAATGTGGTGGGGGATGGGCGAATATATCTAGTTGGCCCTCTGCATCTCTATTGATGTCGTGTGCACTCTCTCAGCTGCTTCGTCCTTAACTCCAATAATGATCACTGAATTAATTCGGCGTCTGCTCGTTGTACGTATTTAATCTGCTGTTGGACAATTGAACTAAATTGTTGTACATCGAATCCTTTATTGTTTTGTTATTTCTTGTAGAGCACGGATTGTGTAAGTGTGAACAGACTGATGTGCACTTATGTATGATGCCCGCCTCGGTAGTGTAGATGGTAGCGCGTCTGCCTCACGTTCAAGAGGTCCCGAGTTCAAATCTCGGTCAGGGTTAGTTACCTGGATAAGGTTTTTCCGGGGTTTTCCCTTATCCTGAAAGACGAATGTCGGGTAACTCTAAGCTCTATGTACCCCGGGCTCATTTGAGCATCATTTCACCTATTCCATTCATCGTCCGATATGATTTGACGTTGGAGGACGTAAATTACAAAACAAACAAAAAAAACTTATGTATGACGTTGCATCATGAGCATGTGGGCATTTTGGGGGAAGTTATCTCTAACGATTGTAAGAGACAAAGGAGTGTTACGAATGTTAGAAGACCAAGACAGGTACAGAGCACTGACCGTGAAGAACGACTTTTCGTGATGTTGGTGCCAACTCATCAGATAAGACAGGACATATTGCAGTAAAGAAAGGTGTTAGTCAGGTGACTATCTGAAGAACTTTGTACCCGTATCACCTTTATCGGGTACAGGGATTAAATATGGCGGAAGTTAAATAGAACTTTGTGCATATTACAGAACTGTGTTATGTTCATGATTCCACATAGAGGGGGTTTCATGCATGGCCTACTCAATCTCCTCATTTATATCTAATGGGTTTCTTTATCTGCAGACATTTAACATCCTTGGCTTTTGCGGCTTTTGTAACGGGAGTGAGTGTATCCAATACACTTAACCAGACTGAAAACATCCCAGTAATTTGGCGCTTAGAACATCGAAGCAGGAGGAATCCAATTTAAGCATTTCTGTCTTGGAACTCGTAATAACTCCTAAAGAGGCCCGTGTTCATATGATTTTTATGTAGGAGTTCGGAAACTGGCCCTGAAATCTTTTTGCGCCATTAAACATATACCCAGCCTAATAAGTACTTGGTTTAAAAAGAATTGACTTCTGCAGCAACGTTGTCAGCGCATGTTTTTGTTCTTACTTTATCCGGCCTCGTTTCGGTTAAGCGAGGTTTTACTGTCCCTACAACGAAATGTTTTAATTTTGTCTTTTTGCATGTACCGTTTAACTTTCTCCCAGTCAATTATGTTACGTAATTTGTAGTAAGATGAATTAGCACACCAGTCACGCCTTCTTTATATCTAAAAGACAATTTCTATGTAAATTTATGTGATGAATGAAATCAATTAGTGGAAGAAATCACCATTCATGGCGTATTACAAACATATACCTGACTAAACACATGTCACAGGAATGCTTACATAAAGCTTAGTTAACAAAGTATTTACCGGCGATGTAACCAGTTGCTTTCAATGTGTTATACTCACATGACTTCTCTAGGCATTCGTCTACAAAATATTCTTACAGAATCTGATTCATCTAACTTTATAGTTCCTGTTAATAGAGATTTGCTCTCCTTAGACCTTTCGTTGAAGATATAAGAATACAGCAGTATATATATATTTGTGATTTACGTCCTCCAACGTTGTCATACCGGACGATGAATGGAATGGATGAAATGATGCTCTAATGAGCCCAGGATCCATAGAGCTTAGAGTTACGCGACATTGGTCTTTCAGGATAAGGGAAAACCTTAACCAGATAACTCACCCTGACCAAGATTTGAACTCGGGACCTCTTGAACGTGAGATAGACTCGCTACCATCTACGCTACCGAGGCAAGAGTACAGTAGGATAAAGCACATGTAACTATATGGTGGCATCGTACTACGAGAAAAACGAACAGTCCATATATCCTTATTTATAAATAGAAATAAATAACAAAGAATAAATATACTGATGGTACCGAATTTCAGATAAAGTGTGTGCCTCATAACGAGATTCACATGTTTTATGTAAACATATTCTGCCTGTCTGTAACAGTAATTGAGAATTAAAAAGACTAACAGAAGTGTTTGCAAAAATTCAGGATTTTACGTACTTCATTTGTCATACAAATATCTTACATATGTGAAACTTGAAGGCGCCCCCTTGTAGGACACAGGTAGATACATGAGCGGTGGTGTTTATGTAATTGTAGATAGAAAGTACAGAAGGTAAAAATGGCATAAAATGCCTTACATGTTTATAGTTCCTATAATTATATCCGAGTTTTCCGTGATTTAACATTAGCTCTAGATGTTTCTGCCGAATTAGCAAATGATATGCTAGAACCGCAAAGGGACAAAAAGCATAAACCTGGTCCACCACTATGATCACTCCTACAATGAAGGCAGTGTATATCCTTCCCGGTGATAACTTGTTGGGGAGGAACAGATATTTACTCTTTGGGGTCCAGAACATTTTATAAAACTCAGCGAAACCGTACTGGAGCAAATAAACTCCAAGGAACTCAGATTCATAGAAGACAGTTAAAGATCTAGATGTGAAAGCTTTTGATGTAATGTAGAGAAGAATTATTTATTAAATTGATACTTAATTTGAACACACGTACATACGAGGTATGGTAAAAGAAAATAACCGGAATATATTAAATTCGGGCCTTATACATGCCATTTTCAAAGCTTTCTGTCTCATTGTTATACAGGTTCCCAGTGTATGTTTTAATGTTCAGCTGTTTTGAGTTTTTGGTTCATTGATTTTGTGAATTTACTATGAGTAAGACAAGGATTTATCAAATGTTTGAAATAGGGTCGAGAAGCGGAAGTTCTTACACATGTTACTGACGACAATGAACTCGCTGTTGCTCCATTCCGAAATTTATTTTCCGTTTTACCAGGTTTCCGGCCCATAAACCAGGTCCGGTTTAGGCAGGTTTTACTGTACTAACATTAGTACGTTTATTTCAATAAATGTTGTAAATAAATGAAAGTATTTCTTCTAGGTGCTTCCCTATAAGAGATTGTGTCCATCATGCACCAAGAAGTATCACAGAGGATAAATAATGGACCCATTTAGTGCTCGATTGATAAGAGAGCAGGTCCATCGCAAATGTGATGTACTAAATGAATTGGGAGTCGTCCAGAGTTACCTACGTGTGCGGCGCCAAATTGGCAACCAAGATATTTAATGTCACCATATAAATTTTGTGGCGTTGTTAATTTGACGTAAATAATCAGTTCATTTTCTTCATCAATATATGGAATGTTGCTGTCTACAACTCTCGCCAGATTTGTATAATCAATGTTGAGTGGCCTAAATCTGGACAGTGTTGTTTCAATTAATTGGTTGTACCTCCATAAAGATTAACTAGATCACATTCCAGCCAGTATCGATTATGTTGTAGAGTGAAAGCTGAAACACTTGTACACTACAAACGGAACATTGCCAAGAATTGTGGTTAGACTGCTCGGCCCACGTAGACCATTCGTGGCTCATTTTCTCCAGTTTCCACCGTCAGTCTTTCCATGACGCTCATTTTATATCATCTTCCTATTTCGGATGATCAACTCCTTCCAGAATTTAACTACTTATCGACAAATGTCTGAATAAAATTAAATATTTTGCTTGTTAACGACAATGTGAACTGCCATGCCGGTCTGCACGGGAGTTGCTTTACATGCTAGTAAAGTGTTATGATAACTTACTGTATAAGTGTAGATCAGTATACTTTAGGAATGCCTCTGCATCCTTAAAATGTTCAGTTTGATACTCCAAAGAGTTTCTGGGAAAATGTTAGTGTTTAGCACAGACTTCATCTAGAATATTGTCTCAAACAAAATGTGTACAAATGCTGTATTATTTCATGTTTATTGTAGTGGCGTCTACAACTGGTAAGTAAAAAGTATGGAACAACAACTGTAATGCCGGAGTGGACAGGAGGCCGTGACAAGCAAACGTTTTTAATTTGTCAGCGTTCTCCAATGTTTATCAATATTCTGAAGTGAAAAGACGTTCTCAATATATAAAAGATAAGTAGATTGTGTCTACTAAATGTACTTTCTCGTATGCTAAAAATTAGGTGGGTATAATAAGTGGATTAATAAGACATTATTAAAAATCCTTTGCTAACCTCAAACTCGCCATTTTGTAAATAGTACACCGTCTGCATTGGTCATACAAAGTTAATCCACTCATATCTCCTTAGCAGAGTCGTGTACCGACAGTCGCGGTAGATAGACGTGTTTTGTGCGCGCTGCTTCCGTGAGTGTTTATAGTGTAACTGTGTTTAACTGTGGAATACGATATCTTCTAGTGAATTGTATTTTCACAATCAGTGAAAACAGTGTTCTTTTACTGACGTGTACTAGTGCCCTTTGGGTACAGGTGTGTTTCTTTCTCTTTCTCTATTTTTTTCTTTTCTTTCCTCACCTATTATGTCTCTCACGCCGGAAACTACCGGCCATCTAGTACGCTCAGCTATCGATATGGTTTATAATACCACTAGTGAATTCCCACAGTTACCAGTGCCTCTACAGCAAGCTCAACCAGTGTCTACGCAGCCAACCCAGGTTTCTCGCACCAATACTTTTAATCCTAATTCACCAGTGCGTCAATCACCCTTACGCCCGTCACAATTACATCTTACCACGTCAACTGCTGCTATAGTTACCGCTAAAACTACGAGTGACGTTATCATGCATGAGACTGCCCCATCTAACAGTTCACCTGCAACCAGCTCTAGTCGCGCTGCTACACACGCTGCTGCTGCCACAGCTGGCCCGAGTAAGCGTCGCTGTACAGCTCCCCCATCAGAACAAACAACTGCCTCGCGCTATGCTTACTCTGTTTCCACGCACAACCGCTTCGCACTACTAGAAAACAACACAGCCATGGACGAGACAAGCAACTCCGAGACACCTAAGGAAAAAGTTCCACCAATTTGCTTGCGCAACATTGGTAACTATCAACTTCTATTACAAGATCTAAAAAATAATGTTACCTCTGAATTTCACACAGAGCTTCGCGGGTCTATCCTTAAGGTTCATCCCTCTACTTCTGACGATTTCCGTAAACTTACTACATACTTCAGCTCCATACAACAGGAATACTATACTTACAGAAATCCGACAGATAAGCTTTTCTCGGTAATTATCCGAGACATCCCTCCTTCGCTCACTGATAAGGAAATCTATGACGAACTGTGCTTACAGAACTACCCAGTGCGGAAGGTCACTCGACTTATGAATCGGTCGAAACAACCCATTCCTCTCTGTGCGGTGGAATTGTTAAATAGCGATGATGGTAAAGCTATACTCAACCTAACTCGCCTGTTCTACAGTGTTGTTAAGGTGGAACATCGCCGTCGTAACACTGACATACCGCAATGCACCCGCTGTCAGAATTACGGTCACACAAAGAACTATTGTCAGCTGACCCCGAGGTGTGTTCGCTGTCTAGAGAATCATCACTTCTCACAGTGCACTAAACCGAGAGACACTCCAGCTCAGTGTGTTCATTGTCATGAAAACCATCCAGCTAACTACCGAGGTTGTCGGCATTATTTAGAACTGAAATTCAGAACACAAAATAGCAACACAAGGCAACAGCCTGGGAATTCTCATCGCTCTCGTCCCCTACAACAATCAGACAATCCTGCACAGCAACCATTACAACCCCCAGCTGCATCACCAGTACCTCCAACTTCTTCACCAGCAACTTATGCCAGTGTAACTTCTGCTTCCTCGACGAGGCGTACTACTACACAACCGGATCCCTCTGACTCTTCTTCTCTCTCGGCTCTGCTAAGTAGCCTGTTCACTCAACTTCTAAGTTCTTTATCCACGTTCCTCACTCCTCTCTTACCGCAATTTACACAATGTTTCCAAAACGCTCTTCTAACTATTTTCCGAAATGGTGGCGTGTAATAGGCCATCTCTTTCATCACTCACTCTCCTGAACTGGAACGCTAATGGCATACGCACTAAACGTGCCTCCTTCGCTGCCTTTCTCAGCTTGCACAGTATAGATGCTGCCTGTATCACCGAGACTCATCTTCTCCCGAATGAACGTTTCTCTGTTCCAGGCTACAAGATTTATAGATTTGATCGGAATGCACCTACCGCCTCTGGGGGAGTAGCTGTGCTAGTTAAACGTTCTCTGACTCATCATGAAATATTCCTACCTGTGATTCCCGGTTTTGAGGTAGTGGGCATTAAACTCTCTCTTCGCGATAGCAACGATCTCGTTCTAATGAGTGCTTACAAGCCCCCAAATAGTAAGCTTAATACTCACTATTTCTCTTTCCTTTTCCCAGCAGAAAGCTGCACTCTCTTGCTAGGGGATTTGAACTCGAAGCACACTTCTTGGGGCTGTAGAGTCACAAACCCGAATGGACGGCGTCTGTTTGACACTATTAATGCCACTGGTCTTCACATACTGGCTCCCACAGAACCGACTTACTATTCTGGCAACCCACAGGTAGCTCCTGACATTTTGGACATTGGGGTACATC
The DNA here is from genome assembly GCA_030765055.1 of Mantis religiosa. Classification (NCBI taxonomy): domain Eukaryota; kingdom Metazoa; phylum Arthropoda; class Insecta; order Mantodea; family Mantidae; genus Mantis; species Mantis religiosa. Next base: position 174,692,191 of record CM060955.1, on the reverse strand, counting down.
GCAATATACGATTACCTGCATCGATTTCTGCACTGCCAGCGCTCGATTCCGATCACTGTCCAGTGTTGGTCACATTTAACCTCACTCCTAATATTTTGCCACAAATCCCGCGACTCATCGATGGTTTTGTCAACTGGGACATCTTTCGCACACACCTGAATGCTGCACTCCACACATCTTATCAACTGGGTACTGCGGATGCCATAGACACTGCCGTTCACCATTTTACCTCTGCCCTCTCTTCCAGTGTACGATCCTCTACTATCCGCAGTCCTCAACCTCGTCATTTCCCCTCCTTGCCTATCCATATTACTCAACTCATCCAAGAGAAACATCGCATCCGTCGACTGTGGCAACGTCAGCGTCTACCCTGGCTGCGCCAAAGATTAAATAGTCTCATTCGACAAGTACGGACCGCACTAGAGCAACACCGATTTCAGGAGTACCAGCGACAATTAGCCACTATCCGTCCCGGAGATCATACCTTATGGAACATCACTAAGAGGATTCTCCGAGAGCCGACAGTGATTCCACCTCTTCAGGTTGATGGGACCCTTTTGAGTGACTCTGCTGCCAAGTGTGACGCTCTAGCTACTCACTACGAGCGTACATTCACGCCTAACACCTGTCTTGACTCTAATATTCCCTCTTCCGTGGACAGGGAACTCCTTGAGTACCAACTTCGTCCTACAGCGCACAACAGAATTTCGTTCACTACTCCACGTGAATTGTCCCGCTTTATCCATCGTCTTCCCGTTAAAAAGTCTCCCGGTCATGACCTTATCCCTAACGTTGTGCTGAAGAATTTGACAAACAAAGCCCTAGCTTATTTATCATCAATCTTCAATGCTGCTCTGCGCATTGGTCATTTTCCATCTACATGGAAACATGCGGAAATTATAGTCTTCCATAAACCCAACAAGCCAAAAAATCTTCCCTCAAGTTACAGACCAATCAGCTTATTACCTACACTTTCTAAGCTTTTTGAAAAGATTATTCATCAACGTATTTCTCATTTTTTGATCCATAATCATATAATTCCGTCTTTTCAGTTTGGCTTTCGCCCGAAGCATGCTACCACTCACCAATTGCTCAGAATCACGCAGTCTATTATTCAAGGTTTCGAAAACAGGCAGTACACCGTAGCAGCATTCCTAGATATCGCCCAGGCATTCGACAAGGTGTGGCACAGTGGACTACTACTTAAAACATATCGCATTGGTCTTCCTTATTATCTGATACAAATCATAGCAAGTTTTCTCACCAATAGAACCTTTGTGGTGCGCATTGCTGGTTTCACATCCACCCGACGGCCTATTTTAGCAGGTGTACCTCAAGGTTCAGTACTTGCACCACTCCTCTTTAATATATTCACTTATGATCTTCCTGATATAGCTCCAGTTTGTACGGCGTTATACGCAGATGATACTGCTCTCTATTATTCTCACGTCAATATTCTTCATGCCATTCAGAAACTGCAAATTGCCCTAGATCAATTAGCTCATTGGTTCTCTCACTGGCGCATTTCCCTCAATACTAACAAGACAGAGGTTAAGATCTTCTCTTTACGACCTTATAGGGATCCTCCATCACTATGGCTGCTGGGGGAACCGCTCTCATGGTTACCAAGCAATGTGCCAGTGAAATACCTTGGGGTGTTACTGGACACTCGACTTACTTGGAACGCCCACATCTGTCGGTCTGTTACGCTTGCATTTGCCCGGATATCAAAACTGTACCCTCTACTCAACAGGCGCACTTCACTTGGTTATGAATCCTCCCTGCTTCTTTACACATCTCTAGTCCGTCCCATTTTTACCTATGCAGCTCCAGTCTGGGGTGGCACCAGTAAGACTAATCTCCGCCGACTGCAGGTACTACAAAACAGGGTGCTTCGTACAGTTACAAACGCTCCATGGTTCATCCGAAACCAGCAGCTTCATCATGAGTTTGGTCTTTTACCCGTTCACCAATACATCCGACGCCTGGCACGTCCATTCTTTTACCATCTCCAGGAGGTCCCTGGAGCTGTTACCTACCGTCTCGGCTGTCGCACTCGCCAGCCAACTCGCCTGAAGCGCAGACTGCCCCAAGATCTTCTCCTAAGTGACGTCTCCAGCACAGACGACTCAGACACGTGATTACTACCATCAGACTTTAAGTTCTCAATTTGTGTTATAGTTATCCTCCACATTTAGTTAGAGGAGTCGTTCATGGCTACCTCCATTGTTATGTGTCCTGTTCCTATGTATCTTATAACAAACATCTGTAAAGCATAATTGCTGATCGATGGATAAAATAAAAAAAAAAAAAAAAAAAAAAAAAAAAACTGTAATGCCGCTGTTGTAACTCTACGAAGTGATATTTGTTAGAAAAGCTGTAAGATATCAACATGCTTTCACACTGTTATGATTACAAATGAAGGATGCGAGTTTCTTTCTTTTTTTTTCTCCACTCCTCCAGCCTTTAGATCTCAGAACGTACAAACCGCAATTTAAATTTATTACGACCTTAGTGCATGTGTACTGAGTAAAGGATAACACATCATTACTTCAAATTGTGTAGGTTTGAAATTAAACAATACAGTAGGCTACTTCAATATGTGACTTTACAGACAAAAGCTAAGATAATAAGGATAACAATGCTTACTTCATTACAAAATCTTCCTAAAAGTAATTACTCATGGCACAACTTCCAGAAAGACAAGGAATTGATGAGCGGATGTGGTGATAGGAGCAGGACCCAACAAGAGGTTTGTGTCTTGTTTGATGAAATGCATTCAGAACGAAGGATTACTCATTCTACAGTACGCAGAAGTTTGAAACAAATTCAATGAAACTGGAAGTGTTAAAAATAAGACAAAGTCTGGAAGGCCAAAACGAGTTACATATGTTGATAAAGCTCTTGATGTTTTGTTATCAGAGGAAGAAAATCCGCATTTATCTACTCGCCAGCACATTATGGAAGGCAGATGGTGAATTACCTAAATCATAAATTTCCAGGAAGATGGATTGACAGAAGAGGAAGTATTGAATGACCGTCAAGATCACCTTAGACTGTTTCTTGTGAGGATATTTGAAGTGGAGGGTTTACAAGGGCCGACCAAGAGATCTTGAAGACAAAGCAAAGAATTGGACAAGAAGTACAGCTGATCAGGCCAACAGTGTTGCTGCAAAGACAGACTTTGACATTGTTTGGCAGTAAATGGAGATCATTTTGAGCAACTTTTGAAGTGAATTCATCATGTGTTACAACACAGTACCAATAATTTTGTCATGAATGTGTTTTCCTGGTTTAAACTTCGTGTGCTGAAATGCGTCCTAAAATTTAAATTACGGTCCAGAAAAGCAGTTACCTGTACGTTAAAAAACCTGAGGACAAAAAAATGAAAAAAGTTAACTGCCATTAATGAAAATTTCACGCCCTATTCACAATCCCATTAATATGAAATGATGTTGATATATTACAGATTTTCTAAAAAAAATATCACCTTACAAAACTATAACAACAAAGTTACAAGTATTGTTCCATAATTTTTACTCACTCCGTATTTTATTTTGTTCTTTTGAAATAATCTCTGTGGCAACAATAGCTTACAGGATCTAGTATACAAATATTGCGATTTTGGCTCTCCAAGTTATGACAGAAATGTTGTATCTGTTTTGGCTGTTAGGTTTTACTCTTTTACCGAGGTGTTCAACGTGCAATGTTGTTGTCATCCTTGTTTTGTGATGATCACGTTTGGCCACAAATTTCCATTATTGCTCGTTGTGCGTTCTTGTATCCTGTACGTGTGTAGGTATATTGTTGCTTTTCATATCTGCAATAAAGTTGTTTCCATGCAATAACATCCCTACTTCCGGTACACATTTATTCTGTAATGACGTTATTTCGTTTATTCGAACAAACCTTATAGGTACTGTGATTGAATGTAAAGTGTTAACAATAAATAGAACATAACGAAGGACATAGTACTTTGGTGGAACACTTAGTTGATACAGATTTAGATGCAGGCTACTAAAAGCAAATAGACAAAGTAGATGCTTTCGTTATAGTGACATGTCGGGATAATACCTTTGATCTACACTTGACAAATGTAAAGAAACAAGAAACATAATTTGAGATGATTTATGAGTAAACCTGGCTTACAAATAAAACTTGCTGGTAAAGTTGAATTCCAAGAAAACTGAATTTATGTAACAATGGTTACATGACAATGCGAAAATGTACATCAGCAACACTTAAAAAAGCAAGAACATTGCTTTCTGGAGTAATTGTAATTATCTTACTGCAGTGCGATGTTATGAAGTAAAAGTATGTTTGAAAACATAAACTTAATCTCCTTAAAAGACAAGTCGCTTGTTCCATTCATATTGACCAATAACTTGTAGCAAATACAAAGATCGCGATTTTATTGGATGAAGCATCACGTGACCATGAAAAATGACTTAGAGCCAACTTTCTTAATTAAATATCTCGTTTTTGAAGAGTTATCATGTGAATGATAAATAATTCTTTATATGATAAATATAAATAAAAAATGGGCAACAAACTATTGAATAATGAAGTAACGTAGAGGAGGCTAACGTAACGATATAAAATAGCTTAAAATAGACAAAATAAACTTTAATAAATATGCGTATCAATGATCCGGAATTTGTGTACAGGTTAGTAATGGCGATGATGCAACAGTTTAGTGAATGCAGCACTGAAATTTAGAATAAATATCTCGCAAAAATTAACATTGGTATTCCGGAAATACCTTGGAGCTATAAATAAAACATATTTTCAGTTTCTTTATTAAAATACCAATATTTAAAATTCAGCACAAACATTCTGAAGTTTAAGGCTTTTGCAGTGTGTCATGTAATTGTCCACAACATAAACATATAATATGCCATATGTTGTGTGATTTTTCTGTTTTACCTTTCAAAGATTTGTAAAACATTTTTAAAAATTAAAAGTTCAAATTACAAAAATTGAAATTTATTTCTTATGAAATAAAGATAATAAAACAAAAATATGTGACGACTTGGGCACTATTTCAGATAAATTTACATAAAAAGAAAATGTACTATTTAAAAGTGCATCATGTGTAGCTTTTGGTACAACATAATAGAATCCAGACTTAACATTGAATGAGTGAAAGCTAAAACAATGTTTACGCTGAAATTTAAATCCTTGTAATGTTGATTGAGGCAAATCTGAATATAAATTGTTAAAAAACCATATAAGAAGACATTTTGCTAGCCGTGATGAGTATGCAGCAGACAGAAGTCGGGAAGTGTTAATTAAATAAAGTCGGAATGTCTGGGTCTATTTCGGAGACGTAAAATTAGAAAAGCATGTACCTTGAAAGTCATTAATCTCGCGCCACTTGTACGTACGTTATGGGAAGTTATTTCAGGATGCTCTAAAACAAATGACTGCAGGGAAGCGGCATTGTGATGGTTTAATAATGGAGCCAACAGACAGGGTGTGGAATCATAAAGTGGTCCTTTATCTCTTACTGAAAGCTTCTGTAACGGTATCGCATCTCTACGACCTTGAGCAGGTGATCTCACTCCTGGACCACAAGGTGAGGAGGAGGAGGCGGCATTCGCATCCCAATCTTCAACATAACCAAGCTTCGTGCTTATCTTTTATACCTACTTTAATTTTACTTATTTCTCTAATACAGTAGTAGCTTGAAGCTGTTCTGTTTGCACGACCACGAGCAAAAACTAAGAGTGAAAAATGAATAACGACTTCCCATTTAAGAAAAGCAGGTATGTTTGAAAATAGGGACCAATTACAAGGAATGTCGTTAATGGTTAACTGTACAAAAACGTATGTCTAATTTGTCTTAAACTGTGTGTGTTAATAACATTTAGAGCTTTGTATAGTAACATTTTGATTATCTCTTACGATTTACACGTTTACAAAAGTCATTAATAATAGCAATAATATATTAATAATTAATATATATTAATAAAAATATAATAAACCAGAGTGATTCTATGGAGCAGAAACATTAATTTTGAACAGAAAAGCAGATATCGAAAATATAGAAAAAGAAGAACGTAAATTAGAAAAGGTTTGTGTCCAGAAGTTGAGGTGAAGAATACAGACTTACAAGTAAAAAGGAAACAAAAAATATACAGCTATCCATAATGATATCAGGAAACGAAAGTTAAAATTTGATGGACATATTAAACGACTAACTTCAAATAGGTTCACAAAACAAATGATGGAATTTTACTAAAATAGAAGTAAAGCACAAGTAGACAGACACAACGTGGACAGACGAGAGAAAGAATGAGGTAACTTTGGATACATAGAATAAGAGACGTCTGTAAGTACTTTGGGTAGTCCTTCATGGACTCATTCGTAAACAAAATCCAGTTATTTTTAAATATAACTAATTATTTCTAAACAAACCGATTATCCTACATCTCTTGTCTGTTTTCTCTATTCTGATTTTAATAATTACCCAAATGCTTCCAGACTTCATTCTTCATGTCATAGAATTAGGATTAGGATGTCATTACGTAGGGCATTCGGTACGTGGGCCTATGTTCCTATGTCTGCAAGTGGGCACCTCCGAGAGGAAGGATGAGGCGAAGGAGACAGAGGGCGGCCGACCCAATGAGTCACGACATACAGAGGACAGCGTGCCTACAGTTTACTTGGATAGAGACTTCCCCCGACAGGCCAGGACAACGGACTCACTCCCCTACAGCAGGACAGTAACGAGTCCAGCAGCCGATCCTCAAAGGTCCCTCGCTCGCTCGCTCGTGCTGGCTGGCTGTATACAGCCAGAAGGTTTTTGCTGCGTGCCCACCCATTAAGGGTTTTACCGCAGGTAGGATTATTATTGAAAGATGTAGGATGAAGGTGATGTAGGTTTTTGATTGGGAGTTAATTTTGAGGTTACCAAAGTACCTTCGGGTTGAAAGAGAGGATGCAGTACTTAGCACCCATTTTGTTTTTTAAATATTTTGTAATTTAGTTGGGGAGAAATTTAGATGCCAAACAGCTTGGAAGAATTATGAGGAGCTCAGCTTTAGCTGCTGATAGGATTAGCTCCTGGGTTATCTAAGGTGCCCACATGCCATACGGGGGACCCGATGCAGTCTAGATCGGCGTCTAGTGGGGTCATAATTTCCCAGTGATCTGACAAGGGCGCTTCTGTGAGATGGTAAACTTGCGTATAATTTTGAAGCCCGGCGCCTTATTTCATCCTCCACGTATGGAAGACCCGATGCTTCGTGGAGCAACCTGGTAGGGAAATAACGTCCCACAGAATAAATAGACCGCAGTCCTTTATTCTGTGCACGTTGAAGCTATGCTAAACAGTCAAAGGTCCCTGGCTGACGGCCCCGATATATATATATATATATATATATATATATATATATATAAGCTCATTGAACCCCCTCTGACGACCAGGGAGTTACCGAGCTGTCCGAAAAGGGCACCCGGCGCCTCTGTGGGGCTTTCCAGTGGGACAAGACCTAGAGACTAACAAGCCCCCCCATCTGGTCCTGTGGACTCAAGACGGGATGGAAGTGGATACGCCACTTACGCGCGCCAACCCCAAAGGGGAAGACTACCGATCAACCTCGATGGGGCCGCCTGGTGATCTAGCACACCTTCTACTAGCTATGCTGGCTACTACGCGGGAATATATGACTTCCCTCAACCCTGTCCGGAGACGTACCCGATCTCCCATGGTTATCGGGAACCACTGCCCTCTCGAGTCCAACCCAATCCGAACAACTTCCATTCAGGGAGGCGCTTGACAGTTCTTCCCGAGGTTCATCCAGTAATGTCAGAAGTACCACGAGTGTTAGGGGTCCGCAGCGCTCGCACCACGGCAGCTGAAGGGGACGGATCCCCTCCGCTACGGGGACGGTCCCGACCTACCGGAGGAGGAAGTAGTTTACCTCAGAGCATATCATCCTGCCATGCACCGCCGAGACACCCGCCAACACTTCTACCAGATGAGAGATGATGTGAAATGATAATGGAGATAAAATGGAGGTACAGGAAATTCGAGGAATTTAATTAACCTAACCAGCATTCGCCTGGTGACGGGTCAGATATGTCGGCTACGGGAATCGAACCCTGGCCTCCCGAATGTGGGCAACAGACGAAAACGCCTGAGCCACTTCCTGCCATATAATATCACCTATCCCAATTTTTCCCAATGTCCTCCCTAATTCTGACAACCACCTATCCCTATACGCTAGAACTTTCTTGTTCCACTAAACACACTCGTAATATATTACAATCTCCTTTTCATACACAACTGTAACTATATTTTAAACATAACTCTCTTCTAACTCAGCTCTTGCTACTCCGTTCAAAAAGTCATTTAGAATAAACAGGACTCCAGAGTACATCCTTATAAAATTCAAGATGTGTCAGTAGAACACCTTTCTTACAAGATGGTGAAATCGAATACCAGGTTCGGTGTTAATAGACTTTTGCACACATAAAATATTTCTGAGTTCAGCGGGCCTCAAAACATCCATTTTCAATGAAATGTCGATATACTTTCACCGTCGTCGATGCTCACATGTTCGTTGTTCGTCTGCAAATGCCGATCGAGAGCTGTGCCCATGACCAATTACCCAAGCACCAATTACAAAAGATAGAAATTATTTTTGTAAAAGACAACATTTTGATGGACCTAATATGGAAATGGTCAGACTTATGGATCAAACACAGCTCTCTGTAAGACCAAAACCTGTCTAAACGGAAAATACATGCCGGAACGACCGCGTTCCGTTTTAGAGAGATTCGACTGTATAATGTACGTAAACTGCTGCCAATTATACCTTTACTTCAGCCACTTCTTCTGTCTTTGTCTTCCTTTGTTTTCTTCAGTTAGGCCTTAACATTCACGTTTTCCTATTTCATTGCTGATTCCGCATATAAATCATTACGTAGAGCGCCTCAGGGTTTGGGATGTTCTTTGAATATGAGAAATCGGTTCTTGGAAAGGCAGTAACGGACATTTAACTGTAATTGCTTATGACTATCAGGCACTATGCGGCACTTGTGCAATTACTTTCTGTTTCTTATTAGCTAGATACAAGATATGCCAGAATTTAGATTTGTTTCTAACATCTGAAGAGAAAGTTATATGTCGTAAAATAACATTCCTAAGTCTGCATTAAACTGAGAGAAAATTACTTTTCAAATATTTGCACTTTTTATGTAAGTCCTGCAACTATTAGTACATATTTTACTTCCTATAGAATGGCTCAGGCTGTTTCAACTGCGACCCGCATTCGGGAGGTTCAGGTTCGATTCCCGTGACCGACCTACCTGACCCATTGGTGTTTTCAGGGTTTCCCGGGTCGCTAGGTGAATGCTTGTCGGATAATTACATTTCCCGAATTTCCTGTTCCTTCATATCATCTCCATTATCATTTCATATCATCTCTCATCTGGTGGTCTGTTTCACGGTAGAAATATCGGCGGGTGTATCGGCGCTGCATGGCAGGATGATATGCTCTGAGTAAATCTTCCTATTCTGGTAGGTTGGTTAATGGTTTCCGAAGCCAGTTTCGTAATGAGGCGTATGCGAACCACAGTAGGGTGATACGTCCGTTGTGCTGGCCTGCCAGGGTGTTTCCCTGCCCTATACTCTGTCGTGACTCCTTGAGACCACCACCCTCTGTCTCCTCTCTGCTCATCCTTCCTCCCGGGGATGCCCCACTTAGAACACAGGTACAATAGACCAAGTTTGGACCTCCGTGCCGAATTCCCTCCATAGCGTAGTCCAGACCTATACTATTTATAGGGAAAGTGTTGTGTTGTGCTGTATTCAAAAGTTCATGTCGATTCTTTATTGCTAAGATAGGTGTTGTGTCCCTTTTCAACTTCCGGCTTTGGCATTGAATGTTTCACAATGACTCTAGTTATCTAAACCTTAGCCTACGCATGGCTAATGGAGAAGAATGATAAATTTGCAAGTGAATGTGTGTTTACAATATTCGTGTATTGTAGTGTCTTACATTATTAATTACTGGAAATCTATAGTGCTTAAAGAACGTGCTCACTGAACTTGTCGGTCACCACAAGGGTTTAACATTTTAGGTACTCAAATTCTCATTGTTATTTTAGTAATATTAGTGCTTCTGTTGTCTAGCATATTCTTCCACCGCAAATTGTTTTCTAAACATAACATCTTTTGAGATATTTGTGTTCTTAGACTGCAGATGTTCAAGATATTTTGTACGTTAGACCACCGTACTTATTAATTTGTAAAGCATTACTATAATCAATATTTCATTTTTTATTTACAATGTACATTAAACCATTTTTCCTTTCTTTCAGGTAAGTACTACATTACTGGCCTATTACTTCTACATCAATCCTTGAGTGTGACATCCTTATAAGATAGGTAAGTGTATCCATGCACATCAGCATGAGATCTACTTCCGGATAAACATATCTTATTTTATTTATAAAGAAATACAGCAGTCTTTTCTCTATCTCTTACGGTTTACCAGTTGTACAAGTCATTCAGAATAAAGGGACGTCTGAGAACACTCCTAGATAATTCAAATTATACAGATCATTTGTAATGATAATACCTTTAGGATATATTTTTTAATAAAAATCGTTAGAGATTATAAATTTCCAATGTAAGGTTTGTCTGGGGTGGAAGGATTTTCTTAAATATGTACATACATACATAAATGGTTAATTGGACTCGGATCTTTTTCCAAATGTTTTATTGTTATTTTTACACTGTTCAGTTTTTAATATTCAGGGTGTCCCAAAACACGCATTTCTGGTGAAATATCTATATCGTACATTTTGATGGAATGCTGTACTTGGCCCTAATAGCCTATAGTTATTTTATATATTTATTTATTTAATTAATTTAATTAATTTGTCTATCACTTACAGAGTAGATAGAGAAAGGAGTGCATTCCTCCCAAAAATTTAACATTGAGATTTTGCACGTCTTGCAAGCGCTTCATTCACTACTAGTCGAACACAAGACTTCTCCAATCTCTCGCTTTGGAGTACGTCATGTCCACACTGGTAGAGCAGCACTTGATACCGCGCCAGAAATTCAGTCAGTAACTTGTCGGCGAGAATGTTAGGGAGGAAGGGAAACTTGGAGAAGATTGTGGTTTTCAGTCAGTAGCCAGGCGAGAGCAGTACCGCGTCTGCTTATCTCTCCGACTTCACTTTTGGTAGGCTTGACTCACAGACCACTCAGTCACATTGATCTAATTGTAATGTTTGTTATAATCTGTAGTATAAATTCGTTGTGTTTTGAGAAAACAGCATTATTTTGGCAGCATTATATTCAAATCCAACATTCGTTTGGATTTGAAAAGTTAAATTCACTGCTAAAAGCAATTTCTGAGTCATTCGTGTAATATGCTAGCTATTACCTTGATGAAATGACTGTATCTGTTCGGCTTCCTGTTGCTGGTGTCCTTGTGTACTACACACATCTGCACTTTTACGTAATTTCACTGCATTTTATTGCAGTTGCAGCTTGCATGTGTTTTACAGTTATTTCCCTATTTAGTAAGCTGATGACGTAATGCTCTACGCCATAGGATATCATGTATCAATATGCCTTCTTTGCATTACTCTTAGTATTTGCAGTATAAAAGTAAATACAGGGCACTGAAGATTCCTACCAGTTATGACGGTTCACTTAGAAATGATTCAAGCCTTGAAATCATCTAATTAATATAAAATGTCTTTTAATAAGATAACAGTTTTTGTCTTATAGTTTATAAATTATGTAGAATAATCCAGGTTGAAAGGATGTTCCGAGTTCATTCAAAAAATTTTATAAAAATAGGTAAGCTCGGGGGACCAGGATTAGTTTTTCAAATGTGTTCCCTAGGTGACGATAGTGTATTGTTTTGTTAGAACGAAGGAGTTAACTACCTGAAACAGTTGACTGTGTAATACGATTGTGTTTTGTCAGTCTAAGTGACAAATCGAGCTTCTTTTACGTAAACGAGGTACGTCATTGCTCCATGTCTGGTATTTTGTTATTTTTTAACTTTGTTTAAGATAGATTTATAACGAATGTACATTGAAATTGTTCCAGAAACTTGTACAATAAGAAAATACAGACTTTCTTACATCCATAATCCTCCTTGTTGTTATGATAGTTACTTAATCAGTGCTGCCAACGGACAAAAATAAATACCGCTACAACAGCGGGCGAAGCGGATTAAGGTAAGGCAACGTCCTCCAACGTTAAGTCATATCGGACGATGAAGTGATGCTCAAATGTTACCACGAAATCTGTGTGGACTGACGCTGTAGGAAAGAAGCAATTCATATGTGAGATACATAAAGATATGAATATACAAGTGTAGAAATATGTTATTTTGTTGTCATGATTACGTTATGTACTCAAATTGAATGTTCCATTCCGATTTGTCCGCTATGACAATCCTATTGCGGACGATTAGGAAAAAAATGGAAACGGAAGTACACAGAAAATTCCTCATTGAAAAACTTAGCAATTAACATAATGTAACCTTTTGGGTTGGTAGAATCAAAAGTCTTATCTGCAGAAACTTAAAAACTCTTTATTGCAGTAAACAGTAACTTTGTACACCCCTTGCAGCAGTAAAAAGACGTGACATACACATCAGTCTTCAAAATCGTCTCGTTGCTTCACCACACATATCACTGCGGTACACTTCAATTGTTCACTGTCGCAATAACCATCACACAACTACACCACTAACAACTGACTACGCTCTAACACTTTGAGGAGTTTTTATACCTCCAGTCATTGTTCTAGAATGCACCCGATCCTTCGATAACAATCGCGACGCAGCGAGAGAAAGACGGAACTATGCAGACACCTCTCTGTCTCTTCTCTCTCTCGGCAGGCGTCCAATTCTGCTCTCCACTATCTGTCCCTTTCTTTCCTGCCCACGCGTAGCTCTGGCTTTGCAGTGGCTCCAACGAAACAATGCGATTGGTGACAATAATTTAGAATGTTCAGGCTTCAATATAAGGTAAAAGATTTCATATTTACATGACAAATATAGTTTTTGTGAAAGATTTTCAAAATATTGATGCGCTTCTCCCGCGCTTATCTTATGTTAAATATGAGATAGTTGAATAAAAAAAAAAAACTGTTAGAGCTATTTTTGAAAGAATCAAAATTTTGGATACATTTTCCATGTAAAGTGTAGTTTGAGATAAGGATCTTTGACAATATTCGTGTCATACACACACATTATATATATATATATATATATATATATATATGTGTGTGTGTGTGTGCGCGTGCGTGCGTGTGTGTGTGTAAGCTGTTAGTGGAGAAATGGAAGTAACTACAGTAAGATATGTTTATACAGTCGTCCTTTAGTGGAAGCCAATGCGTAGCTATGGGCCAAGCAGGAATGCACGCTTCCTGTACGATATTTGCATCCTGATGACGTTACACGTTCTCTTTTCTCACGCTCATTATGCATCAAACAGTTAAACATGACTTGCTCTACCACCTGCTTCTTGTCAACTTTCAGGCAGTACACCTGAACCATCCCGCTGGGTTATTAAACCTGTGTTCGATGCATGCAAATGTCTGATATCAATTTCGGATATTGTAATTATTACGAGGTGTAGGTAAAAAACTTCGTTTACCGATATACATATATTATTTAAGACGATTAGTGTGGTATGTAGAACCACACTCACTACAGCAGGGTTACAGACCGTTACGCTTGGTGGCCACGTCATGAAAATTAAGACAAATGATGCACCACCACCTGTGTAACTATAACTAGGATGTTTACGCGACACACTTTCCTCCCTAAGCAACAGGTGAATCGCATATCTCTATGCAATTGTAGCAAGAAATAATTCACCATCCTTAACACCTTCATATACCAGACATCAGCTTCCCTCCTTGCATTTCATTTATTACTTGGCATGCTGAACCCGTGAACAAGACATTCCCTTCACGGGATTATCAGCTACTACCTGATGCAGAAGAACAAAGACTAATTGATTACTCGACGGTCCGCTGTTAAGTCCCGGGCCTCGCAATAAAAATATTTTTTATTTATTTCTCATCATAATCGTCAGAAAGGCTAATACTTTTGTCATATTGCTGTTCTAATTTAATTAAACTATCTCTGTAGTGCGATTTATCATGGTCCTCAAAATACCTGTTTACCACATCAATGAACTCCTTGTTACCGTGAAATCTTCCTCCTCTAAGATATTTTTTTTAGGTTCGGGGACAGGTTGTAGTCACTGGATACTAGATTCGGCGAATAGGGTGCATGTTTAAACAACTGTAACTTTTATTGGCACATTTTTCCCATGGCAATGACTGAACGATGTGCCAGAGCATTTTCATGAAGAAACAAAATATTTTTATTTACCAAATGAAGTCCTTTTCTTCTCACCTCATTATTCAAACGTTGTAGTAAATTTACGTAGTAGTCACCAGCGATACTTTTACCCTTTTCGAAGCAAACAATAAAAATAATTTCCTGCGAATCCCAGAAAACACTCGCCATAATCTTGGTAGATGACAAAATTTTACTTTGCCTTCTTTGGAGTTGTTCACCTGGCGCAATCAACTGTTTTGACGTGATTTACTTTCTGGGGTGTAGTGATGTATCTAAGTTTCATCCATGGTAACAAGCCGACTGAAAAATTCACTGGGATTTCTACGGTAGAGCTCGAGTTTTTCTTCGCAACTTTCGATCAGGTGTCCACAAACGCGGCACAGATCACCTGAAAGCCCAAAACATTACTTAAAATATTACCTGGACGTCCTTTTGTTATGTTTACAGCCTCTGTTATCTCAAACAACTTTAATCTGTGGTCTTCACATTACTAAACAATCAAATTTTTTCAATGAACTCTGGAGTTGTGACTTCCACAGGACGTCTAGACTGAGGCTCATCACTAGTACTCGTACGTCCCATTTTAATCTCTACAACCAACCTTTTAATTATTGTATATGAAGGGACAGAGCGAGGCTCATCACTAGTACTCGTACGTCCCATTTTAAACTCTACAACCAACCTTTTAATTATTGTATATGAAGGGACAGAGCGAGGCTCATCACTAGTGCTCGTACGTCCCATTTTAAACTCTACAACCAACCTTTTAATTATTCTATATGAAGGGACAGAGCGAGACTCATCACTAGTGCTCGTACGTCCCATTTTAAACTCTACAACCAACCTTTTAATTATTCTATATGAAGGGGCAGAACGAGACTCATCACTAGTGCTCGTACGTCCCATTTTAAACTCTACAACCAACCTTTTAATTATTGTATATGAAGGAACAGAGCGAGACTCATCACTAGTGCTCGTACGTCCCATTTTAAACTCTACAACCAACCTTTTAATTATTCTATATGAAGGGACATAGCGAGACTCATCACTAGTGCTCGTACGTCCCATTTTAAACTCTACAACCAACCTTTTAATTATTGTATATGAAGGGGCAGAGCGAGGCTCATCACTAGTGCTCGTACGTCCCATTTTAAACTCTACAACCCACCTTTTAATTATTGTATATGAAGGGACAGAGCGAGGCTCATCACTAGTGCTCGTACGTCCCATTTTAAACTCTACAACTAACCTTTTAATTATTGTATATGATGGGACAGAGCGAGCCTCATCACTAGTGCTCGTACGTCCCATTTTAAACTCTACAACCAACCTTTTAATTATTGTATATGAGGGACAGAGCGAGGCTCATCACTAGTGCTCGTACGTCACATTTTAAACTTTACAATCAACCTTTTAATTATTGTATATGAAGGGACAGAGCGAGACTCATCACTAGTGCCCGTACGTCCCATTTTAAACTCTACGACCAACCTTTTAATTATTATATATGAAGGGACAGAGCGAGGCTCATCACTAGTACTCGAAAGTCCCATTTTAAACTGTACAACCAACCTTTTAATTATTGTATATGAAGGGACAGAGGGAGGCTCATCACTAGTGCTCGTACGTCCCATTTGAAACTCTACAACCAACCTTTTAATTATTGTATATGACGGGACAGAGCGAGGCTCATCACTAGTACTCGTACGTCCCAGTTTAAACTCTACAACCAACCTTTTAATTATTGTATATGAAGGAATAGAGCGAGGCTCATCACTAGTACTCGTACGTCCCATTTTAAACTCTACAACCAGCCTTTTAATTGTTGTATATGAAGGGACAGAGCGAGGCTCATCACTAGTACTCGTACGTCCCATTTTAAACTATACAACTAACCTTTTAATTATTGTATATGATGGGACAGAGCGAGCCTCATCACTAGTGCTCGTACGTCACATTTTAAACTCTACAACCAACCTTTTAATTATTGTATATGAAGGGACAGAGCGAGGCTCATCACTAGTACTCGTACGTCTCATTTTAAACTCTACAACCAACCTTTTAATTATTGTATATGAGGGACAGAGCGAGGCTCATCACTAGTGCTCGTACGTCACATTTTAAACTTTACAATCAACCTTTTAATTATTGTATATGAAGGGACAGAGCGAGACTCATCACTAGTGCCCGTACGTCCCATTTTAAACTCTACAACCAACCTTTTAATTATTGTATATGAGGGACAGAGCGAGGCTCATCACTAGTGCTCGTACGTCACATTTTAAACTTAAAATCAACCTTTTAATTATTGTATATGAAGGGACAGAGCGAGACTCATCACTAGTGCCCGTACGTCCCATTTTTAACTCTACAACCAACCTTTTAATTATTATATATGAAGGGACAGAGCGAGGCTCATCACTAGTACTCGTAAGTCCCATTTTAAACTGTACAACCAACCTTTTAATTATTGTATATGAAGGGACAGAGGGAGGCTCATCACTAGTGCTCGTACGTCCCATTTGAAACTCTACAACCAACCTTTTAATTATTGTATATGACGGGACAGAGCGAGGCTCATCACTAGTACTCGTACGTCCCAGTTTAAACTCTACAACCAACCTTTTAATTATTGTATATGAAGGAATAGAGCGAGGCTCATCACTAGTACTCGTACGTCCCATTTTAAACTCTACAACCAACCTTTTAATTATTATATATGAAGGGACAGAGCGAGGCTCATCACTAGTACTCGTAAGTCCCATTTTAAACTGTACAACCAACCTTTTAATTATTGTATATGAAGGGACAGAGGGAGGCTCATCACTAGTGCTCGTACGTCCCATTTGAAACTCTACAACCAACCTTTTAATTATTGTATATGACGGGACAGAGCGAGGCTCATCACTAGTACTCGTACGTCCCAGTTTAAACTCTACAAGCAACCTTTTAATTATTGTATATGAAGGAATAGAGCGAGGCTCATCACTAGTACTCGTACGTCCCATTTTAAACTCTACAACCAGCCTTTTAATTGTTGTATATGAAGGGACAGAGCGAGGCTCATCACTAGTACTCGTACGTCCCATTTTAAACTCTACAACTAACCTTTTAATTATTGTATATGATGGGACAGAGCGAGCCTCATCACTAGTGCTCGTACGTCCCATTTTAAACTCTACAACCAACCTTTTAATTATTGTATATGAGGGACAGAGCGAGGCTCATCACTAGTGCTCGTACGTCACATTTTAAACTTTACAATCAACCTTTTAATTATTGTATATGAAGGGACAGAGCGAGACTCATCACTAGTGCCCGTACGTCCCATTTTAAACTCTACAACCAACCTTTTAATTATTGTATATGAGGGACAGAGCGAGGCTCATCACTAGTGCTCGTACGTCACATTTTAAACTTAAAATCAACCTTTTAATTATTGTATATGAAGGGACAGAGCGAGACTCATCACTAGTGCCCGTACGTCCCATTTTTAACTCTACAACCAACCTTTTAATTATTATATATGAAGGGACAGAGCGAGGCTCATCACTAGTACTCGTACGTCCCATTTTAAACTGTACAACCAACCTTTTAATTATTGTATATGAAGGGACAGAGGGAGGCTCATCACTAGTGCTCGTACGTCCCATTTGAAACTCTACAACCAACCTTTTAATTATTGTATATGACGGGACAGAGCGAGGCTCATCACTAGTACTCGTACGTCCCAGTTTAAACTCTACAACCAACCTTTTAATTATTGTATATGAAGGAATAGAGCGAGACTCATCACTAGTACTCGTACGTCCCATTTTAAACTCTACAACCAACCTTTTAATTATTGTATATGAAGGGACAGAGCGAGGCTCATCACTAGTACTCGTACGTCCCAGTTTAAAATCTACAACCAACCTTTTAATTATTGTATATGAAGGAACAGAGCGAGGCTCATCACTAGTACTCGTACGTCCCAGTTTAAACTCTACAACCAACCTTTTAATTATTGTATATGAAGGAATAGAGCGAGACTCATCACTAGTACTCGTACGTCCCATTTTAAACTCTACAACCAACCTTTTAATTATTGTATATGAAGGGACAGAGCGAGGCTCATCACTAGTACTCGTACGTCCCATTTTAAACTCTACAACTAACCTTTTAATTATTGTATATGATGGGACAGAGCGAGCCTCATCACTAGTGCTCGTACGTCCCATTTTAAACTCTACAACCAACCTTTTAATTATTGTATATGAGGGACAGAGCGAGGCTCATCACTAGTGCTCGTACGTCACATTTTAAACTCTACAACCAACCTTTTAATTATTATATATGAAGGGACAGAGCGAGGCTCATCACTAGTACTCGTAAGTCCCATTTTAAACTGTACAACCAACCTTTTAATTATTGTATATGAAGGGACAGAGGGAGGCTCATCACTAGTGCTCGTACGTCCCATTTGAAACTCTACAACCAACCTTTTAATTATTGTATATGACGGGACAGAGCGAGGCTCATCACTAGTACCCGTACGTCCCAGTTTAAACTCTACAACCAACCTTTTAATTATTGTATATGAAGGAATAGAGCGAGGCTCATCACTAGTACTCGTACGTCCCATTTTAAACTCTACAACCAGCCTTTTAATTGTTGTATATGAAGGGACAGAGCGAGGCTCATCACTAGTACTCGTACGTCCCATTTTAAACTCTACAACTAACCTTTTAATTATTGTATATGATGGGACAGAGCGAGCCTCATCACTAGTGCTCGTACGTCCCATTTTAAACTCTACAACCAACCTTTTAATTATTGTATATGAGGGACAGAGCGAGGCTCATCACTAGTGCTCGTACGTCACATTTTAAACTTTACAATCAACCTTTTAATTATTGTATATGAAGGGACAGAGCGAGACTCATCACTAGTGCCCGTACGTCCCATTTTAAACTCTACAACCAACCTTTTAATTATTGTATATGAGGGACAGAGCGAGGCTCATCACTAGTGCTCGTACGTCACATTTTAAACTTAAAATCAACCTTTTAATTATTGTATATGAAGGGACAGAGCGAGACTCATCACTAGTGCCCGTACGTCCCATTTTTAACTCTACAACCAACCTTTTAATTATTATATATGAAGGGACAGAGCGAGGCTCATCACTAGTACTCGTAAGTCCCATTTTAAACTGTACAACCAACCTTTTAATTATTGTATATGAAGGGACAGAGGGAGGCTCATCACTAGTGCTCGTACGTCCCATTTGAAACTCTACAACCAACCTTTTAATTATTGTATATGACGGGACAGAGCGAGGCTCATCACTAGTACTCGTACGTCCCAGTTTAAACTCTACAACCAACCTTTTAATTATTGTATATGAAGGAATAGAGCGAGGCTCATCACTAGTACTCGTACGTCCCATTTTAAACTTTACAACCGGCCTTTTAATTGTTGTATATGAAGGGACAGAGCGAGGCTCATCACTACTACTCGTACGTCCCATTTTAAACTCTACAACTAACCTTTTAATTATTGTATATGATGGGACAGAGCGAGCCTCATCACTAGTGCTCGTACGTCCCATTTTAAACTCTACAACCAACCTTTTAATTATTGTATATGAGGGACAGAGCGAGGCTCATCACTAGTGCTCGTACGTCACATTTTAAACTTTACAATCAACCTTTTAATTATTGTATAAGAAGGGACAGAGCCAGGCTCATCACTAGTGCTCGTACGTCACATTTTAAACTCTACAATCAACCTTTTAATTATTGTATATGAAGGGACAGAGCGAGGCTCATCACTAGTGCTCGTACGTCACATTTTAAACTTTACAATCAAACTTTTAATTATTGTATATGAAGGGACAGAGCGAGACTCATCACTAGTGCCCGTACGTCCCATTTTAAACTCTACAACCAACCTTTTAATTATTGTATATGAGGGACAGAGCGAGGCTCATCACTAGTACTCGTACGTCCCATTTTAAACTCTACAACCAACCTTTTAATTATTGTATATGAAGGGACAGAGCGAGGCCCATCACTAGTATTCGTACGTCCCATTTTAAACTCTACAACCAACCTTTTAATTATTGTATATGAAGGGACAGATCGAGACTCATCACTAGTACTCGTACGTCCCATTTTAAACTCTACAACCAACCTTTTAATTATTGTATATGAAGGGACAGAGCGAGGCTCATCACTATTACTCGTACGTCCCATTTTAAATTCTACAACCAACCTTTTAATTATTGTATATGAAGGGACAGAGCGAGACTCATCGCTAGTACTCCTACGTCCCATTTTAAACTCTACAACCAACCTTTTAATTATTGTGTATGAAGGGACAGAGTCTTTTAATATACTGTCCATATCCTCCTTGATTTATTTAGGCGTTAAGCCTTTCAAATGAAAGTATTTAATCACTGCTCGTTTTTCCAAATCCTCCATTTTCGTGAAACCTCTACACTTGTCTTGTTTAAAATACTGTCACTCAAAAACTAAACAAGCTATTGACTTTAACTATGGATACAAGCTAGTCTGCAATGGCGCAGCAGTTATAAAGCAACCATAATTTAAGCTATATTTAGTTTGTTACAAAAATTGATTCATAATAAAAAAGGTTTCGCAGCCTCGGCAAAAAGTTCATCTTTACTTTGGCGATGTAAATATCTTACATATAAATGGCATTTTAATAAAGAAGTGCTGAGAATGAGAAGCTTTCATCGGCTCTTCCCAAAAAACTATAAATGACGAAATCTGGTTCATATAAAAGGTAGTTTAATTGTAACATACAACAATAATCGAGAATATTGAGATATATGGAGTAAATATGCATAATAGTTGAGAAGAAACAGTTTGTAGACATGTAAAAGGTATGGGAATGAGTAAATTGTAGCCTTGTTGTGAGGTTTAAAATACAAACATGGTGTGTCTTCCTTAATCAATCCACGGCTTTTCAATGGTCCATTGAAGTCAACCCACACAAATGGTAAAGCTGTTCAATTAGCATAAAATGGGTACAAGAAAGGCAATGAGTTGATGCAGCCGCTCTACATGTGCAAACATTTACTTGACTTTCTGATAAACATTCTCACAAAACCTTAATTCTTCTTTTCGTTCAAGTTACATACTTTTGTATTGCGTTCTGGTTAGTAAAATATCAGAATTTTAAATCGCTGGCAAGCAGCAAGGAATTTCAAAGCTCTCGTATAGCGACCGTCTCTTAAAGCATTTTAGAACGGTATTCTCCATTTCCATTGTACCTAGAAGGTAATAAAACCACTTCTCGTTTATTTCGATTAGGAAGAATAACTGTTTGTAGGAATAGTTCCTTGAAGAACTGATAAAGTAATAGGAATGTAACACATTAAAATGGAAAAAAGAAAAATGACAAATCAAAATGGAAGAAAGCAGTAATAATATATTTAATTAGAAATTCAATATTAAAGAATTGAACATCGTAAGTAATAACTTAAAATTTAAAAACTCTGCAGGACTTGAAAATATACATGCAGAATTCATTAAATACCTGAGGAAAAAGTCAAAATTAAGACTCGTAGATCTCTATAACTTGTCATGGAATACAAAAGTACCAGATGAATGGAAGAAAGCAATGATATCTATTTTGAAATCAAACAAACCAGCAGATAGCTCAACTATCGTGCAATAGCACTTACAACAATATGAGCAAAAATCATGTAAAATATTATTTCCAACCAATTAAATTGATACCTATAAAAATATAACTCAATTTCAACTAAACAAGCAGGATTTAGAAAATACCATTCAACAGATTTTAAATCTTAGTTAAAACTTTAAAGATACGTCGAATAGAACGCAATATTTATTTTCTAGCAACATCTATTGTCTTTCAAGGGACATATGGTTCTATTTGGAGGTACGAACAGCTCAATAAATTAAAAATGTTAGAAATCCAAGGCAAAATGTTACATTAGAACAGTGAATTCATTATTCATTGCTTTATTGCCACCAAGTATTGTCAAAATATCAACAGACACATGGTGCTGTACCACAAGTATCAAACCCAATCATATTTACATCAATGACCTTCCAAGTCAATAAAAAACAATCAGAACTGTTAATGTTTGCAGATAATGTAGTGTTATACAATTCTAAACAAACGAAACATCATCTGATGCGACGGAATTAGAAAACCAGACTTCTGTCTGTCTCTTTCTCTCTCTCTCAGCAAGCGTCCAGCTGGGCGCGCCACTATCTGTCTCTTTCTTTCCTGCCCACGCGCACCCGTCACTGACTTGTCAAAGCCGCACAACAATGCCATCGGTGACAATAAACAGAAAACAAATTATCAATTGTTTACACTTAGGAAGGAATCATTAAATATTTTCCTTCAACTATAAGGAAAATCTCTCGCAGAAACACGTGAGGCCAAATATTTATATATTATTTTCTTGCAAAATTAACACAAAAAAAAACGTTTATAATATATGCAACAACAACAAAACTGAGAAAAAGTTACCACTATTGAAGAGATTGGCAGGCAAGAAATGGGGATGCACTACACTAGATTTAAACACTTTTTACAAAATGTATATTAACTCAATTTAAATGAAGAGATTTTAATAACTGCAAATATAGAAAAACTTAATATTATTGCAAAATGGAAATTTTTCGTCTAATAATTGTAGCTATTGAAACTTCTCCAGTACTTGCTGTGCAAATTTTAACAAATAATAAGACTTTATCTTGGCATTGAAAAAGCAGCCATCATACAATATCAAAAATTAATCAGACTACCTTATAATGAATGCGAAAGAAAAAAATCACATATAAATTTAAAGCTGAACAAACCTTTCTTTCTAAATTCAAAGATATCAACATAAAAGTAGGGATTCTAGTAAAATACCGAAATCAAATTTAGAAGTTTCTCTAGTAACAGTGACAAATGCTTAATTTGTGTAATAAGTTGGTGAGGCTGTACATTACTAATGAGCCAGTTGTTCCGGAGATAAGCTCTAGACGTGCAAAACGTGCGGAGGTGAAAAAATATGGCTCTGTGTATGGTCGACAATATATCACTGACACAGATAACGTCGTAGCACCTCCTTCCTCTACTACCATTAATATTTGGTTCTCTAGTAATTGAATTTAAACTTAATGAGTGCCCTAACACGATTTTTAAGTTAGTACATCTGTCAAAATCCTTAAATCCTTCTTTGAATCTTTCTTTTTACTTTATAGGAAATATTGTATACCAGTATTTCGCCATTTCACCACAAATACATTTTGAGACTTTGTTAAACAGAATAAAAGCATTTTCAGAGAAAGGTTGGTATATGTGTGTACTGAAATGGGAAGTACAAGTTGTTTTGTCGCAGTAGCAAAGCGGAAGGACATTGCTCTAGTTCACTTGGCAACATCAACAGTAAACTACCTACTAAGAATAACTGTGACAGTGTAGATACCTACTCGAAATGTCGTACAGGAATAGCCTTATCTTATCCTTTCAAACTTCACAACACGCTATTCTTACTTTCTCGCTAAAAAAGAGAAATTACTACATTCTAGCCAAAAATGTATGTCGGCGTTTGCCCGGAAAGCTCCTGAATACTCCAAAACGTTTTGAAATAAATATTTTAAATTGTTCCCAATAATTGCTGGTGTCCACACTTAATAACGACCTGTGCAGACTAGATTTGAATTTTGGATCTTGTAATCCCTAGGATATCTAAGTCACCTAGGCCGAATGAAAGATTTTTAGAACATAGTCTGGTTGTGTAAATACCATAAGTAAAAAATGAAATGGAAATTACTTGTTCTTTGACACTAGCCGTGTGTAGGTCGCACTATGAAAGGGTAGAGCCAGACTAAAAAATTTCATAATGCGACCTACACACGGCTAGTGTCAAAGAATAAGTAATTTCCATTAATTGACCTAATAGTGGTCCGAATTATAAAGTCCGGGTCTTAAAGTACTTACACGTTAAGGTAGTTGTCTCCTGTGTTTATGAGAACTCCTAGTGGTTTACCGGAAAAAACACGAGCCAATTGGAGAATTTAATGTCATATCGGCACGTTGGCCATAGTAGCTCAATGGTTAGAGCGGCTGGACGGAGACTAGAAGATCCGTGGTTCAAATCCCGGCTATGGCATTGAATTTTTCAGTCTGGCTCTACCCTTTCAAAAATGAAATGTCTGAGAAATACCAAAATTGCTGTTATAAGTTCAGTATCTTTCAGGGTTGACAACATTTTCAGAAAGGCCTCTCCCATTACAAAATAAGCTTCGCATGAAAGAAAACTATCTGGGAAATTACTGACGAATTTGATTGTATCTATGCCAGGCTTTCAGGAACTTATAAGATAAAACGTGCATCTTGAATTTTCTAGGAATAGACTGTGAAGTGCTCTTTATTGGAGAGAAAAGTTATATAAGTACTGAACAATATTTTAGACATATTTAGAACACGACTTATTTCACTGACATTTCTGTACCTTCAGCCACACGTTGTTATTGGTGTACTTCTTAAAATACTAAATTTGTGATGCTACTTTTTCTGGTGTTGATTTATTGTAACAGAGCAGGTATTTTGGTGAACATGAAATATCTATTCCCTTTAAATGCAAGTATTAACATTTTGTTTGTACAAAAGGCTATAGGATAATTCTAATACTTATCTCCTTGTGGGAATTATGTTGACAGCATACTTCAACACTTCTGTACAAAGAAACCTTACAATTTACACTTATACCCTCTGAAATCGTCATTGATAGAAATGCTTCAATATCCTTTTTGTTTTGCGTGATTAAGTTTTCACATATTTGAGATGTGCTGTCTAAATTCTCGTGGATTATCAATCTTGTTATGATTTTCACAGTTTTCTTCGTCATAACCACCATTTGTTTGAAATGTATTGTCTTCATTGTTTACCGATTTTGTTAACGATCTAAGTGATTACAGGTTCATGTATCATTCAGCCTTATGTTTCCAGAAGAGCTACAACTACATAGCATCTGTATTTGTGTTGGAAAAGAAACTTGGCTACGTACACAAACAATACAAAATGATTACGATCTGCAGTGATATAACCAGCCAAGATGAACGCACATTAGACTTTACAAGTGAACAAAAGGATCCAACGCGTTTCAGAGAACGTAGAGTTAGTTGTAAATCGTGTTTCACAGATGAAGTCCGAAGAGAAACCGGAGTTTTGAAGACAGTTGTAAGCACACGACATATGCAGCCAGTGGTACAGTCGTTGAAGAAAAAAGCTGAAAGAAAATTGAAAAATGCGATTGTTGACACATTAATGGAGATAAGTGATTGGAAAGTTAAAAGGACTGTGTTTAAAAACTCATTTGATAAATCTTATTTTTGTTTTATAATAATGCTAAACTGCTGAAGTCAGGATGCATGTAAATAGTTATATTTTTGTTTTAACTGTACATCACAAATTTGTAGCTCTAATTGGTAATCTGTCTAAATAAGGAGAAATTAATAAAATGACTCTCCAACGCATTATAAATGTATAGTAGTAGTGTTAGTCATTATTTTGCTTTAAATAAACATTACGTATCAGTTTTTGAGGTTTTGAATTTATTAAACTCAATGAATAATATAATGCAGAGAGGTACAAGTGATAGTCCAATACAACATAAGGGTATACGACGGTGATATGAAAAGTTTCCGACCTCAACATGAAGATGGCAGCACTCGTAAATAAAAGCTGATGAATTTCGTTGTTAATCTGTTAACAGTTACCAAAGTTTCAGCAATTTTGGACAATCAGCTGTTACGTAACAGTCGTTTGAGTGAGTTGATGTGAGTGTTTTTATCAAAATGGACAAAATCGAATATCGAGCTGTCATTAAATATTTGTTTTTGAAAGGCAGTACGCCTACGTAAATCAATCATTAGATTGACTCTGTGTATGGGGACTGTGCACCATCATTTACCACAGTGAAATTTTGGGCAGCTGAATTTAAACGTGGCCGTAAGAGCTTGGGAGACGATGAAAGTTCGGGACGTCCAAAAACTGCAACTACCGACGAAAACATCGCCAAAGTTCACCAAATGGTGCTAGACGACCGTCTAATTAAAGTGGGAGAGATAGCAGAGGCTATGAATATGTCAAAAGAACGTGTTTGTCACATATTAAATCAACATTTAGACATGAGAGAGCTGTCCGTGCGTTTGCTCACGTTAGACCAAAAATGTGTTCGAAGGAACATTTCCAAGTTTACGCGCAATAAATCCGAGTTTTGGCGCCGATTATATAGTGCAGATGAAACTTGGATACATCTTTATACGCCCGTAACAAAAATACAATCCAAACAGTGGGCTGCAAAGGGGGAACCGGCTCCAGAAAAAGCAAAACCTGTTTTTTCGGCTGGGAATGTAATGGCGACTGTTTTTTGGTATGGTCATGGACATATTTCAATCGATTATCCTCAAAAAGGAAAAACCATTACAGGAGCTTTCTACCCATCATACTTGACAAGCTGAACTTGCGGGAAAATGGTCACATTTGCAGAAAAAGAAAATCCAGTTTCACCAAGACAATATATCGTCTCACACCTCAGCGGTTGCAATGGCGAAAACCCACGAATTACGGTTTGAAGTGCTTCACTCACCAGATCTAGCCCCAAGCGACTTCTTTTTGTTCCCTCATCTGAAAATTGCGCTCAGAGCACAGAGATTTTCATCAAATGAAGAGGCATCACCCTCGTGAACAATTATTTTGTAGAGAAAAACGCCGAGTACTATTCGGACGGCTTAAAGAGATGGGAGCATCGCTGGGAGAAGTGTGTAGAGTTACAAGGAGACCACGTTGAAAAACGCCGAGTACTATTTCGACGTGTTACAGAGATGAGAACATCATTGGGAGAAGTGTGTAGTGTTACAAGCAGACTATGTTGAAAAACGCCGAGTACTATTTGGACGTGTTACAGAGATGAGAACATCATTGGCAGAAGTGTGTAGAGTTACAAGGAGACTATGTTGAAAAACGCCGAGTACTATTTGGACGTGTTACAGAGATGAGAACATCATTGGGAGAAGTGTGTAGAGTTAGAAGGAGACTATGTTGAAAAACGCCGAGTACTATTTGGACGTGTTACAGAGATGAGAACATCATTGGGAGAAGTGTGTAGAGTTAGAAGGAGACTATGTTGAAAAACGCCGAGTACTATTTGGACGTGTTACAGAGATGAGAACATCATTGGGAGAAGTGTGTAGAGTTAGAAGGAGACTATGTTGAAAAACGCCGAGTACTATTTGGACGGGTTACAGAGATGAGAACATCATTGGGAGAAGTGTGTAGAGTTAGAAGGAGACTATGTTGAAAAACGCCGAGTACTATTTGGACGTGTTACAGAGATGAGAACATCATTGGGAGAAGTGTGTAGAGTTACAAGGAGACCACGTTGAAAAACGCCGAGTACTATTTGGACGGGTTACAGAGATGAGAACATCATTGGGAGAAGTGTGTAGAGTTAGAAGGAGACTATGTTGAAAAACGCCGAGTACTATTTGGACGTGTTACAGAGATGGGAGCATCATTTGGAGAAGTGTGTAGAGTTAGAAGGAGACTATGTTGAAAAACGCCGAGTACTATTTGGACGGGTTACAGAGATGAGAGCATCGCTGGGAGAAGTGTGTAGAGTTACAAGGAGACTATGTTGAAAAACGCCGAATACTATTTGGACGTGTTACAGAGATGTGAACATCATTGGGAGAAGTGTGTAGAGTTACAAGGAGACAATGTTGAAAAACGCCGAGTACTATTTGGACGTGCTACAGAGATGAGAACATCATTGGGAGAAGTGTGTAGAGTTAGAAGGAGACTATGTTGAAAAACGCCGAGTACTATTTGGACGTGCTACAGAGATGAGAACATCATTGGGAGAAGTGTGTAGAGTTAGAAGGAGACTATGTTGAAAAACGCCGAGTACTATTTGGACGTGTTACAGAGATGAGAACATCATTGGGAGAAGTGTGTAGAGTTAGAAGGAGACTATGTTGAAAAACGCCGAGTACTATTTGGACGGGTTACAGAGATGAGAACATCATTGGGAGAAGTGTGTAGAGTTAGAAGGAGACTATGTTGAAAAACGCCGAGTACTATTTGGACGTGTTACAGAGATGAGAACATCATTGGGAGAAGTGTGTAGAGTTACAAGGAGACCACGTTGAAAACCGCCGAGTACTATTTGGACGGGTTACAGAGATGAGAACATCATTGGGAGAAGTGTGTAGAGTTAGAAGGAGACTATGTTGAAAAACGCCGAGTACTATTTGGACGTGTTACAGAGATGGGAGCATCATTTGGAGAAGTGTGTAGAGTTAGAAGGAGACTATGTTGAAAAACGCCGAGTACTATTTGGACGGGTTACAGAGATGAGAGCATCGCTGGGAGAAGTGTGTAGAGTTACAAGGAGACTATGTTGAAAAACGCCGAGTACTATTTGGACGGGTTACAGAGATGAGAGCATCGCTGGGAGAAGTGTGTAGAGTTACAAGGAGACTATGTTGAAAAACGTCGAGTACTATTTGGATGGGTTACAGAGATGAGAGCATCGCTGGGAGAAGTGTGTAGAGTTACAAGGAGACTATGTTGAAAAACGTCTAGTACTATTTGGACGGGTTACAGAGATGAGAGCATCGCTGGGAGAAGTGTGTAGAGTTAGAAGGAGACTATGTTGAAAAACGCCGAGTACTATTTGGACGGGTTACAGAGATGGGAGCATCGCTGGGAGAAGTGTGTAGAGTTACAAGGAGACTATGTTGAAAAACGTCGAGTACTATTTGGATGGGTTACAGAGATGAGAGCATCGCTGGGAGAAGTGTGTAGAGTTAGAAGGAGACTATGTTGAAAAACGCCGAGTACTATTTGGACGGGTTACAGAGATGGGAGCATCGCTGGGAGAAGTGTGTAGAGTTACAAGGAGACTATGTTGAAAAACGCCGAGTACTATATGGACGTGTTACAGAGATGGGAGCATCGCTGGGAGAAGTGTGTAGAGTTACAAGGAGACTATGGTGAAAAACGCCGAGTACTATTTGGACAGGTTACAGAGATGAGAACATCCCTGGGAGAAGTGTGTAGAGTTACAAGGAAACTATGCTGAAAAACGCCGAGTACTATTTGGACGGGTCACAGAGATGAGAACATCGCTGGGAGAAGTGTGTAGAGTTACAAGGAGACTATGTTGTAAAACGCCGAGTACTATTTGGACGAGTTACAGAGATGGGAGCATCGCTGGGAGAAGTGTGTAGAGTTACAAGGAGACTATGTTGAAAAACGCCGAGTACTATTTGGACGGGTTACAGAGATGGGAGCATCGCTGGGAGAAGTGTGTAGAGTTACAAGGAGACTATGTTGAAAAACGCCGAGTACTATTAGGACTGGTTACAGAGATGGGAGCATCGCTGGGAGAAGTGTGTAGAGCTACAAGGAGACTATGTTGAAAAACGCCGAGTACTATTAGGACGGGTTACAGAGATGGGAGCATCGCTGGGAGAAGTGTGTAGAGTTACAAGGAGACTATGTTGAAAAACACCGAGTACTATTTGGACGAGTTACAGAGATGGGAGCATCGCTGGGAGAAGTGTGTAGAGTTACAAGGAGACTATGTTGAAAAACGCCGAGTACTATTTGGACGGGTTACAGAGATGGGAGAATCGCTGGGAGAAGTGTGTAGAGTTACAAGGAGACTATGTTGAAAAACGCCGAGTACTATTTGGACGAGTTACAGAGATGGGAGCATCGCTGGGAGAAGTGTGTAGAGTTACAAGGAGACTATGTTGAAAAACGCCGAGTACTATTTGGACGAGTTACAGAGATGGGAGAATCGCTGGGAGAAGTGTGTAGAGTTACAAGGAGACTATGTTGAAAAACGCCGAGTACTATTTGGACGGGTTACAGAGATGGGAGCATCGCTGGGAGAAGTGTGTAGAGTTACAAGGAGACTATGTTGAAAAACGCCGAGTACTATTAGGACGGGTTACAGAGATGGGAACATCGCTGGGAGAAGTGTGTAGAGCTACAAGGAGACTATGTTGAAAAACGCCGAGTACTATTTGGACGTGTTACAGAGATGGGAGCATCGCTGGGAGAAGTGTGTAGAGTTACAAGGAGACTATGTTGAAAAACGCCGAGTACTATTTGGACGTGTTACAGAGATGGGAGCATCGCTGGGAGAAGTGTGTAGAGTTACAAGGAGACTATGTTGAAAAACGTCGAGTACTATTTGGACGTGTTACAGAGATGAGAGCATCGCTGGGAGAAGTGAGTAGAGTTACAAGGAGACTATGCTGAAAAACGCCGACTACTATTTGGACGGGTCACAGAGATGAGAACATCGCTGGGAGAAGTGTGTAGAGTTACAAGGAGACTATGTTGAAAAACGCCGAGTACTATTTGGACGAGTTACAGAGATGGGAGCATCGCTGGGAGAAGTGTGTAGAGTTACAAGGAGACTATGTTGAAAAACGCCGAGTACTATTTGGACGGGTTACAGAGATGGGAGCATCGCTGGGAGAAGTGTGTAGAGTTACAAGGAGACTATGTTGAAAAACGCCGAGTACTATTTGGACGGGTTACAGAGATGGGAGCATCGCTGGGAGAAGTGTGTAGAGCTACAAGGAGACTATGTTGAAAAACGCCGAGTACTATTAGGACGGGTTACAGAGATGGGAGAATCGCTGGGAGAAGTGTGTAGAGTTACAAGGAGACTATGTTGAAAAACGCCGAGTACTATTTGGACGGGTTACAGAGATGGGAGCATCGCTGGGAGAAGTGTGTAGAGTTACAAGGAGACTATGTTGAAAAACGCCGAGTACTATTAGGACGGGTTACAGAGATGGGAACATCGCTGGGGGAAGTGTGTAGAGCTACAAGGAGACTATGTTGAATAACGCCGAGTACTATTTGGACGGGTTACAGAGATGGGAGAATCGCTGGGAGAAGTGTGTAGAGTTACAAGGAGACTATGTTGAAAAACGCCGAGTACTATTTGGACGGGTTACAGAGATGGGAGCATCATTTGGAGAAGTGTGTAGAGTTAGAAGGAGACTATGTTGAAAAACGCCGAGTACTATTTGGACGGGTTACAGAGATGGGAGCATCGCTGGGAGAAGTGTGTAGAGTTACAGGGAGAGTATGTTGATAAACGCCGAGTACTATTTGGACGAGTTACAGAGATGGGAGCATCGCTGGGAGAAGTGTGTAGAGTTACAAGGAGACTAAGTTGAAAAACGCCGAGTACTATTTGGACGGGTTACAGAGATGGGAGCATCGCTGGGAGAAGTGTGTAGAGTTACAAGGAGACTATGTTGAAAAACGCCGAGTACTATTTGGACGTGTTACAGAGATGGGAGCATCGCTGGGAGAAGTGTGTAGATTTACAAGGAGACTATGTTGAAAAACGCCGAGTACTATTTGGACGTTTTACAGAGATGAGAGCATCGCTGGGAGAAGTGTGTAGAGTTACAAGGAGACTATGTTGAAAAACGCCGAGTACTATTTGGACGTGTTAAAGAGATGGGAGCATCGCTGGGAGAAGTGAGTAGAGTTACAAGGAGACTATGTTGAAAAACGCCGAGTACTATTTGGACGTGTTAAAGTGATGGGAGCATCGCTGGGAGAAGTGAGTAGAGTTACAAGGAGACTATGTTGAAAAACGCCGGTACTATTTGGACTGGTTACAGAGATGAGAGCATCGCTGGGAGAAGTGTGTAGAGTTACAAGCAGACTATGTTGAAAAACGCCGAGTACTATTTGGACTGGTTACAGAGATGAGAGTATCGCTGGGAGAAGTGAGTAGAGTTACAAGGAGACTATGTTGAAAAACGCCGAGTACTATTTGGACGTGTTAAAGAGATGGGAGCATCGCTGGGAGAAGTGTGTAGAGTTACAAGGAGACTATGTTGAAAAACGCCGAGTACTATTTGGACGTGTTACAGAGATGGGAACATCGCTGGGAGAAGTGTGTAGAGTTACTGGGAGACTATGCTGAAAAATAAAATTGTCTTATATCTTTATTTGGTCGGAAAGTTTTCAGACCACCTATATATTTCATACATTGTCTTTGAGCGACTTCCTCTAGATATTTGATTATTGCTTCGTTTTACTAAGTACTTAATAATAATCAGACTAAATATTGTATTCCACCCAAACATACAGTGTTCAGATCTCGTTTCTTGAGGCTCCCTGGAAAAAAGAAAACACGTTTTTTAAATGTTTATATATACATACGCGCCAACTCTCTTTGAACCAATACAACTAAAATACGCAAAGGCAAGTAAGGGAAGGAGGATTTGTAGACAGTAATGCTAAATGTAAGAGATAGATAATTTTTCTAGTATTATCTTCATTGTTACTGTTGATTATAAATCATTAAAGCTGAGAAGTATATGAATAATATGGATTTACTGACGGTAATAATAGCAGCCAACCTTTGGTTGCCTTTCTACCTCAGGCTTAAAATGTCCCGATTTCGAATCTCGCTTAGGGCGAGTTGCTGAAATTGTTTCTTTTTCTGAACGAAAACGTCGGATAATTGCGGATTCATTTGAGCATCATTTGAGCTGTTTCATTTATGATGCGATGTGATTAACCGAAGCTAAAACAATTGATGATGATACCATATAAGAAAGAACTAATATGTTTTTTCTCGTAACAGATAAACCTTTTCTTTTGTCCCCACAAAGTGAGTTAGGTATGAATGCGAAACTAAATGTCGCAGTTGTTATAACAAAATGCTCATTCGTGCGGTAAACCAACTCTTCTTGTGTTACTTCTATGTAAATCGATACTGTAAACTTAGAGTTTCATTATCAAATGAACGTTAGCCGGATACTACATCTCTCTTTGATCCCAGTTTATTCTTAAAACATCCATTTAACTAAAATGAGTTTGCCTTCGTAAACATTCAATTATTTGGAACGTCATTTTCACATTTATTTTAATTTTAAAGCTATAAGCCACATGAGGAGTTTTAAAAACGTTCTTTTTTGTGCAATTATCATTTTTGTCGTGACTTTATTTTAAAAAGTACTAATATTTACATTTGTGTCTGTAAACTTGAAATATCAGTACGTGACATTGATGTACCCAAATGTAGATGACAAATTTGAACTAAAACTGTCATTGGGACCCACAGTGCATAGACAAAAAATTGCCAAACTTGTATATATGTAGGTCGGGGAGAGGATTCTAATATTATGTTGCTACTGTATGTGAACTATTCAAAGCCAAAACCGTTTTCGAAACGAAACATTTTGAATAGATTTTCGAATTATTCAAACACTCGTTTTTATTTTTTCTGTCACGTACATAGTAAATGGAGAAGGTGTTGTATGATGTGCTCAGGTTTCAATGGAATTAGATGTTTTAAGTTGGAAATTACAAAAGGTATCTGTGTGTCTGTGGAAAGCCTAACTCAGAAAAAAAAAAAAACAGTTGAATTATCAGACTTACAGGAATAGACCACAAATATGTTCCAGAAAATCCATCCTACTCGGATTACACTTGACGCCAATGGTGAAGCGTGAAGTGAAGCGCTGGAAGAGCCACTTCTCCAAAATTTCAGGAGAAAAAAGTCATTCCAAACAATGTTTTATTTGCTATGGACACGTTTTCAAAATTTATTCTCGAACATCTGCGGTAATGCGGACAATTTAACAGCTGCTTACATTCGAGTGAGCTGTTCCGTGAGCTCATTCAATACTGTATTTACGCATTCGTAACCTTGAATACAATGCTTCATAGGTTTCCGGAAACAATTGCGACTCTTGATGGTTAGGAAGCACTGACACATTTTGTCACGTGAAATCTCTATAGTGTGGAAAGAAAAGAAAGTAGTTACGTTTCTTTGACCTAATTAATTTTCTATACTCACGCCAGCTCCTGACCTGTCACTTAATTTACTGAAAACAGCCTTTTGTTCACTGATGCGAGTATTGGTAGTCTTTTGTCTTTGTTGAAATTTATTTTATATCTATTTTGTGGTTATAATATTTCTTAAAATATTTATTATTACTTAAAATAAGGGAGAGATGTATGCTCCCGAAACGTAGGGGAGGCTTATCTCCCAAAAAAAATCTCGAACATATTCGTCGTCAGAAAAGCTTCACGTCTTATTTTAGCATGTAGATATTTTAATAACATGGTTTATTTATCTCAAATCCTTATTATTATTATTATTATTATTATTATTATTATTATTATTATTATTATTATTATTATTATTATTATTATTATTATTATTATTATTATTATTATTATTATTATTATTATTATTATTATTATTATTATTATTATTATTATTATTATTATTATTATTATTATTATTATTATTATTATTATTATTATTATTATTATTATTATCATTATCATTATCATTATCATTATCATTATCATTATCATTATCATTATCATTATCATTATCATTATCATTATCATTATCATTATCATTATCATTATCATTATCATTATCATTATCATTATCATTATCATTATCATTATCATTATCATTATCATTATCATTATCATTATCATTATCATTATCATTATCATTATCATTATCATTATCATTATCATTATCATTATCATTATCATTATCATTATCATTATCATTATCATTATCATTATCATTATCATTATCATTATCATTATCATTATCATTATCATTATCATTATCATTATCATTATCATTATCATTATCATTATCATTATCATTATCATTATCATTATCATTATTATTATTATTATTATTATTATTATTATTATTATTATTATTATTATTATTATTATTATTATTATTATTATTATTATTATTATTATTTTGAATATTTTAATAGCTTTGTGATTGTTTCAAGTACTTTTGCTATTCAGATGTTTCTCGTGATATTAGGGAAAGAGTATAGAATTTGAGATCAGCGTATAGCCACTCGCTTTTGAATATTAAATGCAATTTATTCAATTTCCTCCGTGCCTCTTGTGGGTGCAACGAAATGTTCGACGTAACTGTTTCTGTAAAACTTATTTCGATTGTCATTTATTTGTCTTGAGCAGAACTATTAGTAGTAATCAATTATTGATCCACAGATGTTGAATAGGTTATTAGTAACGGTGAGGGTAGTTTCCTGTCATTGTCAACAGTAACAGGGTGTGGTCCTGTGTTCATAAAGCAGAGAGGAAGAGCTCGTATTCTGTGTTCCATTCCATTCTGGTCAGAGGGTGAATATTGGGATGATATAACATTTAGATCATTTCAGAGTCTGTCAGAAAATTCAGCATATACATTTCATTTCTTAAACATAATTTATGGTGATTTAGTCAAAATCTTTTAAACCATATTTAAGAAAAAAATGCATATCTAGATATTTTTCGAAAAATGCTATAAAAAAGAAAAGAAAGAAAACTGAAGAAAATGTATTTGCATGAATTTTCGGTATCAGATTTTTGCTTGAAATGCAATAATTTACTGTAAATACTAGCGGATGAAAGAAAAAACGAGAGTAAGGAAAGCTTGTCGCCCTGGAGGGTTGCTGCATGCACCTGTCAAAATACATTTCTCGCCATGTTAATCTGTCGCGATAATGGGCAATAAATGCCAGGCTGGAGCCCACACAGAGCGATATTACATCTGTTTCTTATGGTTATAGCCGAACGTTCTCACGCAAGTCTGTCAGCAAGATCTGTCTATCGCTATAAGGAAGCAACGAAATGGGAGAATAGTCCTCGAGATATGGACCAGCAATCCAAATACCAATCGCATTTACAAGAGAATCCTCTGAATACACACTGGAAAGTACTGGGTTGGATTCCTGGGCCACACAGCTCCAGTCATGGATTTTTGTGGTTCTTTTTTCTGCTAAGATGAATGTTGGTATAGTTTCTCTGCTACCCTGAATTCTCTTTTCATTTCCTATTACTTTCCTTGCGCCTTGATGATTGTAGTTGGCTTAGGGTTTGTACAGTATCTAGTCTTATGGCAGCCTCCTCTCAGTCACCTCCAGGCACGCTGCCGATTCCACCTGAGGAGGGCTCGTGGTGTGACCCGGCCAGCAAGCTTCTAATTGTCAGAGATCTTAGTGTGGGTGTCTGTCAGTTCCTTCTGCGGATGTTCAGTATAAAAGATCAGAGTTTCGCTACAGATTTTGTGGTGTGGACAGCTAGACTCCGTGATACATAAGATGTGTGTTAGGGAAGAAACCGAACTTTAGCTTTATCAGCCATATTGCTTATTGTACATTTTAAGAACTGACCCCTTCATAAATGTCCCCTCTACTAATAGTACACAGTTCCCATCATGTGTTCCATTTTTAGAACACCTCCAGTAACACATTTTCTGGTCTCCCGTGACATTGCCCTGAATGTCCTCTACAGTTCGGAAATGTGTTTTCTCAAAACACGTGGAACAGGCCACAAGACTTAAATCGCGATAATGACGTCTTAGCTCGAAATAACAAAGAATGGTTTGAAGAAGTTTCAGAATGAAGGTCAAAATCATTGTATATTGTCACCGATCACATTGTGTTGGAGCCGCAACAAGCCAGTGCCGGGCGCGTGCGCAGAAAAGAAAGAGACAGATAGTGGCGCGAGCTGGGCGCTTGCCGAGAGAGAGAGAAAGAGACAGAGATGTCTGGATAGTTCCGTCTTTCTCTCGCCGACGCGATCTTTCTCGGGAGTTGTACTGCATTCTAGAACTACGACTGGAGGTATAAAAACCCAGCAAAGTGTTAGAGCGTAGTCAGTTGTTAGTTGAGTTGAGTTGTTGTGCAGTAATTGAGAGTGTGTGGACATTTGAGCTGTACCGCAGTGAATTCTTTTGTTTGTTTACGTGCAGCTGAGCCACGAGACGACTCTGAAGACTGTTGTTTGTCCATGTTACGTCATTTTGTTGCTGCAATGGTTGTACAAAGTGTATTTTACGTCAATAAAGAGCATTTTAAATACCTACAGACAAGACTTTTAATTCTACCAACCCATGAAGTCACAATATTTAAGCTACATGGCCGCTTTCATGGGACGAGTGGAGGAATCTTATCAGTTGAATGGACCCATCTGGCGTGCTCCACAACACGTGTGTTGCACTTACATGGTCTGCCTTAGTCACTTTTGTTCAATTCTCTATAAATCCTCATTCGTTTGCCTACTTCATGGTGATCAAGGTAAACATTTGTAAAAATGGTAAGATACAATGGAAAATGCGGAGTTATATAACAGACAAATCTTTTAAATGTTGGCCATTGTGACATGGATTTGAAATCTCACTTTATTGGCATAACCAGAAGGAAAAGCTGAATGACTTCTCCTTTGATAAAAGTATAACTATTGATAAATTCAAGCCAATAACAAGAAAATCTCGAAATACTTAAATACACAAAAATATTTTATATAAGTTGTGTATTTTCACAAGTTCTACAATTTAGTGTATTCCTTACGGTTTCTCAGTTATACGAAAGTAGTCCAGAATGGAGAGGACTTCAGGAATATTCCAGGAAAGCTTAAGATATACACTTTATTCGTCATGAAAACACCTTATAGATATGGGACCTTTAATTTTAATTGTTATAACCGGTTTTAAAAAATAAAAAATTGTTCCATTTAAGGGATAGCGTGGGACAGGGCGAATTCCCTTGGAAAATGCTGAGTTTCGAGGCAGGGACACCTGCACTATCGCTTGATCCACAAAAATGCTGGGACTGAGTTTAAGGTCACCCTGTGTAGTAGTTCACAGTAAGTTTGATACTGTCTGCCACAACACTTTAAATTCTGGGAACCTGTTTTCTGAAACATCTGAGTGCTTTATCAGATTGTGAAGTGGCCACGTCACTGAATGTTATATGGGCGGACGTTGCTTCGGCTCGCAAATTTCTCTGTTCCTGGTCACACAACAGTCAGATTGACCTTACAGTATAATATAATACTAACAATTTCATGGACGAATTAACATCAACAGTCCCCTTTAACTGCAGTGGAACTATTGTTTAGTTGTTTACTATGAGTTAATAATAAAATTACACCTATCTATACTTACAGTCTCTGCAAAGGATAAAGAACAATCTTTGCTGCAGACAAATTCCCACCCCTCACCTTGGACGTACTCTACCGACTGAGCTACAAGACCAGCCCAGAATTAACTGTCTCTAACGCTTACCCATTAAATACTGCATTCCACTTTTTAAGCTGGATACCGAAAATCCAACGAGTGACATGTTTTGAGACTCTTTGAAGAAAAGAGGGGGAGAGAGCTTTATAAAAAGGCTTGTGTGTGCAAAAGACTGGGGCAAAGACCATGGACACGAAGATCATCTCTCCTTATTTTCGTGTCACTCTCTTTGTGGTACGTTGAATCAATCATTGCCCTGATTGTTGTTCTTTTCTTAGTTCCTAGAATATCTTCATTCTGTCTCATCTTTTTCTCCCTTTCTTCTGCCAAGATAATAGCTTTGGATTTTAATATAGATTTATCGTTGAACCCTATATTTCCGTTTTTAGTTATTACTTTCTCTCTCCCGTCAAGTAATGAATTTTCTGTGATTTTTAATTTTGCTAAGTCTTTTTCAGTTTCTTTAAACCAGTTAGGTTTTGTTTTACAGTTACGGAAGAAATCAAAGGTTTGTTTATAATTAATCTGCTAGAGTTCATTCTGATAAGATGACCACATGAAGTTATCCTCGTTTGTCGCATAGTATCTGAGAGTTTTTCAATTTTCTTGTAGAGAGCTTCATTCTTCAGGTATATTATTATCTTGAAATTTTGGTCCTATTAATGACACTTTGGTCAAATCAGTCATTCAATGAAACATCTCATTTTCTATAATAAACTATCATGTATATTATCATCAATACTTTTTAAATATAAATAATGTAAAAATATAATTGTTATAAATAGTGGAGTGAGTGTTGATTTTCGAGATAATTCTTAGACTAATTCAAGTATGAATGGCGTGACTGCTTTTGGAACGATCCGACAAGTTTTCGCCGGATGTGGCAATAAACATTGCAGCTTCTCTGAAAATTCTCTGCAGACTTTGTGGGAAACTGCAAATTAAATTCTCAACAACGAACCCAATAGGGGGTCATAAAACCAGCCACCACATTTACAAGGTTACATGTCTGATTTATAGTGCCACTGGTCATCGCGCATGACCACTAAGGTACACTCATTTTAATAGCTTCAGCTTCGTACATGGAATTTACAGTAATTTAAGGCAAAGCAGCTGTGAATACCAGCCACAGCATGCCCGCCTCGGTAGCATGTCCCGAGTGCGAATCTCGGTCAGGGTGAGTTACCTGGATAAAGTTTTTTTCCCGGAGTTTTCCATTATCCTTCAAGACGAGTGTTGGGTAACTCTAAGCTCCATGGACCCTGGAAACACTTGAGCATCATTTCACCCATTTCATTCACCGTCCGATATGACTTAACGTTGGAGGACGCATGGTAACGTGGTATAAAAGTTTCAATCAAATATCGGCATTTGTTTTACAAATATTAATATTGGTGTTAAAGACAATTTTATAAAAGTATATGCATATGCCAGAAAGAATATATTAAACGTTTCTGTATAATTCTATTTATTTTTAAATGGTACTTGACATAGCATTTTGGCTGCATTTTATACATCGTGATCCATATAAACCTGAACCATTTCAATAGGTCATAACCTTTGAACCAATAATAGAACACAAGTACAACTTTGGGAGAACATAATACACAATTGGGAGATTACATTACACTATTTACATCTCAGAGAAAATGTTGGACGTGTCCTCCACCAGCACCTATGGACCTCTTTGATACGACTGTAGACACTCAAGTTTATATGGGGATCTTCAAGACATTTGTGAAGCAGCTGGATGATATCGAATTGAGAGAAGGTTATTTCCAGCAAGATGAAGCAATGTGTCATACATCTAATGACACCATAGAACTTGTAACCAGTTTCTTTGATAATCGAATGATCTCAAAAGGTCTGTGGCCCTCTAGATCCCCTGATCTAACCTTACCGGAGTTTTTCGTGTGGGGGTATCTAAAAATAGAGTGTACAAGAATAGGCCATGGACAATTAATGTTCTCAAGGGATCCGTTAGAACCGAAATAAGTAACATTGTCGAGGATACTCTCCGTGAAACTTGAGAGAATATGGTGAGACGAGTACAAACATCTATAGATACTGATGGAGGACACTTCCAACATTTTCTCTGAGATGTATATAGTGTAATGTAATCTCCCAATTGTGTATTATATTCTCCCAAAGTTGTACTGTGTCCTATTATTTATTGGCCTATTGAAATGGTTCAGGTTTATATGGATCGCACTGTATTATCAACTGTGCCTAGGCTTTTGAATGGGTCTCTCTGTCTGATTGTTTCTCTAACGTAATCTATTAGACAGAGAGGGAGAGAGAGAAACTGCAAAGACGGAGTGGAGGAGGACTAGGCTTAGGCCCAGTCCTTGAAACACACGGTGTTGCAAGTTGTACACTGTAGGCGTCTTTTTAAAAAGATTAACTGAAGGGGGGATTATGGAGGGGTGCCACTGTCTCCAGGGATGGCCACACACAATTTCCATAAAATGGGCCATAAACTTAAGTATTCGTTAAAGAGAGGGACCATTTAAGACGGAGGAGTGGCTGTTTCTTTTGGCATACACACTTCTACATACCAAAACAATAATGACTCACTCCATCCAACACACTAGAGGAGTGCTACATTACTCTCTTCTTATCGTATACCATCACAGGGGCGTCCAACGGAATGTCGTGCCATTCATCTCTCTGATACTAGAAATAGTTGAAGTGTAGAATCTGTAAATTATATCCTCCAGTTCAAACAGAATTTTAAAACATTTCCATAAATGTTTATCAGAAAATAACGACATGCTATAAAATATGTCAGTCATACAGAAGACTATATGCATAGTAATTACTATATAGTAGATTACCTGTACCGTATGTGCGAATGTAGATCTACAGAATGTCATAACTTTGGGAAAACATTTCCTGCATATAGAGGATAAAAAAAGATTATATTGCTCCGGAAATTGTTAATTGATAGAGCTCCTTTTCTCCCACTCAGATGAGTAATACGTAACTGTTCTGTGGCCATAATAC
Organism: Mantis religiosa; assembly: GCA_030765055.1. NCBI lineage: Eukaryota > Metazoa > Arthropoda > Insecta > Mantodea > Mantidae > Mantis > Mantis religiosa. The sequence goes on along the minus strand of CM060955.1, from coordinate 174,650,704 downwards.
AACAACAGAACAGTAGTTTAATTGTACAGTAGTAAACATTTGTTTTTACATCTGGTTACATTGGAAGGAGATGTACATTTCGTTGTTGTCATTATGTTATAGTACGTTTGTTAGGTACTGGTACTCAGTTCATGACGATGGAGTTCCCCTTCATTTCTGCCTTTATGTCCGTCAATTTCTGGATAGCAGGTTTGCAGATGGCTAGGAAGAGATGAACCAATTCCATGGCCTCCACACTTACCTGACATGTATCCACTAGTGTTTATTTGTGAGGACATTTCAAATCTCTTGTTTATACAATTCCAGTTACAGATGTAGAGACTCTTCGTGCTTGAATTGTGGAAGGGTGCCAGATAATATGAAATTGTTCAGACCTAACTCAACGTAATAGTCTTTACGACAGCGAGTTGACAGATTGGAGCTAATGGAGGCCATTTTGCTGTGATTTCCTGTTTTCTCACTGTTCTGTCATTGAGTGTTGTGTGGGTTCAGCAGTAGAAAAAGTGATCTAAAAAGGAAATAATTTCTGGACCTAAGTATCCTCTATCCTCAAGAAATGTTTTCTCAAATTTTTGTTACATCCTGTACATATTTTTAAAATGTCACACACTTCTTTACGTACATAAACGAAGAGAAACGTATCACTTCCTTCCTACCATTGCAGATCTACAAAATCCATTGCAAACTTCTTGTGCAGAGTTGAAGTATGTTCCTCAAAGTACGATTGATGACTCTTTCAGCATTGAAACTGCAAATATGTACCTATAAAACGCATTTTAATATCATTTAATCAATTATTGTAATATTAAAAGTATTTACAAAGGCCTTTTTTCTAATATGAACACATTGGATCTATAAAAGAATATGTTGACACATAATTGCACATGTCATGGAGTAGAGAACAGGTTTACTCCACAGTGCATTCCACAGAGAGCAAAAATAAAATTCTATTACATTTTGTTGCACGGAATGTACAAGTTGGCCGTGATGTAGCACTTGAGGAAGCACAGAATAGAGTTTTAACAACGTCAATCGATTCTGTGCTTTATTTAACTGTCATCTTCAAATATTGCTTAATGAAGACGTATCGAAACCGCTGAATAACCCTTATTGTAATTGTATAATTCGGTTTAGAGATGTAAAAACTTTCTAATAACTCTGTGTTAAGTATATATTTACTTAGTATCTTTAATAGCAGTCAACTACGTAAATAAGGTATGCTAAATAACTGTAAAGAGAGTAAAATCAGTGAACTTAATTGAGGAAATTAAATGTTTCCTTCAATTATAACAGCTATGTGTTTTTTTTTCCATCTACATTAACTTGATAGTCTGGGAGTCGTATTGAATAACCATAGAATAAATAAAGTATAAAGCTCTTCAACTACAACTATTTTAATTATCTAAAAATACTAGAACATTAAGGGTTTCCTTGCCATAAAAGGAAATGTAAAATTTTACTTTACCTAAGGTTAAAAATAATAATTGAATTCGAAATTATCTCGACTGCCTTGTAAGGTTGGTTACCCCTGTTGTATTAGATGTCAGATACATTAATCATGTTTAGGATGGGTGTTTTCCCACATCATGACTTAAGGGATGTTTGCACACACAAGTTCTGCCACTCGCTTTGTGGGAACATAACGGTGCTATATCAGTGGCGGCTGTGTTCGTCAGCAAATTGCTCGATAAAAAGCATACATTTCTTCTACCTACTCCTCGTCAGTTACTTACTTTATTGAGTATTTTCTTTAGGCACAACAGAAATAGATTTACCTGGTGGTCAATTCTTTAAACACCTGGTCCCTATGTAATTTCTTCGAAATTTCATTCTCTTTTCATATACACGAAAAATAAAAAAAAATAAAAAAACGAATAAGGACTTCTTATATGAGCAGAATATACGTATTGCAAAATGTAAACCAATAATAAAAATATCCGGAAATAGCTAACTGTACAAAAATGTACCTATTTGCTATAAATTGTGTACTTTAGGTCTACGTTTTTGCAGTTGCAGACATCGCCTCCAAAATTGGCATTTCCGTGGAATCTGTACACACAATCCTGCATGAAGATCTGAAAATGCTCAATCGGCGATCCTCCGAAACAACGTTCTCCAATCGCTGGATCATGTCGTCAGACAGGCTGGTACGAGGTCGTGACTGTCTTAGTTTTTCATTGAACTGTCGCAGCCAAGAACGTACATTAGAAACATCCATGGTACCATCACCACATGCCTCACTCAACTGGCGATAAATTTCAATAGATGTCACCACGAAAATGGAGAAAACGAATGATTACACGCTGTTCTTGCAATGAAAACGTCGCCATTATAAGTATCAAAAACAATCCTAACTCTCGTCTCTACCACTAGAGTTCTATGCACTGTATAGTGCTGCCATCTCTGTCACGCATTCACAAAGAGTCCACGTGTATTTTAAATAAAAGCAGAATTCCCTATCTGGTCCCAGTCCTGAAAAACAATATGATGTGTTATAACTTGAACGCACGTGGTACTTATATTAATATATTCATATAAGAACGTTAAGAAAAACCAAAATATTTTTTCTTTTTGAAATTTGAGATTTTTGGAAACTATTTTTTTCAGCGTATGCATATCTTTTTATAAAGTTCCATATAACGCAGCTTTTGTTCAATTGATCTGACTTTTGTGTGGAGATTCCCAAAGAAACAAGAAATTACATATGTCGTATAAAGTTTTTGGTACGATTTTTGGGTCAGTTTTTAAAACATAAAAGAACCTAAAATGTCAACTTATAGTTACTCTTATAAGTTCAGACTAGTAAGACAAAATATGGCTAGTATGTCGTTAACTAACATAGAATTTTTCAAAACATTTGTTTTATGTTTAATACCAGTGTTTGGTAACATTCAGTTTAAATTTGAATAACTCGTAACTAAAAAGGATATAACAGTGAGGTGTAAAACTGTCTAATGATTATACAGGGCGTTAGATATTTGTATACTGGTAATTTAGGAAACTGAAATGAGCAACACTAATAACTTTTATTATTAAGGGATTATTCGAATGCTTCTTGCAAGGCTAATGACTCCACGCTCTTTAGGCCAACACGTGCAAGCAAAAGGACAGTCTATGCTGAAGGGCGCTGTTAAGTTGCAGCCGTACTTTAAGTAAATGTTTCTGGGGAAAACTGTTAGACAAAGAGAAACCCCATACATTTAAGTAATTATATATAACATCTTGTGCAAACACAACATTGAACATTTTCCAGCTAAATCCCATGTTGAGTGTGACGTCGCTACAGCTAAGGCACTCCCAGAACTCTTGTCACCCACTTCCAGCAACGCTTGGACTCTTGCTGTGACTACACAAGACGTGCTAACGAGACAGCTGTACATTCGCATTATCCCGCGATTTATTGGCAGATAGTTGGGCCATATTGTGTGATATAAAAACTGGTACTTTGTATTCCAAGGCAGACAAAAACCTGTTTTGCTAGATGAGTGTTTATACAACATTTATTGCCGGTTTATTCATGCCTTAATATTGCAGTATCTTTGCCACTTCTCACTTGTTGATTATAAAATATCGGTTGAATAGATTATAATGCTGACTACCGAGCGAGGAGTCTACGCAATTTGTGTGACCGTGGTTTGTTCCTGGACTTGTTTAGCTGTTATGGTATATTGGTAGTCCGTGTATCTGCCTCACGTTCAACACGTTCCTAGTTCGAATTTCAGTGTCAGTTACTTGGTGAACTTTATGCCAGGGTTTTCCGTTATCTTGAGCGTAAGTTTAAGCTATATGGACTCTGGGCTCATTTCAGCACCACTTCATTCATTTGCCATTATTTTAAGGGACGTAAATTAAAACAAATTGTATATTGGGTATGAAAGAACATTCAATTTTGCTCAGCAAAGCAAGGTGCTGCTTCGCAATTTATTGGATCAGAGGAAGATCTCGATATCTTGTAAGAGAGACAATTAAACACGTCATAAAACTTGACTTAAAACTGCAAGAAACGAACCTTGGTAATGCATATGTGAGAAAACCATACAAGAAAAGAGTTGAAAGTTCTATTAAACGTAACAGACTTCAGCTGAGAAGAAACCTTCATTTTTTGGGAGGCTAAGCTCTCGTCGTAGATTACAGTTTGTGGTGTAAGGATTCATGCTTCTGTGAGCCCTTAGGTGGAGGAGATATATTGCTTTAGTGGGAATGGTTTTAGAACCAAAAGAATTTGAAAGCGAATCTGTCACGAGACTGTATTCCTTGGTAAAGTATATCCTAGATATCACTGTAAACACAAGACTGTACTGCGTACGTAAGTCTATGTCAGACAAGACATAGGTACACAGTTTGTGACTAATCTCAGAAAGTACTCAAACTTTCACTGCTGAAAAGCTCAATTGAAACGAGACTATTGTCAGCGATGACATTGTTGTGCTGCCGCGAGAAGCGGGAGCTGGGCGCGTGGGCAGGAGAGCTGGACGCTTGCCAAGAAAAATAGAGAGAGGCTCCGTAATTCTCAAGGGCAAACCCTGGCTTCGTCAGGTCTGATGACGCTCCGGAGCCTCTCCCTGTGTCTTTCTTTCTGTTGGCAAGCATCCAGCTGTAACGCCCACGCGCCCGGCTCCCGCTTATCGCGGCAGCACAACAATGCCATCGGTCACACTATAAAGTATTCATAATTTAATTTCACAAGTTATTAATATATTTAAAACGTTCTACAAAGCCCCTTATATTTAAATAAGAAGACCTTAAACTTATAAAAGAAGATGCTTGTGAGTAAGACTGGCTGACGGCTGGTCTACTGATCCATGGGTTTTTTGGGTTTCTTTTCCCACATCATCTCTCATCTGGTGCTCTGTTGTGACTCCTTGGGTCTCCTCTCGCCTCATCCTTCCTCCGGGGGATGGTCCACTTGGGACTTACGTACAATAAACCACAGGTTTCGTCGTCGAATCCTCTCTGTAGTAATGCTAACCGTAACATACAACCATTTCCTTCACATGCAATTTATTAATTGATCACTGCAATTACAAAAGCTAGCCATACAAGTTAGGGCAATCCGATAGTAAAACCATTTCTATTAACCAAAGTAGCTATAGGAGCAATCTTTTTGAATAGTTTGTACAGGAGTTATTTTATATTGCAACACATCACGTTATTCTTTTTATGTAATTCTTGTTAATCATAATGAACGTTTGCTAAAAATTACTTGGAGTACTCGTTTTGTTGTAAACACAGCGCAGACTGTGCAAAATGCTACTTCATTATCTGTTAGTCATGGTACACCACTTAAATACGCAAAGTATGTTGTTAAAAGAAAAAAGAGCCGGTGTAATCTTATTGCTAATTTACTTGTAGCTACAATGGCAATAGAGTAGACTTTAAGCGAGTTAAATCTTTTAAGAGCTAATTGGCATGTGTTGGCTTTGAAATTGTGCTCTCTTTTAATAACCAAGAGATGAGAAAACGAACGTCATATTCTTGAGAGAAAAGTGCAACTGTTAGACAATTCAAACAAATATCAAGGAATTTTCGAAACTTAACAAGAAAGTTGTTTTATATAAATTGTGTATTTAACAAAATTATATATTTTTGGTGGAGTTTACCAATTTTACAAAAATAATTCAGAATGTATAGGACTTTAGATGCTATTCCAAGAAAATTACCATTAACATATCGTTTGTCATGAGAAGAGCTTATATTGTAATTAAAATCCAATTTTCAATTGTTTTGAAAATCCAAATTCCGAAGTTAATATGCCTTTTTTTTTTTTGTAATTTACATCCTGCAACGTCAAATCATATCGGACGATGAATAAAATGGGTGAAATGATGCTCAAATGAGTCCGGGGTCCACAGAGCTTAGAGTTACTCGACATTCGACTTTAAGGATAAGGGAAAACCACGGAAAACCTTATCAGGTAACTCACCCTGACCGAGATTCGAACTCGGGACCTCTTGAACGTGAGGCAGACATGCTACCATCTACGCTACCGAGGCGGGCTTAATGTTCTATGTGAAGGTAGTTTGGGGTCATGTCCAAATAGTACTCGGCGTTTTTCTCTGCAAAATAATTGTTCACGCAACAAAAACAAGTCGCCTGGGGCTAGATCTGATGAGTCAAGCAGTTCAAACCGTAATTCGTGGATTTTCGCCATTGCAACCGCGAGGTGTGAGATGGTGCGTTGTCTTGGTGAAACAGGATTTTCTTTTTCTGCAAATGTGGCCGTTTTTCAGCAAGTTCGGCCATGATGCGTAGTATGCTCCTGTAATGTTGTTTTGTTGTTGTTTTTAAGATAATCCATAAATATAACTCCATGAGTATCCCAAAAAAACCTCCATCATTTTCCCAGCCGAAAAAACAGATTTTTTTTTGTAGCCGGTTCCCCCTTTTGCAGTCAACTGTTTGAACTGTATTTTTGTTTCAGGCATATAATGGTGTAGCCAAGTTTCATCTACAGTAACTAATCGGTGCCAAAACTCGGATTTATTGCCCCTAAACTGCGCCAACAGAGCGTTGGAAATGTTCATTCAAACACATTTTGGTCTAACGTGAGCAAACGCGGCACCCAACGCGCGGACAGCTTTCTCATGTCTAAATGTTGATTTAATATGTGACAAACACGTTCTTTTGACATGTTCGTAATCTCTGTTATCTCTCACTTTAATTCAGCGGTCGTCTAGCACCATTTGGTGAACTTTGGCGATGTTTTCGTGGGTAGTTGCAGTTTTGGACGTCCTGAACGTTCATTGTCTCCCAAGCTCTTTCGGCCACGATTAAATTCAGTTGCCCATAATTTCACTGTGGTAAATGATGGTGTAGAGTCCCCATACAAAGAGTCCAACTCATCTTTGATTTGCGTAGGCGTATTGCATTCCAAAAACAAATATTTATTGACAGTTAAGTGCAGAGGATGTACCCAAAAGTCCGAAGACCCTGGCCTCCTTCAACCCGGGAGCGATTGATAACTCAGGGAGTCTTTCCATAGGGCAATACCTGGTTTCTTAAAAAGCCCCCCCCCTCTCCCGTTGACAAGAGCTCCATACTCGATTTTGTACATTTTCATAGAAGCACTCACATCAACTCACTCATGTTTGCATAATAACTGAGCATCCAAAATGGCTGAAACTTTGGTGAGTAACTGTCAACAGATGAACAACGAAATTCACTAGCTTTTATTTACGAGTGCTGTCATCTTCATGTTGAGGTCGGAAACTTTTCAGATCACCCTCGTATACAATGTAACCAGCGAAATCTGAAAATTAAATGCAGCAACATTTCCTTTATTTGCTGCATTTGATTCGTAATTATTACTATCTCTGTCCCTCCGTCTCTTTCTCTCTCCCTCCCTCTCTCCGTCTCTTTCCCTTTCCTTCTCTCATTGTCACCAAACCTTATGAATGGACTTCCAGAAGTTGACGGGGAGAGGTTCACTATATTGCGTACGAATGTAGGACAACTGTTGACACTGAACAGATGACGGGTTTGCTAAAATACAGGGGAAACAAGTTTGGCGAATATTTGACCTTCCCAACATTCGCTGGGGAAACACACACGTCAGGAAGGTTGGCCACAGGAGTTGCGCGCCACCTCGCACCGATACGAAATTACAAGGGCTAGGTTCCCGAGATGTGCGATGAAATGTTCATTCGCACTGAAGGGTTTGTTAAACACCCTGTAGTAATGGAGTGGCATTAGTGGAGAACTCTTGGAAGTCTTTTAGGATATCGTAATGCAAGTACTCGAGAATGAAGTGGCTGGGATTAGCCATCTTTGTGGGAGGTCCTCAAGTGCTCGGCGGATGACAAATGAATGCCACTCACCCAGTGACCCGCTTCCTAAACGTGCAACACAAACATGTTGCAAATATGTGACTTTCTTACTCGTAAACCTCAAGAGATGGACCAACTTTTGCTCCACAAAATGTAGATTTCTTTCAATTTGTCACTTTTGTTTGTGAACCACTATTGAGATATTCCTGGTTATCGGTCTGAATTTTCCAGTTCTTACGATCCTTTCGAATAAGAAGTTATCATTTATTTTCCTTTCTTTGTCATAGAAAGTGAATGGACTTGTGAAGCCGTCACTTAGGAAACAGCTTCTACCATTTAAGTTTACTGCATTCCCACATTCTCTGACACCTACACGAATATATCTAATCTCCACAAATGCTCGTCTTGATTAACCTAAAATACTTGTAGATAAAAGAATGAACTTCCAGAAAAAGTCCTGTAAATATAGCAATATTTTTTTTTAATTTATGTAGTTGAGACACACTTACATGTTTTTGAAAATTTTTTGACATAGTTTGTTCAGTAAAACATTCGTGTTAAGAAGTTACCTACTATTAGACAGTAAAAGTGCGTGAAGAGCCAACTCACGCCCCACTCGTCTGTCTGCAGATCTTCTCCCAGTTGGCGTCGTCTACTGTCTGCATTGTGGCAGCTACAGTATTTCAAGACGCAGTTTATTGTCCTTTCTGACAGCACGTGTTTATGCAAAATTACATTATTCTTAACCTATTCACGAGCAAACAATAAACGCACAACACTTCCGTTTCCAGTGGTTATCGACCTTTCCCTAAACAATGTCAAAGACAGTTAATGTGCACTAAAATGTCGTTATGGCCTCCATAAAACGTGTATCTAACAAAAGATTTTGCTTGACAAAACAGAAGACTAACAAATTGATTTTCACACAAAATGCCATCAGATGGGAAAACGTTTAAAGAAGAGAATAAAATTCTCTCTCACTGGTAAATATAATCATTTAATCTTACTTTGCAAACTGAAATGCATATACATAGTAAACGAAAGGTAAAGTGTAGAAACTAATATTAAACATTCTTTCTACAATAGAACTTTAATAAGGCTTTATTAGAACTTAGTTCTATGTAATAGTTGTGTACATTTATCTCGTTATGTTTTCTGTATGTACTGAGTTCTTGAACTTCTAATTGTAGGTGCTCAATCTATTCAAGGTGTTCTTTGGAAAATATATTTTAAACTTGTAAATATTTAACCCAAGATTTTGAAGAAATTCTCGAAAATCATGCCCAAAGACAATATTTGGGAAGTTCCGAGTGTGACTCTGTGACAAGGAGTGGTGAGTCTTCACCACGTGACAGGACAACTCCGTCGAGTCGAGCGTTACCCCGCTCCGGTAGTCGGGTGGTTAAATCAGTAAATGTTCAGCCCATACATCTCCATCTCATCCGTTCCTCCTGCATTGGTCACAAATATACCTATATCTCTACAAAACTTACGCAGAAATATTATTCTATGTGACTAATGTTTTCCTTTTGCAAATAAGCATTTAGTTGTTGCTGATAGTACACTTGCTCAATTAATAACTTTTGATAACTATTTAATTTAATATTTCAAAACCCTAAAGATGCAGACAATGCAAGAAAACGCAAAAATCTTTGTAGCGATACTGGAAAAATCTGAAGTGTCATTCTTACATGACTTTCTCTACCCATTGTTGCACAAACTATTCTATAATGTCTACATTTCTTTTATAGAAATGATTTTATTGCCTATTTCGTTATAGGTACAGAAAGGATGTGGGGATATAGCAAACTCTAAACGACAATAGAATCTTTGCTATGTGATGTCTTTAAAGTAGTGTTTTGTTTGCATGAACAGAATGTATTGGATATAAATTGTGTGCTTTGTCTATCTCTTACAGTTACTAAAAGTTATTCAGAGACTCTTACCAGAAAATTCAAGGTATACGACTAGATCTCATTTGTCATAAAAGTATATTTAATTTATGGCATTTTAAGTATACTTTTTTCATGTAAAGGTTTCTATTTATGTAGCATCCTTAAAAGATGCTCAACTTAAATTTCAAGTTTTGTATTTGGACAACTTCCCATTTTTTGAGTTATGCTATTGACCGTTTTCTAAAGCTGTTTTTTTTTCTAAGGGAGCCTTAAAACTAAAGCTTACAATTAAATCTCGGTATATAACTTTTGAGTGAAATGCAATACCTCCTCTACCTGCTATCTCGTGAGATGAACACACAGGAATTTGCTTAATTAATTGTCACTAAACTTCACCCAAAAAGTCTCCATTACAGTTAATTGCGTTCATTAAGGAGTCCACACATAAATTTACTGTTAGTATTATCTGATAATTCGAAGGGTAATTACTGACAAATTGAGGAATGAAATTGTTGTGTGAAGCATCTGGTGCTCTCGCTTTCACTTTCTCACACATTTTCTATACCCATAGACATGGGTGACCTGTGGGCCAAGTTTCTACGTGAACCTAACCATCCTCCTCCGTCGAATCTGAAAGAACAACAAAGATTTTTACACTTCAAGAATTCATAAACACAAATAGTCATGCTTACCTTTAGGGCAATTGATGTTCACTCGCTTACGGTGTTAATTTTTGGTTGTTGATTATTACATTCAAAAGAAGATCAACATGCTAAACACAAGTGTTTACTCAGGAAGTATCCGAACTTTAAAGAGCATTGTGACTGAAGATCTACCTTCAGACTCCCTTACTGAAATTCAGCTTCTGGTCCCTGTGTACATTTGGCACCAAAAATTAATGTAACAATGGCGTACGGCTGTTACCTCTTGCTGATGTGCATGCTCTGTGCATATCAAACATTACTATAGTGCTGTGACTGCAGACACGGTTTTATGTGTACTTACGAGGGTCGCTGATAAGTCCCGGAGCTCACATAGAGATGGCGCCACTCTAGACTAGCTTGTATCCATAGTTACAGATCAATAACTTGTTTAGTTATTGAATGACAGCATTTTAAACAAGACAAGTGTAGAGGTTTCACGAAAATGGAAGATTTGGAAGCACAAGCATGATTAAATATTTCCATTTGAAAAACTTAACGCCTAAAGAAATCAAGGCGGACATGGACAGTACATTGAAAGACTCTGTCCCTTCATAAAGTCTCAGTCGCGGGGAAAACATCAACACCAAGGCCAGTGAGAGGCGGAGTCCCCGAAGGCTCTGTGCTATCCCCCACACTTTTCAACGTCTTTATGGCAGATTTCCCCACAGAACCACGAGTCGTAATGGTACAATACGCTGACGACGTGTTTCTGTTCTACAAGGACAAACACATCCTCAGAGCCTTCAACCCCATTCAAAGACATCTCCGCCTAACACAACAGTGGTGCCGGCGTTGGCGGATGTACGTAAATCCGGACAAAAGCCACGCCATACTCTTTACAAAGCGCCAGACCCCCGCAGACTGCCCCAATTTCAGCTACCGAGGTCGAAGGATAGAGTGGTCTATGTCCAGTACCTAGGAGTTAATTTGGACAGAGGTCTAACTTTTTGCCGACACATCAGGGACCTTTCGGCGAAGGTACAGGGAGCAATGGCTTCCCTGTACCCAATGCTGGGGTCGACCTCGATGCCAGTTTGTATGAAGTTATATCTCTTCCGAGCGCTGGTAATCCCGGTGATGCTATATGCCTGCGAGATCTGGGACATGGCAGCAGACAGCTGGATAGCATGGCTTCAACGTGCACAGAATAGAGGACTACGGTCTATCTATTCTGTGGGACGTTATTTCCCTACCAGGTTGCTCCACGAAGCATCGGGTCTTCCATACGTGGAGGATGAAATTAGGCGCCGGACTTCAAAATTATACGCAAGTTTACCATCACACAGAAGCGCCCTTGTTTAGATCATTGGGAGATTATGACCCCACTAAACGCTGATCTAGACTGCATCGGGTCCCCCGTATGGCATGCGGGCACCCTAGATAACCCAGGAGCTAATCCTATCAGAAACTAAAGCTGAGCTCATCATAATTCTTCTAAGCTGTTTGGCATCTAAATTTTTCCCCAACTAAACATTAAAAAAATGATTTGGGTGCAAAGTACTGCATCCTCCCCTTCAACCCGAAGGTACTTCGGTAACTTTTAAAATTTACTCCCAACCAAAAGACCTACACCACCTTCATCCTACGAACTTCAAATCTAAATCCTACCTGCGGTAAAACCCCTAACGGGTGGGCACGCAGCAGAAACCTGGCTGTATACAGCCAACCAGCACGAGCGAGCGAGCGATGCTTGATCGCGGGCTAAGCTTCACTCTCCACGTCAAGGCCAAGGCCGGACTAGACCATGTTGCACTCAGGCAGTTACTCCCCATCTTCAAATCCAAGATACCCACACATCTTAAACTGCGTCTGTATCGGGTGATTATTCCACCCATGATTCTGTACGGGTGCCAGATCTAGTGCTAAGTGACTACCACCTGTTCCCAAACCTCAGAAAGTGTTTTGGAGGACGAAGATTTGACAGTAACGAGGAGATCATTGATGAGGTAAACAGATATTTTGAGGACCAGGATAAATCACACTACAGATATGGTTTAATTATAAATTAGAACAGCAATATGACAAATTTATTAACTTTTCTGGAGATTATGTTGAGAAGTAAAGAACAAAAAAGTTAAAATGCTTCTTTTTTATGTTATTGTTAGGCCCGGAACTTATGACCCGTCCCTCGTACAACGGAAATGCCAATCGGGTATCTGTAGAACTAGTTAATTCATCGTATCAATGTTGTTTGAGTAATGAGGTCAGGAATGTGTTCGTACCTTATTTGAATAACGCTACACTGCAATTTCACGTTATAATAACTGTCTATTATCCCTCTTCATTACTTGAATATAATACGTGTAGTTTGTATTCCTAACATAATTACCCCTCGCTGTTGAGACTGCCTTTAATTGCTGCTCCTTTCCACATTTTATTATAAACGTTGTCTTGTAATAAAAGAGCGCCCTTTAATTAATTTATTGTCGCTCAGATATAGGAGAGTGCACAGGTAACATGTGAGACCAATCGACCAATCATTCACTCTCACCTGCGAGGATTTACTTAAGCCCATTTCTCTTTCATTCAGCTGCAGTTCTAGTAGCAGGAGAGGGAGCAATGGAGGGCTGCTGGGTTGAAGGGTCGTTCAGTACCCTCTTTAGGTAGCTCCAGGTCGTCAAACCTGGAACTTTTAGCGAGTTCCACGTGTTACTGTGGTATGTGATCCCTTCCTCTTGGGGATCTATGTAAGTTATAATTAACAACAATTATGCTCGAATACTATATAACAAGCTCGTGCTAAAAGTTCTCGTCCTGGCTGACAAATGAAGTTGACTAAATCACTATCATAATTATTATACGCGAGATTCTTTCAACAAATATTTGTTCTAATTGATACCTTATTCATAATGAGAATCGATAAATTCAAAAGTAGTAGCGGATATGTTTTTACTTTTTTGCTATATATTTACAATAAATAGGGTAAGTTGGATGTTGAGTATTCATAGAAATATATGTTTTGATGTTTCCGGAATCAAAAAAGTGTTTTGTACTTGTGTAACATAACCTATAACCCAGTCCTGAACGCACCTCGTATCTTATGAACAAACATATTTTGATGTTTTACCTCCTTTTTCGTTTATGAGTTCAGACAAACACAAGCGGACCTTTCTTTATAAAGATTTTTATTAAGGTACTTAACGCGCAATCTCTGTTGTGAATTTTTGAGATAAGATATAGATAAGAGGTGAAGAACATCACATGAATTTCAATACCCATTCTTTAGCACACACTTTTTACAAAACGTCGTTCTGCCCTTCTTAATATTAATATATTTACATCTATACAAAACAGAATATCAGAACACAGTCCATTTAAATGGTAGTCAAATGTTTAAGACCTGTTGCTATCTGATTGCGTGGTCTTTGCAGGTTCAGCAAGAGAAAACGAATAACGACTTTCCATTTGACAAAAGTTAAATATTGGAAAAGTCAAACTAAGAACAAAAATATATCGCTAAGTTTAACTGCATAAAAACACGTTTTTTTTTCATAAAACGTGTACTTTATCAACAGTTTTTGTATATTGACATTTTGTCTGTCTCTTACGGTTTATTAGTTACACAAAAGTCATTCAAAAGAAGAGCATTTCGATAGATATTCACACAATATTCAAGATATGCGCCTAATTGTTCATAGAATTGTGTTAAACACATCCACTTTTAATAAAATAGTCAGTCCCCGCCTCGATAGCGTCCTCTATCTCACGTTCCAGAGGTCCTGAGTTCAAATCTAGGTCAGGGTGAGTTGTCTGGATAAGGTATTTTTGGGGGCCGTTTCCCTTATCTTGAGAGACGAATATCAGGGTCTGTGGACCCTGGGCTCTTTTGACCATCATTATATCTATTTCATTCATCGTCCGATATAACTTAACATTGGAGGACGTACATTAAAAAAGTTAGACATTAAAAAATAAAAATTTTCGAAACATTCTCCGTGTGAATCCGGGAGAAATCCTCCTGTCATAGTATTTTAAACATGCTCAACTTGAATGGAGATTTACTTTAAATTTCCGTACATACACAAATGTTTCTTTTATTTTTAGGGAGTCTCGAGTTCCGTAAAACCTTGACATTGAATTAGTTTTTGGAATGCAGTACCGCCTCTAGATATGTAGTAAATATATATTGTATATAACAACTGGCTGTTAACCTCAAGATGACAGCGTCGTGAGTCAAGCCAAACATTCTTCTGTGATCACTCAGCAAGTTCCAGCCCACCATTTAACAACGGAAAATGGATACATAACAATAGGAAGTCATTAAGATCAGATTCAGGCAAGCTAAATGCACCTACATTTAAATTCTTTAGGTAGGGCGCTTTATAAAGGAGCTGCCTAGCACTCAAGCAGAGCGGAAATGTTGCACTCGCATGTACTACTTATTTTTAACATCACTTACTGCTCTATCTACTTCAAGATAAACATTATCTTATTGTAGTTACAAGGGAATACAGTAGACTTTAAGTGATAGTCAAATGTTTTGGTCGATATGTGATGTATACATGACTTTCTCTACTCTTGTACAATCACTTATTGCTCTATCTACTTCAAGATAAACATTATCTTATTGTAGTTACAAGGGAATACAGTAGACTTTAAGTGATAATCAAATGTTTTGGTCGATATGTGATGTATACATGACTTTCTCTACTCTTGTACAAACACTGATTGCTCTATCTACTTCAAGATAAACATTATCTTATTGTAGTTACAAGGGAATACAGTAGACTTTAAGTGATAGTCAAATGTTTTGGTCGATATATGATGTATACATGACTTTCTCTACTCTTGTACAATCACTTATTGCTCTATCTACTTCAAGATAAACATTATCTTATTGTAGTTACAAGGTAATACAGTAGACTTTAAGTGATAGTCAAATGTTTTGGTCGTTATGTGATGTATACATGACTTTCTCTACTTTTGTACAAACACTTATTGCTCTATCTACTTCAAGATAAACATTATCTTATTGTAGTTACAAGGGAATACAGTAGACTTTAAGAGATAGTCAAATGTTTTGGTCGTTATGTGATGTATACATGACTTTCTCTACTATTGTACAAACACTTATTGCTCCATCCACTTCCAGATAAACATTATCTTATTGTAGTTACAAGGTAATACAGTAGACTTTAAGTGATAGTCAAATGTTTTGGTCGTTATGTGATGTATACATGACTTTCTCTACTCTTGTACAAACACTTATTGCTCTATCCACTTCAAGATAAACATTATCTTATTGTAGTTACAAGGTAATACAGTAGACTTTAAGTGATAGTCAAATGTTTTGGTCGTTATGTGATGTATACATGACTTTCTCTACTCTTGTACAAACACTTATTGCTCTCTCTACTTCAAGATAAACATTATCTTATTGTAGTTACAAGAGAATACAGCATACTTAAAGTGATAGTCAAATGTTTTGGTCGTTATGTGATGTATACATGACTTTCTCTACTCTTGTACAAACACTTATTGCTCTATCCACTTCAAGATAAACATTATCTTATTGTAGTTACAAGAGAATACAGTAGACTTTAAGTGATAGTCAAATGTTTTGGTCGTTATGTGATGTATACATGACTTTCTCTACTCTTGTACAAACACTTATTGCTCTATCCACTTCAAGATAACCATTATCTTATTGTAGTTACAAGGGAATACAGTAGACTTTAAGTGATAGTCAAATGTTTTGGTCGTTATGTGATGTATACATGACTCTCTCTACTCTTGTACAAACACTTATTGCTCTATCCACTTCAAGATAAACATTATCTTATTGTAGTTACAAGGCAATACAGTAGACTTTAAGTGATAGTCCAATGTTTTGGTCGTTATGTGATGTATACATGACTTTCTCTACTCTTGTACAAACACTTATTGCTCTATCCACTTCAAGATAAACATTATCTTATTGTAGTTACAAGGGAATACAGCATACTTTAAGTGATAGTCCAATGTTTTGGTCGTTATGTGATGTATACATGACTGTCTCTACTATTGTACAAACACTTATTGCTCTATCCACTTCAAGATAAACATTATCTTATTGTAGTTACAAGGGAATACAGCATACTTAAAGTGATAGTCCAATGTTTTGGTCGTTATGTGATGTATACATGACTTTCTCTACTATTGTACAAACACTTATTGCTCTATCTACTTCAAGATAAACATTATCTTATTGTAGTTACAAGGGAATACAGCATACTTAAAGTGATAGTCCAATGTTTTGGTCGTTATGTGATGTATACATGACTTTCTCTACTCTTGTACAAACACTTATTGCTCTATCTACTTCAAGATAAACATTATCTTATTGTAGTTACAAGAGAATACAGTAGACTTTAAGTGATAGTCAAATGGTTTGGCCGTTATGTGATGTATACATGACTTTCTCTACTCTTGTACAAACACTTATTGCTCTATCTACTTCAGGATAAACATTATCTTATTGTAGTTACAAGAGAATACAGTAGACTTTAAGTGATAGTCAAATGTTTTGGTCGTTATGTGATGTATACATGACTTTCTCTACTCTTGTACAAACACTTATTGCTATATCCACTTCAAGATAAACATTATCTTATTGTAGTTACAAGAGAATACAGTAGACTTTAAGTGATAGTCAAATGTTTTGGTCGTTATGTGTTGTACACATGACTTTCCCTACTCTTGTACAAACACTTATTGCTCTATCTACTTCAAGATAAACATTATCTTATTGTAGTTACAAGAGAATACAGTAGACTTTAAGTGATAGTCAAATGTTTTGGTCGTTATGTGATGTATACATGACTTTCTCTACTCTTGTACAAACACTTATTGCTATATCTACTTCAAGATAAACATTATCTTATTGTAGTTACAAGGGAATACAGTAGACTTTAAGTGATAGTCAAATGTCTTGGTCGTTATGTGATGTATACATGACTTTCTCTACTCTTGTACAAACACTTATTGCTCTATCTACTTCAAGATAAACATTATCTTATTGTAGTTACAAGGGAATACAGTAGACTTTAAGTGATAGTCAAATGTTTTGGTCGTTATGTGATGTACACATGACTTTCCCTACTCTTGTACAAACACTTATTGCTCTATCTACTTCAAGATAAACATTATCTTATTGTAGTTACAAGGGAATACAGTAGACTTCATGTGATGGTCGCCTGTTTTGGTCGTTATGTGATGTATACATGACTTTCTCTACTCTTGTACAAACACTTATTGCTCTATCTACTTCAAGATAAACATTATCTTATTGTAGTTACAAGGGAATACAGTAGACTTTAAGTGATAGTCAAATGTTTTGGTCGTTATGTGATATATACATGACTTTCTCTACTCTTGTACAAACACTTATTGCTCTATCTACTTCAAGATAAACATTATCTTATTGTAGTTACAAGGGAATACAGTAGACTTTAAGTGATAGTCAAATGTTTTGGTTGTTATGTGATGTACACATGACTTTCTCTACACTTGTACAAACACTTATTGGTCTATCTACTTCAAGATAAACATTATCTTATTGTAGTTACAAGGGAATACAGTAGACTTTAAGTGATACTCAAATGTTTTGATTGACTTTCTCTAATCTTGTACAAACACTTATTGCTCTATCCACTTCAAGATAAACATTATCTTATTGTAGTTACAAGGGAATACAGTAGACTTTAAGTGATAGTCAAATGTTTTGGTCGTTATGTGATGTATACATGACTTTCTCTACTCTTGTACAAACACTTATTGCTCTATCTACTTCAAGATAAACATTATCTTATTGTAGTTACAAGGGAATACAGTAGACTTTAAGTGATAGTCAAATGTTTTGGTCATTATGTGATGTACACATGACTTTCCCTACTCTTGTACAAACACTTATTGCTCTATCTACTTCAAGATAAACATTATCTTATTGTAGTTACAAGAGAATACAGTAGACTTTAAGTGATAGTCAAATGTTTTGGTCGTTATGTGATGTACACATGACTTTCCCTACTCTTGTACAAACACTTATTGCTCTATCTACTTCAAGATAAACATTATCTTATTGTAGTTACAAGGGAATACAGTAGACTTCAAGTGATGGTTATATGTTTTGGTCGTTATGTGATGTATACATGACTTTCTCTACTCTTGTACAAACACTTATTGCTCTATCTACTTCAAGATAAACATTATCTTATTGTAGTTACAAGGGAATACAGTAGACTTTAAGTGATAGTCAAATGTTTTGGTTGTTATGTGATGTACACATGACTTTCTCTACACTTGTACAAACACTTATTGGTCTATCTACTTCAAGATGAACATTATCTAATTGTAGTTACAAGGGAATACAGTAGACTTTAAGTGATACTCAAATGTTTTGATCGACTTTCTCTAATCTTGTACAAACACTTATTGCTCTATCCACTTCAAGATAAACATTATCTTATTGTAGTTACAAGGGAATACAGTAGACTTTAAGTGATAGTCAAATGTTTTGGTCGTTATGTGATGTATACATGACTTTCTCTACTCTTGTACAAACACTTATTGCTCTATCTACTTCAAGATAAACATTATCTTATTGTAGTTACAAGGGAATACAGTAGACTTTAAGTGATAGTCAAATGTTTTGGTCGTTATGTGATGTATACATGACTTTCTCTAATCTTGTACAAACACTTATTGCTCTATCTAATTCAAGATAAACATTATCTTAGTGTAGTTACAAGGGAATACAGCAGACTTTAAGTGATAGTCAAATGTTTTGGTCGACTTTCTCTAATCTTGTATAAACACTTATTGCTCTATCTACTTCAAGATAAACATTATCTTATTGTAGTTACAAGGGAATATAGTGATAGTCAAATGTTTTGGTCCATGCCCCAGAACTCGTAGGTGTATAGCTTCATTGGGACAACGAGCACTCACGAGCAATTTAACACCCAGGTACTGATGGAATTAGTTCACTCAATGCTTCGGCCTCTAAAGTGGAAGTAGAGTGGGAGAATGGCGCTTAATGAGGAGAAGGGCGTAGCTGTTGTCCGAATACTGACTGCCTCTAGAGGCCAGAGGATGTCCTACTCGGCCCTGGCTTTTACCCCGTCCAGGTGTCTTATGCTGCAGTATCCAGCCGCTTTGTGGTTTAACCTGCGAAATGAGTCTGCTGGGGTTAGGTTTATGTTATGGAATATTTGGATTGGAATGCCCTTGAATAAACTCTGAAGGCAACTGCTTTATAGCGTTCCCCCATTTTGGGAGAAACGATTTGATGTGTTTTTACTCTGGTTTGTTTACCGGTTGCACATTGTTAGAACCATCAGGTGTAGTGTGGAACGTAGAGATATATGGGGACTTTTGGGTTATCCAAGGGGACCCATGACATCTTTTGGGAGTTTGAAAGATGGCAAACGTCTTGGCCCCCTCTGGTCGTATCTGCCCAGGGTGTTAACCAAAGGATTTTTATAGGTTTGAATTTTGTCGTACATTGTTCGTGCCCTCTCGCGGATAACATCGACAATATACGGGATCTTGGAATATTCGTGTAGGATATGGGCGGGAAATCTCCAGTCTGTATCGTAGATGATCCTGAGTGCCCTGTTCTGCAGCGTCTGGAGTCTGACAAAAGTGTAATTAGCCACTGTTCCCCAGATCTCACAGCCGATACAGCTGGAGCTTTAGTCGGAGAGGCATGGTAGAACGGAATATGGAGTATAGGTTCCGGAGTGCGAGGTGCCCTAGCTGGACCTTGCCCTTGACGTGTGGAACGTAAGTTTATTTACGGTCCAGCGTCACTCCGAGATACTTCGCCGTTTGCACCCATGGGATTCTACGGCGCCGTAAAACGAAGTTCTGCTGTAATCTGTTGGCCCTGGTTTTCTCCAGGAGAATAGCAGAGCTCTTCTCCGGGTTAATTACCATTTGACATTTTGCACTCCATTCCCCAATGGCCCGGAGCTGGGTTTGGATTTGCCTAAAGCTTGGACACTATCAGCGAGTCCCTAATGTTCGCGGGAGACGAGGTAAGAGAGCATCCAAAACTCTGAAGGTGCTACCCGCACTTTCGTCACTCTCTCCATATAGCCGACTCAGGCAAGTATTCAAGGACCCAGAGGGTTTTGGTCCGTTGCTGCAGTATAGTGAAATTTATAGAAGTACAGTTCTTAAATGTTAAAGATGGGAGGGATTAAATTAACTAGATTGAAATTCATTACTTAAAACCTCATCGATGTAACACCAGGCTAAGTGTTTGGTAAAAGTTGAACATTTTGAGAAATTTCGCGGATGGCAAGTAGAGAGATCGTCCAAAAATACCTGGCTGCGTTTCGAAGGCGCTCCCAGCACTTCTGCCAGCTTCTCCCAGTTAACCAGTCGGAGGCAAGCGCTGAAGGACACGTTGCTGCCCTTGCTAGCGAACCTGGATTGACATATACATAACAAATGTCTCCTTTTAATAATATTACTACCAAATGACTTCATTATTTAGAGTGAAAGTTATTAATACGATCACTATATAAATTGCTACTCAGTTTGTAAATTTAATGTCATTGCTGTTGGTCACATGTCTTCAGCATTTAAACTTCAAGATAGCAATATTTACATTTCCTCTTTTGCTACTTATTAATCAAGTTTGTGTGATTTCTTGGCGTGACTAATCAAATAAATACTGGAAGTATGTTGTACAGAGTAAATGCTACTTCCAGGTACAGTTGATGAATGACATTATTTCCGTGGGCATTTATTAACCCGATCTACGTAACGCTTGATATATGCATGCATGTTTATAAAAACGTTTTTCACTTTATTGATATGTGTGGTCAAACGGGTTTTATTACAGCCCAGAGTGCTCATAAATAATTAATTTTGTATTCATTCTGGAAGCAGTAACTTGCTGAAGGGAAGTAGATAATCACGTTACGACCACCAAGAAAGAGTTGGTAAACCTTACTGGAATCACTTCACTAACTGAACTCACTCTAAACAACTCATTTTGTCCTAGAATATCTGTAACTTTTGACTGGGCATTTATGTGACAGTGTTCTTACAAAACCAACCTCATGATAAAATGTCATTACCCATTTACACTTTTGCTTTTATACATAACTTGATTTTCCTGGAAATGGCCACGGAGTCAAGATGGCCGGAGCTCGAGCCACTTCATCAGTTTAATACTTTCTCTACTTAATATAAGCAGAAAAAATAAATAAACATAATTTCAAGCAGCCTTATCTATACAATTGTAATAGAATTCTAACAATTAAAAATCTACGAGGTGTGTTCAAGTTACAACACCTACTTTTTTAAGGACTGCGACCAGATAGGAACTTCTGGTTTTTCTTTATATTTACGTGGACTCTTTGTGAATGCGTGACAGAGATGGCAGCACTGTACAGAATTCTAGTGGCAGCAGTGAGAGTTAGGACTGTTTTTGATACTTAAAATGGCGACGCTTTCATTGCAACAACAGCGTGTATTCATTCGTTTTCTCCATTTTCGTGCTGTGACATCTATTGAAATTCATCGCCAGTTGAGTGAGGCATGTGGTGATGGTACCATGGATGCGACAGTTCAATGAAGGCAAAATATCGTGTGACAACAAACCAAGAGAGTCACGGCCTCGCACCAGCCGGTCTGACGACATTTTTACGTCCTCCAACGTTGTCATATCGGACGATTAATGAAATGGGTGAAATGATGCTCAAATGAGTCCGGGGTTCATGGAGCCCAGAGCTACCCGACATTCGTCTTTTGGGAAAACAGAAAACCCCGGAAAAACCTTATCCAGGTAACTCACTCTAACCGAGATTCGAACTCAGGACCTCTTGAACTAAGGCACGTTACCGTTACCGAGAATGGCGCCTGACGACATGATCCAGAGAGTGGAGAACGTTGTTTTGGAGGATCGCCGACTGAGCGTTGCAGACATCGTCTTCAAAACATAGCATTTCAGTGGGATCTGTGCACACAATCCTGCATGAAGATCTGAAAATGCGAAAAGTGTCTTCCAGGTGGGTGCCACGAATGCTGACGGATGATCACAAGGCTGTGCGGGATGTCTAGCACCTGTCTCCGAACCTCAAAACATGTCTTGGAGGACAAAGATTTCACAGCAACGAGATGCAGTAAACAGCTATTTTGATGACCATGATAAATTGCACTGCAGAGATGGTTTAATTAAATTAGAACACTGGTATATCCAATGTATTAGTATTTCTGGAGTTTATGTTGAGAAATAAATGAAAGGATATTTAAATGGTTATTTTTTTCATTGCGAGGCCCAAGACTTATTATCTGATCCTCGTGAAGCTTAGTGTTATCAGATAGTCATCTTTGGGAACAAAGGAAACCCTCGGAAAAAGCTTGTTATTGCTTTGAATTTTCAAACAGAATTTCCTCACATAGGGGCTCATTTGCTTTTAAACGAGGGCTGTTCAATAAAGAATGATCACAAATTTTTTTGACAACGTACCTTTACTCATCCTCATAATTTTGATGGTCCTTCTCAAAATAGTCTCCCCTGAATGTGATGCACTTGTCCCAGCGTTTCTGCCAGTCTCAAAGACATGCTGGAAACAATTTTTGACAGATCCTTCAAAATCGCCTCCGCAGCCTTCACCACTGCTTCTGATGATGGATAATGCCTCCCACTAAGGCGTTTCTTCAAGTTAGGGAATAGGAAAAAGTAACATTGGGCTAAATCCGGACTGTAGGGAGGGTCAGGGATGCACTTCACGCAACAACATTGGCAATATGTGGCCGCGCATTATCATGGTGCAGCATCCAGCCTGCTTCACGGAAATGTGGTCTTTTGCACCTAATGTGGACTTGCAATGTTTTCAGGGCATCCCTGTAGTATTGTCCAGTTACTGATGTGTGTGCAGGTACAACTTGCTGATAAACCATTCCAAGAATATCAAAGAAGTAGATGACCATAACTTTCCCAGCAGAAGCAACCACTTTTACGTTTTTGGGGGTTGGTGATGAAGGACCATAACTTCCCCAGCAGAAGCTACCACTTTTGCTATTTTAGGGGTTGGTGATGAAGGAGATTTCCACAATGAGCTTTGCTGTTTTCTCTCAGGATCAAAATGTTGTAGCCAAGTTTCATCAGCAGTGATTACGTTTGAAAGAAACTCCGGATCTTCCTCTAACATCAACTTTAACTGCATGCAAATGTCCTTTTGTTCGGGAATCAACAGTCTTGGAACCCATCGCGCACAAACACGTCTCATGTGTAATGTTTCTGTCACCAACGTGTGGGTGGCACTCAATGAAATGTTCAGTGTTTCAGAAAGTGATCTTAAGATAATTCGTCGATCCTCTCTCACAATGGCAGCAGCAGTGTTGATGTTTTCTTACGTAAGAGTAGTAACTGGAGCACCGGGTCCACCTTCCTTTGAAATTGACTTTCTCCCCTCTTTAAACATTTTAAACCACCTTCGAGCTGTGCTGTAGGGTAGAATAGACTCTCATATGCCTCCTGTAACATTGTATAGGCCTCAACTTAAGATTTGTTGAGACGAAAGCAGAATTTCAAAGTCGCATATTGTTCCTCGCATGTTATCTCTATTGCAGTGGTAGGCGATATTGAACACGTCTGAACTTGCCTGGTTCTCACAGGCGGGAACCAGGAGTACCAACAATGAAACTACTACGGCGTGTTTGTTTCACATTAAGCTAACAGAATATAATAAGATTGAATTTTATTGCGAAAATTATGACCGTAAAAGAATTATGATCATTTTTATTGAACAGTCCTCGTATGTTACCCTTGCAAACAAAATGGAATGTCAATGCTCTGACACAGCAATTAGCTCTTACGGTTTGATTATCGTGTAAGCTTATCGAATTCTGTAACTCCCATTGCACGGATAAGGAAATATGCAAAATGAAAATTACTGTAAATTTTTACCCCGAAAGGAAAATGATGGTTTGTACAAGTAAACAGAGGGTCATGTAAATGGAACACATCAGACCACTTTTATCTGATATAATAAAATGATGTGTATAGATGTCCGGAACCTAAATATACTCACAATCCTTCCATCAAAATATAGTATTTAGTTGCATTTTATTTTACTTTAATCAAAATCGTTATAGCCATTTGGAAACAACGATTGTAGATGCTTGTTTGTTTGACGAAGATGGGTTGTATGTTGTGTCAGTCACCTTGGCACTTTCACTGCCTGACAACCAAACTCTGTGACTTGTCAAATAGCACATATTAAATAGTTTACACCGCGGCAAAGGCGCCTCCACATCAATGAATCCTTGGCCTATGACCTGTACACAACTGGAAGGCCGGCCGATAGAGACACGACAAGCTGCGTAGAACAATGACTTAACATACAAAGTGTGAAATGATCTAAGAAATGGAAACAAGAGCTCTGTCTCATGGTACTGAGGGTGGGTGCTTGTTTCATCACAGGGAAAACCACGAGAACCGGATACCGGAACGGGAGCTTCGCACGTTCCCAGGAACGAACGATGTACAACTACCGAATACATAGAAGTGAGAATACTTTGTTTTATTGAATACCGATATTGTGATTCAAATGAGTAATGGCCGCGCCGTGGCCGAGCGGTTACAACGCTTGACTGTCACCAAGGCCAACCTCGTGTTTCAGTTGTGAATGTCTATCAAACGCGGAGAGTTCTTTGCATTCTGTTTTATTTGAAGTGAGGTCGATCACCGAGTGATGACTCATTAAGTGAAAACCCTTTGCTATGGGATGTGACAAGCGTTAGGAAACGTTAACAAAGACTGGGGAATTCTTTGAAAAGAAGGACTACGTGAAGTAACTCCTGCGGGAAGAAATTCCAGTCACTTGACAGCGTCGTTAATGAACAATATTTTTATTTATTGGGGATCGAACAGGCAGATGTAAGCAACACGGCTATCCCTACAAAGTTCGTAAGTGTTAGCGGTGCAGAATTATGCACCCTTTCTGACTCGTGTTCCAAACCATTTGTTTGCAGTGTTCTCCCCCCGGTTATATATCGACACATTTATTTCTGTAATGTTATTTCATACCTCATTTCTCATCCAAGACTCCCTAACCTAAAATTACAGCTCTGGAAGGGGGTGAGGTGCTACATCTATATTTACTCGTGCTACACAAGGTCTTCCAGTTCCGGAGGCTCTACAATAGCGTTTCTTCAAAAAGTTGCTGAAACCATTTGTTAACTTAGGCGACGTAATCACAATATCCGATACGAACACTGGACTCAGACCGAAAAATTCAATGAGACCAGGAGATCTGTGTTCAAATCTGGAGTTAAACTATTCACAAAAATACACAAACACACTGATCATTTCTAAAAACGACTTTTGATTTAGGTAGTCTCAAAATTTTGGTATCGAATTTATTTCCTATATATAAAACAAACGCATTATCGTCGAAACAAGAAAAAGAAGACATCTTCGACCTTTACATAGACAAGAGAAACTTATTTAATTTGAATGTAAATTTGTTTTGGACAAATAAGATTGACAGGAAAACTGACGATTATTTCTTATTAAAATTTATTTTGAATACACAGGTTGTTAATGTATAAGATTATCGCCCAGGGAAGCACCAGTACGTGACGCCAATAATAAAGAGTATAAGATTATTATGTTAGTGTTACGTCAGCACAGTGTGGGAATGGCTTGTAGCTACTTGCTCCCTGATTAACTTGTCTCAGTTTCCCCTCTAGGAATGTACATACGTTAACTACCACACGAGCAACATGTAGCATTTGGACTTTCTCTGCAACTGTATCAGAACCCATCAACCCCCTCTCCCATAACGAGTATTGCTTCAAAAACTAATAATTTTGTAGATTGTAAGTCTTTTTATGAGCTCCTTTGCTATAAAACCTGAATTTTTGAACTGGATAACAGTGCATCTATACAAGAAAAGATTAATATGCGAGATCTAATTCTTAGAATTGGCAAAAATGTTCTGTTATATGAAATAAGATATTAGCACGCTCTGGCTATTCTAAATATCACAGATATATTACATTAAGCTTCTACACAACCTTAAAGGAGAGGCATAATGACAACTGTAGAAGGGTATAAGGAGCTTTTCCCCCTTAAAATCGAAGAGCAACTGAAGTATTATCCGGTTCCCTTAAGGGTATATATGACTGAAATTTCATGAAAATCGTGAAAATAACGAATTTTTTTTTATTTTAATTCTATAAAATAATTTAGACATTCCCGAATGTGAAAAATGCATAATTTGCCTCCGGATGCCATTTTTAAATGCTTATTTAAATGTTGGTGGCCTTTAAACTCTGTCAGAGTCACGCCCTCTTTTGCCTACATCCACATTCTTTGTCTGTTTTCCGTTCTTAAATTTTCAATTCAAGAAAAGAAAAATAAGGCTTTCAGACAAAATAGTTCCTAAAATGTTGCCAATATATCAGCAACATTACTAGAGAGGTGCAAAAGAGGAAAAACACAGAATGCCAATGAATCTTTGCATCATGTCATATGGAATAAGTGCCCAAAGGAAGTTTTCATATCAAAACAAAAATTGGATCTTGCTGTTATTAAAAGCATCAGTGAGTTTAACATGAGTAGTCTTAAGTCATTGGAGCTGCAGCAAAATATCAGAGGTGAAAGTGTAGTAGACTCAGCAAGGAAAACTTCAGTGCAGCGAGATCAGACTCGTATCCTGCAAAGCAAGAAGCGAAGTTGTGCAGAAGAAAAGCAACATCTAAAGAAGAAAAAGGTGGAAAAAGCAGCAACAGAGGAGAGGAAAAAGAAATATGAGGGTCCAACCTATCAGCCTGGTGGATTTTAATGTGAGTTATGCAATCAAATCTTTAATCGCTGTTTTCTCAATGTTCATGTTTTCAGCATTTTTCTTCCTGTAAAATGCTCCTTGCGATGCAGTTTTTGTACTACATTCATGAAATTTCCTACACAGGTTCAGAATATCATGAGGAATGGAAATTGCCCTAGGTTTTATTGTGAAATGTATATAAGCATATATTTTTAATCTTCAAACACAAAACTTACACTTTTTTAGACCAAAAAAGGATATTTGTAAATTAAAAATTTTTTGTGACCTAAACTAAAGGAGATACAGAAAAACCCAGAGCAATTTCAAAAAGTATGTGTATTATGAACATAGGGTTAAAATATTAGACAAAAATTCAAAATATTTTGTCGCAAGGGACTTTTTTTAGTGACGTAACAAAAAACATACAAAATTTATCATAATTTCTAAACTGATGGAGAAAAATGGTTTAAATTTAGGTTGTAACATGTTTACATTATACTACACCTATGGTGTAAATTTGGAAAATCTAGCATTATTAGTTCAGAATTTGAGAATTTCAGTCATACATACCCTTAAAGAGTGAAGGGGAAATGCTCCGTGAGGTAGAGTGACAAGGTGAGGTCATTAGTAGAAGGGCACCGTGGTCTAAGAGCAAATGATGTGATACACCTCGCTCACTGCAACTTAACATGTATCTGCTGCCGGAGAAAGAGTAGAGCCACAGGGATGTGCAGAGCTCCGTAATAGAGCTACTTCAAAGGTGCAACCATCCGCACCATTTGCCAGCATGTGTCCGCTGACAATGGAATGGAATGAGGAAGGGAGGGTCGCCTAGTAAAGGGCAAACCACAAGGCGAAACCACAATACCTTGGAAGTGGCGAATGCCACAAACATTTTTCTTTGACATATTTTGTGTTTTAAATAGTAATTTAGTAAGTTCTAGTCTATGTCTTTACCAATTATACAAAACTTCTACCGAAACAAAAGGACTTAACATGATATTCCCAGAGATTCCAAGATATCTACTTATTTGCCAAGTAAACATTATAGTTATCACTTTGGTGTAGACTATCTTCCGACTAACTTGGTCTGGACCAAAGGCGGTCTAACTGTTTGGTATTCATAGACGATAAAACGCCTCGGACCAAGTAAAGCCGTGGTCCAGCACTGAGCAAATGTTACACGACGTAGAAAGGTTCTTCTGCGCATGCGCGAGTCCCATAGAGTGCTAAACAAACGACAGTGTACCTACAAGTTTATAAATCTCTGTGGTAGTTTCACAACTGTTTCTTAATCATTCTTACGGTTACTGTTGCGGTTTGAGGTTCGGGATGTGCTGTGCATATGGATAATATGAAGAAGCGTGATATCAATTGATCAGAGGAAGACCAATGTTTTCTCTAGTCCACAAAAGAATGAACATTGTAGAAATTAAATACGAGTTTGCTGATAATGCGGCTTACTGATGCAGGTCAGCAGTGTTGTCATGATATCCTCCTCTTACATAATACCAAAGTGCTGTTAGGATTTGAGTGTCAGACCTCGGTTATTGTCCCTGACGTACAGGTCAGCAGTGTTGTCTTGATATCCTCCTCTTGTATAATACCAAAGTGCTGTTAGGATTTGAGTGTCAGACCTCGGTTATCGTCCCCGACGTACAGGTCAGCAGTGTTGTCTTGATATCCTCCTCTTGTATAATACCAAAGTGCTGTTAGGATTTGAGTGTCAGACCTCGGTTATCGTCCCTGACGTACAGGTCGGCAGTGTTGTCTTGATATCCTCCTCTTGTATAATACCAAAGTGCTGTTAGGATTTGAGTGTCAGACCTCGGTTATCGTCCCCGACGTACAGGTCAGCAGTGTTGTCTTGATATCCTCCTCTTACATAATACCAAAGTGCTGTTAGGATTTGAGTGTCAGACCTCGGTTATCGTCCCCGACGTACAGGTCAGCAGTGTTGTCTTGATATCCTCCTCTTGTATAATACCAAAGTGCTGTTAGGATTTGAGTGTCAGACCTCGGTTATCGTCCCCGACGTACAGGTCAGCAGTGTTGTCTTGATATCCTCCTCTTACATAATACCAAAGTGCTGTTAGGATTTGAGTGTCAGACTTCGGTTATCGTCCCTGACGTAGGTACAGGTTAGCAGTGTTGTCTTGATATCCTCCTCTTGTATAATACCAAAGTGCTGTTAGGATTTGAGTGTCAGACCTCGGTTATCGTCCCCGACGTACAGGTTAGCAGTGTTGTCTTGATATCCTCCTCTTGTATAATACCAGTGCTGTTAGGATTTGAGTGTCAGACCTTGGTTATCGTCCCCGACGTACAGGTCAGCAGTGTTGTCTTGATATCCTCCTCTTACATAATACCAAAGTGCTGTTAGGATTTGAGTGTCAGACCTCGGTTATCGTCCCTGACGTACAGGTTGGCAGTGTTGTCTTGATATCCTCCTCTTGTATAATGCCAAAGTGCTGTTAGGATTTGAGTGTCAGACCTCGGTTATCGTCCCCGACGTACAGGTCAGCAGTGTTGTCTTGATATCCTCCTCTTACATAATACCAAAGTGCTGTTAGGATTTGAGTGTCAGACCTCGGTTATCGTCCCTGACGTACAGGTCAGCAGTGTTGTCTTGATATCCTCCTCTTGTATATACCAAAGTGCTGTTAGGATTTGAGTGTCAGACCTCGGTTATCGTCCCCGACGTACAGGTCAGCAGTGTTGTCTTGATATCCTCCTCTTGTATAATACCAAAGTGCTGTTAGGATTTGAGTGTCAGACCTCGGTTATCTCCCTGACGTACAGGTTAGCAGTGTTGTCTTGATATCCTCCTCTTGTATAATACCGAAATGCTGTTAGGATTTAAGTGTCAGACCTCGGTTATCTCCCTGACGTACAGGTAAGCAGTGTTGTCTTGATATCCTCCTCTTGTATAATACCGAAGTGCTGTTAGGATTTGAGTGTCAGACCTCGGTTATCGTCCCCGACGTCCAGGTTAGCAGTGTTGTCTTGATATCCTCCTCTTACATAATACCGAAGTGCTGTTAGGATTTGAGTATCAGACCTCGGTTATCGTCCCTGACGTACAGGTCAGCAGTGTTGTCTTGATAACCTCCTCTTGTATAATACCAAAGTGCTGTTAGGATTTGATTGTCAGACCTCGGTTATCGTCCCTGACGTACAGGTCAGCAGTGTTGTCTTGATATCCTCTTCTTGTATAATACCAAAGTGCTGTTAGGATTTGAGTGTCAGATCTCGGTTATCGTCCCTGACGTACAGGTTAGGACGTCAGCTTTCTGGCGTTCTCTTTACTAAACCTGTATCTGCTTTTGAAGTTTAGGTCGTCGTACTTAGCAAAATTTCTATTCTTGTTAGACAAGTTTTCCTCCGCCGTCTTATTTCACGAATTCTACGTACCGGAGCTACATTCATCACTTCATTGTCGTCCATGTTGCAAAGATAGTCCACCTTTTATCTACCCCTCGGAGGGTGTTTGGTCCTTGGACTATCGCTAATCCCGGTTTATAAATAAGAAAATCGATGGTCCACTACAAGTTGCAGGTTGGTCCGGACCAAGTCTATGAATACGGCGCTTGGTATTTTAATCAAAAGTGGTATGACTGGTATAAAAAATAACCAAATGATTTTCGGGACATGATATATTTAGTTCGTTGTTGTGTTCAACATTGACTCGAGTAGCTTAGCTGCTGTTTAGCGTGGGAATGAAACAAGGTGAGCTCTGTCAGCCATTTGAACCTGCATTGATTTCTTCCTACGGCATCGTGTACAGAAAACAAATGAGATGCAAACATGCCCGTGAATTTAATATACATGATTTGTAAAGTTTAGCGGCAAAACACCTTTTGGATGCTTTATTCCTTAATATCTGAATCATCTTAAGCGTAGCATTTGCTTACTGTATTTATATTAACATGAAGTGGCGGCATTTTCAAAATGACAGCTGCTGAGGAAAATCCTTCGATACAAGTACATATGAGTAGTATTTTATATTTTATTTTTTGAACCATTCCCCCCCCCCCAAAAAAAAATGGATTAGGAATCTCTGAGATCAAACCGACGACCTCCAGAATAGGAGTTCTACCCCGTATCGCTTGGCCACCTCACTCGATAATGATTTAGCTGATGAATTATGGGAAACAATAGAAAAAGCGCTGGAATGAAGAATAAAGCGATTTTACTTGAATTATTATGGTAGTTGTCGATGTGCGGAGTGGTTGCTTATTATCGATAAGGATCGAGAGAAGTGCTCCAAGCTGATGTCTTGATTCATGCACCACTTTAATGGTAGGGTAGTAACATCTGCCTATCGTCACTCAACACCATCTCCTCAAGTGCCGCTGGTTGCAGGTTTTACAAACAAAATTGCACACAAATTGCGGGTGTTGATTACCCACTCTGTGTTCATAAGGCACGAACACGACCCTGATCAGCTCCCGCCTAAGGAACCAACAAATCTGAATTATTTAATGATCAAACTTTAACTATTACACGACTTATTTAAATACATGCTAAGTACTACGTAATGTTTATTTGCTACTTTCTCTACAGTAAGTCAATGACGTATTGTATTACACCCAAAAGTTAGACACCGACATGTTTAGGAACTCCCTGAATGAAAGGAAATAATAAAACGCGCGTACGTGTGTGTACAGCAGAGTTCAAAAACTAAAGCTATTTAAATGCCCAACTTCAACATCTACGAAGATTGCAACACGATGTTCAAGAAGATCGCTCCAAAGCAAACCACTCTTTAATTAGGAACAGTACTCCGAAGGTGTGAAACAGAGTAGCTCCGCCTCTCCTTGACGGCTTTAGTTCCTAGCACATACACATACACGCGTTATGGGTAACCAGTTTTCCTGTTTGGTGATCGGGAAGGGGTAGACAGTAAGGCGAAAGCTTCACACTTTGGGAATACTTTCCCCAAGTCTCCTTTACATAGGTTGTTCCATTTTTTTTTTTTTTATTTTCTCAATAATCACTATAAATATTTAATAAAATACAACATGCTTAAGATATCTTTATTAAAAATGAAGTGTATATCTTGAATTTTCTGTTAAGAACCTCCAAAGTCCTCTTCATCGTGAATGAATTTTGTGTAACCGGTAAATGGTTAGTGGTAGTGAGAGAACTCCTACATAAAAGTCCACATCAAATTAAAGCAAACAATTTATTTCAAATGCATTTGTTGGGCATTTAAAATTTTTTAAAAAATAATTCCTTTTTTGTTTGTTTAAATTTTCAAATACTGCATTTTTCTTCAAATATATCTCATCTTTTTAAGTCGTGGGAATGCAAAGGGAAAGGAACTTCAAAGCGCTCACAATATTTTACAATCACTTACAGCATATTGTATTCCCCTTCAGTGTATGAGGAAACGTGCACTAAAATAATTCCTACAAAAAGGTAGCTTGTAGCAAAGCGATATTTTTCAAAATTATTTTTGTTGCATTCGTGGAAGTCACTGAACTTAAATACCAATTTTGAGGAACTCTCAAAACACGAATTTTCAAAATTGTTGGTAGCAGACTTTTGGGTATAATGTAAGATTTTCTGTAGGTAGCAGAGGCAGTAATAATCAGTGACTTAGTATCCTTTTTGTTATGAGCTAAGGCGATGTTTTGTGGAAAATGTATGTGGTTTTGTGAATTTTGTGTGAAATTAAACCACTTTTAATGGCTTTGTT
This sequence comes from Mantis religiosa, assembly GCA_030765055.1. NCBI lineage: Eukaryota > Metazoa > Arthropoda > Insecta > Mantodea > Mantidae > Mantis > Mantis religiosa. The sequence goes on along the minus strand of CM060955.1, from coordinate 174,617,860 downwards.
TCTGCATTTTGGGACACTTATCTGATAGCGAGGATTTTATGTCATTTTTAAGAAAAAATTGTTTTTTTTCTCGAGTTTAATTTCAAGAACATCCAAATATGTTGCAATATTTTTAAGATTTAGACTCGTTCAATGGGGCAGTTCGCATCCGTTTGAGCTTTTTTTTTTTTTTTTTTTTTTTTTTTTTTTTTTTTTTTTTTTGTAATTTACGTCTTCCAATGTTAAGTCATATCGGACGATGAATGAAATGGGTAAAGTGATGCTCAAATGAGTCCGGGGTCCATGGAGCGTTGAGTTACCGATATTCGTCTATTAGGATAAGGGAAACCCCCGGAAAAAACCTTATCCAGGTAACTCACTGTGACCGAAATTCGAACTCGGAACCTCTTGAACGTGAGGCAGGCACGCTACCATCCACGCTACCGAGGTGGGCAGTTGTGACATACACTTGTCCCCTTAAGGAATGAGGCGTCAATCTACCTACTACTTCTGAGGCCCACGCTTGTATTTCGTGTTCTCAAAGTAAAAGCAAGTATTTGCGAATTTGATACTCAAATAGAATTTGTGAAATGAAGTGTAACTAATGTAAGTCACTTGGAAGGTGAAGGGGCAAAATTATTGAAATGGAAACAGAATGATGTATCAGATAAACATTCCCTCGATAAAGAAAAGCTGGAACATTTGTTACTTTGAACAGGCTCCAGTATCTTCTGTTGACGTTGAAGGAAGCTTCTAGAAAGTTTGTCAAATTTGAGAGCTTTCAAAAGCTGTTTGTAATTCAGTGATACGTTCAAGATCACAAATGAAGGCAATTTTTAAGTCATTCTATGTTCCACTAGGTCGTTTTTAATACATTAAGGTCATAAAGACATAATTTAAGGTCTTTAGGTCATCAAAATCTGTCTAGTAGTAATAAGACGTGTTTAAAGAGAGAAAGAAACAGCTGCTTTGTTATGAATCAGACGTATTTACAACTCGCCCTGTTGCTGCTGACCTCTGTAATACGAAACCTCATGTCCTTATTAATGTACACTGTAAATCATCCCTACTATTGGAAACAATAAGCCTTAAAGTAGAATTGAGTTAATTACTTGTTCATTGTTGTCATTTGGCTCGCCCACACACTGGATGGGCTCATACAGCAGGAAATGTCTTTAAATCACTACAGATATCTCTACTTACGCTTATACAAACAACTTTTATCACTACCACTTATGTATTAACATGTGTGACTCGAGGAGTATGTTTGGACGGGCGTGCTGGTTAGCAAAACAACTGTGCCGATGTAGGGGAGGTCCCTTACAGCTGTAGAGTGAAACTTTCCGATGGCACATCCCCTACGGGGGTCGGAGGAGACCTAGGAGCGTTACAACAGCAAATTCCCTGTCATACAATGTTGACACTTAACATCAGACAATCAAGGAGGTCAGGAAACTCGAGGGATTCGTCTATCGACCAGGGGAAACTCCGAAAAAAAAAACATTGATCATAGAGGTTCGTCACGGAAGCTATTTACCTCTGTTTAGTTGTCTAAGCTTAGCTGAAAGTGTCGCCGTAATATTTTCCAAAAACGCTGGAGTTGATGTCAAAGACAGTCACATTCTCATTCATAGTTATAATAATACAATAGTTAATAACATAATGGTGAATTGCCCCTCTATAGAGCAGAACACCCCCTACTCTACTCCTGCCAGGCAGACACAGTTGTAAAATCGTGTCATTGAGTGTTATTAATTTCTGGCATTAGAATATTCGTCTCCAGGAAAGACAAGAGGACCGTGTGTGTGTCTGACGTCAACATTCCACGGGGATTTGAATGCACTGTCAGTTGGAACATTCACAGCCGTCACGTCACTTGCATAATAACAAGAGATGAAGTTTCTCGAGTCTGTCTGGCAGTTCCGTGCACAAAAACATAATCAGTAGAACCCGGATTTCTAAACCAAATTCTTACAAACGACTTTTTGCTAAAATACGGGATTTTCTTACTTATTTTATGCTTTTAAATTAAAATAGATATTTTATCCAAATCATGTAAATTTAAAAGTAAATTTTCAGTTCTAGCCATCATTTTATCATTGAGACGGTTTACATCGTCACGCTGAAACAGCTAGGAGCTGATATAAAGACTTGGATCTTCTTGTTTCTAGCGTAAACAAAGTATTTGTAAAGAAAATTGTATGAAATGCTTCCAAATTTGTCTTTACCTCCTCAGGCAATTCTAACTCCTTGGGGTTCTTGGTTAAACACCGTGTTATACTACGCAGGATATTTCAATTAAGTACTCCTTAGATGCAGAAGACGCAAGCAATATTGCCACTGTACAGCAATGTTTGGCTAATATTGGCATCCATAACCGTTTCTCCAAAATACCTGCTATTATAACACATTTGCAAGCTTGGAACATTCACTTTTTTGATAGGTGAAACTTCAGTAACGTTGTCTCCAGAGACTTACGGTATTGCTAAAACTGCCTTTAAGAAACTCAGTAAGGTATTAACGAAAAACTCCGGTTACGAAACACTGTGAAACATTTTTAAAAAGCTTTCTGGTAGATAAACATATATCAAACGGGAATTCACTGAAGAACTGTGATGATTTTCACGTTTTAGTAATGTCATGCGACGTTGAGAGATCTTTTTATTGCATAAAAAATTCTTTACTGACAAACATAGGAGCTTCACACAGAAAAACTCAAGATAATCTCTCTTCTAATCTGTAACAAGCTTGCATAAGGTAAGAAATATACGAAATAATATGTTTATGATTAAAATTTTTATTTTTATTCGCTTGTTTTTGTTGCTATTTTTATTTTTCGTGCCTATATGCTTGCTTTGTCTTACAAATCCGGACTCTAATAGCACTGGGCAACAATGAAAATGTTTTGGGCTAAAAAATAGTGAATTTACGTGTATTTCCATCTGCTGAATTCACAAATGACCTTAAAATGTTATATTAGCTCTTGTTTTGAAGATAAATTGACATTTCATTTTTTAGAGTGAAGATTGTAAATTTGGGGGAATTTTTTAGGAATTGGCACACCTTTCAAATAACATCGTAGAGAAATTTTGGAAATTAAGTGAAGCAGGAAGGCATTTTTGTCGGACTACAAATAAGAGAACTTGTAAAGAATCCTGCATTTGACCAAATTTTGGAGGGGGAAAGAAAAGGAAGCTTGGGAAGCCTTCAAGGGTGTTCATGGACTTTTAGGTAACAAAAGAGATGACAACTACAAGCATTTGGTGACAGTGCTCCTGCAAAAATACCGTAACCTTGGATGCAACATGTCCCTTGCCACTCCCACCTAGACTTTTTCCCTCCTAGTTGTGGAGCTGTTAGTGATGAACATCAGGACATTTCTGTTATGGAGCAAAGATATCAGGGCCGTTGGAATGAAGTAATGCTTGCGGATTACTGTTGAGATTCTGCGGAACTCCATCATAAGAGGCAAGCTAAAAGACGACGAAGTCAATAGGCCACCACATGATTCTCTTCAGATACGAGTATCTGCGAAGTGTTTTTCCAGCAATTTAGAACTCTTAGCATGTAATTACCAGTTAAAAAATCAAAAGCACTTTCATTGTTGTTAGCATGTATGTAATTAAAATGTATCCTTTTCTCTTAATCCGTTAATATGTAATACTTCCACCTTGTTTATCATAGAAACTAGAGCTAATAAAAATTTGTCATTGTCATATTTGCTTTTCTCAACCCAAAATTAGTAGGAGTTTCCTCATGAAGTGCTCGAAACATTAAAAAATTATTTTTTGTTGCCCAGTGTAGTCGGTCAATTATCGCCACACGATATCTTATTTACTTAATGAACTTACCTCAATCAGAGCGAAGTGATGCCGATTTCAATGTCTGCTGCTGCCTGCTATAGCAATGAACTATGTTATGTAGCTTGGGTGGACGTAACTTTGATGGAAATTAATAAATGAGCTATCTGAAGGGAATTATACACTAGAAGGTATAAATATCTGCCAACTTACAAGTATCACTAACTTAATGGTCTAAAATAACCCTGCAAATCGCTGAAATGTTTCCCTTGCGGCGACCTCTAACGCGTTCTTTGGGCATTAGGGTAAAACACTTCTCTAAGATTGTAAAACATTATGGTAAAGACGCGAGTTTTAGATGTGCTTCTCTTTTACCTACCCAAGTCCTGCCTATTTGATGGTTATCCCACGTATGTCTTGTTCAAATATAAAGATATTTATTAGCTATGAAACACAATTTTTACACTGTGATTTGCTACATTTTGAAAATTCCATTCCCATTGCGATTATCTCCATGTCATTTCTTTATTAAAGTAATTAATGTTATTCGTCTGGAATTTGGCACGCAACACGCGGTAATTGTTCGTTAGATAATTACAATAATTACGTTAAAGTTGGTGTTTTCATTTTCAGCAAGGATGGTTCTACAAAGTTAAGTCTCATTACACAGAGTGAAGATGTTAATATTTTAGTTTTTTATTCTGATAAACGTTGAATTTTTAATATATTATACGAAATGAAATACCGAGTGTTTTGGTGTTACATGCTAAACCTAACTCTTTTAGTATTTACTGCACTTTGGTTACAGTTGAAGAGTAGCTTCCTGCAAGGAGCATTTTGTAACAAAGAAACTGCTGAGCATTTTAAATGAGAAAAATCTGATATTAACGATTTCTAATGGCCATACATTTCTCATCAAGTACTTAAATAGTCGAAAATAAATGTATAACATAAAAGAAAACGATAATAAATAAGTACAAAATGAAGATTGGGATTCTTCATTGCCAAGGTTCATTGTGACGTGGAGACATTCGTGTTTTGTATACTTGTACAACAAAAACTAGTACATAATTGTTTGTGAAATGACGTCGTCGGACAGTGACAAATGTTTGTGTCGACAGCTCAAGTACTAGAGTACTAATTGCACATAGCTTGTACGTGCCAAATGTCCCCCTACCTAAAACTATGGTACATTCTCTGTTTCTGACAGCTGAAAATCAACTATTTACTTCATTTTTACAAAGGTACATAGCATAACACGATACAGAAGTAAAAGTTTAACAACTTATTGAAAAGGTAAAATTAATGACAGAAAACATTACAAATAAATTATATGACTGATAGTGTATTCGGTATTTCTATGTATCCTGTTTTGTCTGTTTAAATATACAGGGTGATCATGTAACACTTGCACCGCCAATATTTCCGAAATGGAAAGTGCTAATGATGTACTATTTTTACAGCATTGTTTGGTAGTTAGGGGCGTAGTTTTAGCCTATAAATAGATTTTCATAATATTTATAAGTTGTATTTTTGCAGCTAGCATACACTTTTTTGAATGGAAAAATGCCTAATTATATCAAAATATCAAAATTACAGTTAATTAGAATGTTAATTGTGTTTTCCGCACGATTGTGTAATTAAAATCTATTTATAGGCTAAACCTACCAGCCCCTAACTACCAATCAATGCTGTAAAAATCGCACATCAATAACACTCTCCATTTCGGAAATATTGGCGGTGCAATTACCCTGTATACCAATATGTTTGAAAGCAGGTCGATCTTGTTCTAAACATGAGAGGCGGGGAGGAAGATAGAGACGGATCGTTCTAGTTGACACATATTAATGCTATACGTTCTGAAAATCTTCCCAAAAAGGTTATATAAGATGTGTTGAAAAAGAAACTAGCCAGAGACATAATTACAGAAACCAGTACCTGTCTAATAGGAGCTGAAGCTTTCCTGGCGACGAATATGCTCAAGTTGTTCTAGGGAAGCAAGCGAGGTGAAAAGACGATTAGATATCGACGTTTCGGGAGTATGTATCTCTCTCATCATCAGGATATTTATTAAATGTTAGAAACAGAAATGAATCAAGGTATAACACAAATATGAACAAAGACAAAACACTATTACTGAACAAAAGACTGTTTTCAGTAAATTAAATGCCAGGTCAGGGGATGGCGCAAGTATAGAAAATTAATTGGGTCAAAGAAATGTAACTACTTAACTTGATGATTAAGCTGTATAGATCTGTGCTCCTTAAGTTGACGGATTTCCATTTTAGACCGGTTTCCAAGAGGAGCTGAACTGAAATCCAGCATCACAATTAAGAGTGGAAATGGCCAAAGCCTCCTTAACTCTCCACTCCCAGTAACTGTTGTATTTTGCCAAGATGGTCGTCTCCCGAAAGTTGGCTCTATGGTAATTAACAAAACAATGTTCTGCCAGTCCAGACTTCTCAGGTTGCATTAAACGAATGCTCCGTTCATGTTCGATTATTCTGGTATATAGGACAAACCGGAAGGACCATCGCTACCTTGGCAGATCGGCCACGTCAAGTGAAGCTCCGGAATTTGGATCGCAGACGAAATTGCCTAAGCCATCCTGCTCGGTTATTCTACAGAAGAGCAAATACAAGTCCTGTGTTCGACAGTCCAGCGAGCGAAGGGGACGCTATGGCAAAGAAAAGTGTGTGTGCGCGCGTGTGCGCGCGTGCGTGCGTGCATGCGTGCGTGTGTGTGTGGTGTTTTAGGGCCCGTCGACAACAAGGTCATTTGGGCCCGAAGTCAACACTAAAATCTAAAAGCTATAAAAAATTAGCTAAATGGCAAAGAAAAGTGAAGTCTCAAGGAAAACTAAGTCAACTGACACTGAAGACTAAACGAAATCACAATAGATAAAAACGTTAGAGCATCTACTTGCCGTGAAATGACGCAACACTGATGCAAGGCATTGAATACAGGAAATTCACCTTTATACCATAACGGTATGTATACGATATAGATCAGAAAACGCTATCGTCGAGGGGAAAGGAGGTACGTCAGTTTCTCGACCGCTCGCAATGAAATTAACGAGTAATTTAATTAGAGATCCGCGTCAAGTCTAACGACGTTGTTTATTTACAGAACAAGGATGATCAGTTCGGACGCAGTAATTATGTGTTACATGTATGCGCGCTTGATATATTCCTACTCTTCCAAAAGATGTCAAGATAATTGCTATTTTGACCTTGCAAACAAAAAGCCAGCCAAGTTCCATATATGGGCGTACAGTGAGCAAACAAAAGATAGCGATAAATTAAAGTGCTCATCGCCTGGGAGCAACTTTGTAAAAACACCTGCGTAGCGATCTTGTTGCCTTGTCTTTGATGCTACAAGAAACTGCCCGTTTCGCCATCAGCAATTAACTGCCACGGCCTGCATTCTTGCCAAAAACAATAACGTTGCTAACACAATTTCGTATTTTTCATTAAAATTTCATCGAAATAATTTTGTAGCCATGGGCGCGAAGTGCCACGTTTGGGGCTCTGCTGATTGCCTATATCTATAGAACTGTGATACTTCTCACTTCTATGGATAATCCAGATTAATGCTTGCTGCAAAGAAAACCAAGTCAATTTATTTTTTATTTATAAATAATGAAAGATATTTGTATTTTCATGTTGCACATGTTTTGGTAATAACATTGTGGAAGCAAAATAAGACCTGAAGCTTTCCTGGCAACGAATTTGCTCACTTTCTTCTCGGGCAGCAAGCCAGGTGAAAAGACGATTAGAAATCCACGTTTTGGGAGTGTGCATCTCTCTCATCATCAAGATATTAAATGTTATAACCACAAATGAAACACTGTATATAACACAAATATAAACAAAGACAAAACAGTATCAAAATTTGCATTACTGAACAAAAGACTGTTTTCAGTAAATTAATTGCCAGGTCAGGAGATGACGTGATTACACAAAATGAATTGGGTCAAAGAAGCGTAACTTAACTTGATTATCAAGCTGTAATCTGTGCCCTCTACGTCGACCTGGCACTTTAATTTTAATAAAGACATAAATGTTTAACAGTAAATAGTAATAGCAAATAGAACCAATTATTTTGTTGTTCATCAATATTATTTCTCTCATGCCGTAGATTGTTACCACAAGGCACATCAAGCGATATCAAGAGTGCTTAACATGTTTTCATTTTTATATATTTATCTACTTTTGCTATATTTATATTGTGACCTTGTGGGTTCGTACAATTAAAAGTCTTGTTTGCAGAAATTTAAAATACTCTTTATTGCAGTAAACGTAACTTTGTACACCTCTTGCCGCAGTAAAAAGAAGTGACGCACACACACACACACACACACACACACACAACAGTCTTCAAGGTCGTCTTGTTCCACTGCCACGCTTAAGCAAACGAAGGAATTCACTGCGATACACTTCAAATGTCCACACAGCTGCACACGCAGTTAACAACTCACTAGCAACCGACTGCGCTCTAACGCTTGCGGGTTTTTATACCTTCAGCCATTGTTCTAGAACGCCACCGACGTTTCAACGCCTTTCGCGGCGGCAAGAGAAAAGACGGAACTATCCACACATCACTCTATCTCTTCCTCTCTTTGTTTCTGTCTCTCTCTCTCGGCAAGCGTTCAGCGCTCGCACCACTATCTGTCTCTTTCCTTCCTACGCTCGCGCCGGCACTTGCCCGTCACGGCTCCAACACAAAAAATGCCATATATTGTTTTAGCACACTCGTGGAGTGTTACCTTTATAACAATTACTCCTCAGTACTCCCTTTAGTGTTGCTAATCTTTGGGTTGTATTATTTCTGGATATTATATAAGGTTCACCCACATACAGACTCTAGTACGGATGGGAGTGATCCTGGCTAAAGAAACATTCAGAACTCAGGTTCGGGATCACTGAATTTGGAGGATAACATGCTAACCAGCAGATAGAAGAGGTACTCATCTCCGTTTTTGTGTACCTTATTTGATTCTCGAAGATTTAAGGATTACGCAAGATCTTTGGGAACCAATCAGGAGCTATTTGATGGCAGAATAGTCTTACCAAACTCTGCCGGGGGGAGGGGGGCGCAGGTTCCCAGTCGTGCGATAGCCCTGGTTCATTTGGCCTTGATATCAAGCAGTTTCCTGTTATACGGTATACCTTGCACATTAGACTACCATTTATACTTGAGTGCATTAAAGAACACTTTCTTAGCTTACTTTTACAATATTCACTAACTGTATTTTTTACTTTGTTTCAGGTAAGTACTACATTTGATAGATCCATATGCAAGAACGCCAGAGCATGTAAGTACAGCATGTATGATAACTCAAATGTCTGGAGTAATGTCTGTTTTGAAGTTTGCTTTCTTCCACGTAAACTAATCATCTATCAGCTTCCTTCAACCTTACGGGATGTTTCTTGTTATTGATTTGCATTTTAAAACACCTATACTTCTCCCAAATAAGAAAGCGTTATTGCTTCCGTCTCTCTCGGCCATATAAAGAGAATAACATTCAAAGGCATCATAAAGCAACCTAAACATGTGACTGTCACTTAAAGTGTACTGTATTCCCTTGTAACACAATAAGATAATGTTTATCTTGACGTAGATAGAGCAATAAGTGTTTTTACAAGAGTAGAGAAAGTCATGTATACATCACATAACGACCAAAACATTTGACTATCACTTAAAGTCTACTGTATTCCCTTGTAACACAATAAGATAATGTTTATATTGAAGTAGATAGAGCAATAAGTGTTTGTACAAGAGTAGAGAAAGTCATGTATACATCACATAACGACCAGAACATTTGACTATCACTTAAAGTCTACTGTATTCCCTTGTAACTACAATAAGATAATGTTTATCTTGAAGTAGATAGAGCAATAAGTGTTTGTACAAGAGTAGAGAAAGTCATGTATACATCACATAACGACCAAAACATTTGACTATCACTTAAAGTCTACTGATTCTTTGTAACTACAATAAGATAATGTTTATCTTGAAGTAGATAGAGCAATAAGTGTTTGTACAAGAGTAGAGAAAGTCATGTATACATCACATAACGACCAAAACATTTGACTATCACTTAAAGTCTACTGTATTCCCTTGTAACACAATAAGATAATGTTTATATTGAAGTAGATAGAGCAATAAGTGTTTGTACAAGAGTAGAGAAAGTCATGTATACATCACATAACGACCAAAACATTTGACTATCACTTAAAGTCTACTGTATTCCCTTGTTACTACAATAAGATAATGTTTATCTTGAAGTAGATATAGCAATAAGTGTTCGTACAAGAGTAGAGAAAGTCTTGTATACATCACATAACGACCAGAACATTTGACTATCACTTAAAGTCTACTGTATTCCTTTGTAACTACAATAAGATAATGTTTATCTTGAAGTAGATAGAGCAATAAGTGTTTGTACAAGAGTAGAGAAAGCCATGTGTATATCACATAACAACCAAAACATTTGACTATCACTTAAAGTCTACTGTATTCCCTTGTTACTACAATAAGATAATGTTTATCTTGAAGTAGATACAGCAATAAGTGTTCGTACAAGAGTAGAGAAAGCCATGTGTATATCACATAACGACCAAAACATTTGACTATCACTTAAAGTCTACTGCATTCCCTTGTAACTACAATAAGATAATGTTTATCTTGAAGTAGATAGAGCAATAAGTGTTTGTACAAGAGTAGAGAAAGCCATGTGTATATCACATAACGACCAAAACATTTGACTATCACTTAAAGTCTACTGCATTCCCTTGTAACTACAATAAGATAATGTTTATCTTGAAGTAGATAGAGCAATAAGTGTTTGTACAAGAGTAGAGAAAGCCATGTGTATATCACATAACGACCAAAACATTTGACTATCACTTAAAGTCTACTGCATTCCCTTGTAACTACAATAAGATAATGTTTATCTTGAAGTAGATAGAGCAATAAGTGTTTGTACAAGAGTAGAGAAAGCCATGTGTATATCACATAACGACCAAAACATTTGACTATCACTTAAAGTCTACTGTATTCCCTTGTAAGTACAATAAGATAATGTTTATCTTGAAGTAGATAGAGCAATAAGTGTTTGTACAAGAGTAGAGAAAGCCATGTGTATATCACATAACAACCAAAACATTTGACTATCACTTAAAGTCTACTGTATTCCCTTGTAACTACAATAAGATAATGTTTATCTTGAAGTAGATAGAGCAATAAGTGTTTGTACAAGAGTAGAGAAAGCCATGTGTATATCACATAACGACCAAAACATTTGACTATCACTTAAAGTCTACTGTATTCCCTTGTAACTACAATAAGATAATATTTAGCTTGAAGTAGATAGAGCAATAAGTGTTTGTACAAGAGTAGAGAAAGTCATGTATACATCACATAACGACCAAAACATTTGACTATCACTTAAAGTCTACTGTATTCCCTTGTAACTACAATAAGATAATGTTTATCTTGAAGTAGATAGAGCAATAAGTGTATGTACAAGAGTAGAGAAAGTCATGTATACATCTCATAACGACCAAAACATTTGACTATCACTTAAAGTCTACTGTATTCCCTTGTAACTACAATAAGATAATGTTTATCTTGAAGTAGATAGAGCAATAAGTGTTTGTACAAGAGTAGAGAAAGTCATGTATACATCACATAACGACCAAAACATTTGACTATCACTTAAAGTCTACTGCATTCCCTTGTAACTACAATAAGATAATGTTTATCTTGAAGTAGATAGAGCAATAAGTGTTTGTACAAGAGTAGAGAAAGCCATGTGTATATCACATAACGACCAAAACATTTGACTATCACTTAAAGTCTACTGCATTCCCTTGTAACTACAATAAGATAATGTTTATCTTGAAGTAGATAGAGCAATAAGTGTTTGTACAAGAGTAGAGAAAGCCATGTGTATATCACATAACGACCAAAACATTTGACTATCACTTAAAGTCTACTGCATTCCCTTGTAACTACAATAAGATAATGTTTATCTTGAAGTAGATAGAGCAATAAGTGTTTGTACAAGAGTAGAGAAAGCCATGTGTATATCACATAACAACCAAAACATTTGACTATCACTTAAAGTCTACTGTATTCCCTTGTAACTACAATAAGATAATGTTTATCTTGAAGTAGATAGAGCCTGAGCCATCCCACTAAGGTACTTACTCAGGTGGAGAAACCATACCGTGATGGTGGGGGGACATGAGTATTGGAAGCCAGTGTACGGCTGCTACTCTGACCACAAAATTGTATGTCTGGAATCGGATCATTTGCAAGGAGAGCACTGTCTGCCCCAATGATTTACTGCAGCATCTATCCCATGAAGGGACTGCAGTGTTCCTTTATTTCGACTTGCATTTATGACAATCGCCGCATATATCAGCCTTTCACTGCTGCTGCAACAACAACACAAGCAGAATATGAAATGACATCTACAAAATACCTTACATAAGTTCTCTACTTGCTTGTACTTCGATCTACTTCATCTTTCTTTATACGTACGATGCGAATAAACAGGCTTAAGGGATAGTCAAATACCTTGAAATTCCAATCTCTTTGCGTGGCCTGATATGTAAGACAAATGACTTCCTAATTAACTGTACGGTTTGAGGAGATAAACATTATTTGTGTAGTAAGATTTTATCCATCACTTACGGTTTAAAAATTATATAAAAGTAGGTAACTCAGAATAACGTGGACATCGAACTTTTTGGTGTAACACATTCGTTTCCTTCCTGATTTATAGGTACATAGTTGTAAGTTATAAAAGCTCAGTTTATTGTACTACCTTCTGGACACTCAGTGCTGATCACATGTATGTATTAGGTTGTTTCATAAGTAAAATCACTTGTATGATTTTGGTGTTTTGTAAAATTTATTGTGTTTCTTTTGTTCGTCAATGCTATTTACAGGATGTCATGTCTAGTGTTACATACATTGTGAGTATGTATCAGTCTTCAGTTGTTAATAAACAATCACAAAATGGAGATAACAAAGTATGAACTTAGAGTACTTCTAAAACACTACTAGAAACAAGATTATAAAGTCGCTGTCGCAGCTCGAAGAATATGTGAAGTGGAAGGAGAAGATGTCGTTAGTGAGCGTGTGACACAACAATGGTTACAACGTTTCAATAATGAATACGAAAGCACTAAAGATTTACCACGTTCTGGAAGACCTAAAGTATGGAATATTGAGGATACACGACAAGTTTTGTGAGAAAGTACCCCGTAGTCTTTCAGAAGAACTTGGTACATCAAAAGATACATACATCGCCATATTAAGACATTTGGAAAATCATACAGAAGCTGTAGATCTGTAGCTCAACAGACTGAACGTAGAGTCAGCTTATCCGTAATCCCATGGATGATAGATTTGTCACTTGTGATGTAAAATGGGTATATTACCGAAACAGTGACTTGATCCTCATCAGTTCGGTCCCAAAGTAATGTTGTGTGTCTGAAGTTGTGATTCACTGAGAGTTTGTTCCAAACGGACGAGCGATTGATGCGGATCTTTATTCTCAACAACTGCAACGAGTTCATGAAATTTTGAGACGGAGATACCCAGCATTAGTTAACCGAAATAGAGTTCTATTACAACAGGACAATGTAACATCTCATACTACACGAACAATCATAAAAAGTGTTCAGGAATTGGGAGTAATCGAACTGCTACCACACCCTGCATACAGTCCTGATCTCATATCGTTTTCAATCCATGACTCATTTTCTACGTGGAAGACATTTTGACAACATTGAAGCAGTACAAGTGGTTGTCACCAAATTCTTCACATCAAAACCAGAGACTGGTAACATCGTGGGATAATAAATCTTGCTGTACGATGTCTCAGGACCATAGAATCTAACGTCTATACTTTGAAAATTACATAATTTCTTGTCAGAACACATTTCAAACATTTGTTTTTCTTAGAAAAGGGTATTACTTATGAGACAGTATAATTGGTTTGACTACAAAACGTCATTGTATTACAAGAGGATTTGACGATACGCCAGGATTGTCCATAATTAGTAAATATTCCATCCCAAATTAGGACTGGACCAAGGTCACTGGGTTAATTAATACAAATGCGCAGTCGACTATGTTGTCATGGTCATGTTGCCCTAGTAGGGTTAAATGTCTCAGCATTAAACATTCCTTTGGAACAACTGCAACCTCAAAGTGAAGTACATCGTAAGTTCGTGAGAACACTCAGCAATATTTTATGTAAAAATGCCGTGTACATTTATGACTAAAATCATTTCTTAAAGGTAATTAAAATACGGCATTGTTTTTACTCTCCCCTTATGACCATCTGGGGTAATATGATGACCTCAACTGGATCCATTTCTGAACTGGAAGCACCTTTATGGTAAGCAGTGCAATAGATGACCTACAGTTCCATGTTGGGCCTTATCGACATTTTGCAGGTGCCAGTTTGAGCCGGGACCTTCAGCAAGAGAGCTGCGAACATATGTCACTGGTACTCTCAAAAATATCCAGACAAAGTGTTCCTCTTACACCAACAGCACCAGAGAGAGAAGTAATTGAGTTTTATTTATGGACGCCATGGTTCTCAGCCTACCATTCTATATTACACATGAAAGCTTACTTAACTCTTGCTGAGAGGCCTCTTTGTCAGACTTGAGGTTATTTTACATGTTATAAATCTACGATATGTGTATACTGTATGTTGCGAGTTAAGATTTTGCTGTGATGATGAGTTTTCGTCATCAGTTTGTGATAACATATCTGTCTCACGTTCAAGAGGTGCCGAGTTCGAATCTCGGTCAGGGTGAGATACCTGGATAAGGTCTTTTCCGGGGTTTTCCCTTATCCTAAAAGACGAATGTCGGGTAACTCTAAGCTCTATGGACCCTGGGCTCATTTGAGCATCATTTCACTCATTCCATTCATCGTCTGATATGACTTAAAAAGTTAAAGGACGTAAATTACAACAACAATAAAAATTGTGTTAAATTATGTTGTGCAGTAAAACCGGCCTAAGACGGAACCCCTATATGCCGGAAACCTGGAAAAACGGAGATATTTCCCATGTAAAATTATAGTCTGATATATACACGGCAATATTTTAGTGAACCGTTTGGGTAAATAACCTTAAGACGTGTTAATTTATGTGTAATGGGTTACAACGTATGTATTTTAAAATACGTAATAATTTTGAAGGCGACTGTACTGTATCGAAGATCCATAAACCATAAAATTATCAACTGTAGTCCTTGGAGGAAAAGGTAAAACAAAGAATTAGCTCTCTCAACTCTCTTCCAACATACATGATAAGGGTACAACTGTTTTGTAGTTGTTCATTCTCAGTTTAGTTACAAGTGATCAAGTACGAGTGGAAGAAAACCTTGTACGCATAGCTTATGTGTACACAAATTCTGTAAAATTATTTGTATATATAAGATATTATCACTGGAAAATAAAATAAGGTTATTTAAGAACACGAAAAGAACAAACGTCCAGCTAAAGAACTAATAGTGTTGTTTAAAGTGAGAAAAACTCGATTTATTATATTTTTGAAAAATAAAAATTAAAAACGAGTTGCTAAAGAAACAGCAGCGCATGTGCAATACATCACAAAGTCTACAGAGTATGACGACCTAAATGGCGCTGTGTTCGAGTGTTTGTTAATAATTCCCATTTCTGGACCATTACTTCAGACTCAAGCTTTAGAGACAGCAAAGACAATTTCAGAACTTCCAATGGATGACTCGAGAGTTTCAAACATCGTCATAACATTGTTTTGAATGCTGTGTGTGGTGAAACAAATGATGTTGATATACAGACAGTTGAAGATTGGAAACAGACAGAGAAACTAGAGATAAACTGCAATTATTGTATGTAAGTTGTAAATATGGTACATAATACATATCAGTCTGTTATTATTTACACTTTATTCTACGAGGGCTATCCAGAAAGTAGATTACGTTTTGGAATAAAAAGTAAACAAAGTATAGGAAACAAATTTTATTATATACAGATGAAAGCCACACTCAAATACTACTTTTCGACATAGTCACCATTCAAATTAAGGCATTTATCGTAGCGATGTACGAGCTTGGAAATTCCTTCGTCGAAAAATTCGGCCGCCTGCGCCTTCAACCACTTCGTTACCTCTTCTTGCAGCTGTACGTCGTCATCAAAACGCTGCATAGCCAGCCACTTCTTCATTGCTGGGAATAGGTGGAAGTCGCTCGGTGCCAGGTCGGGACTGTACGGCGGATGAGGAAACAACTCCCACTTAAAAGATTCAAGAACTTCACGAGTGACATTTGCCGTGTGGGGCCGGGCGTTGTGAATCAACAAGATCTTAGAGCTCAACATTCCTCTGCGCTTGTTTTGAATGGCTCTTCTGAGTTTTTGGAGAGTTTGGCAATACCTTTGAGAGTTTATTGTAGTGCCTCTTTCCAGGAAGTCCACCAAAATCACACCTTTTCTGTCCCAAAAAACAGTCGCCATCATCTTCCTTGCCGACATTGTTTGCATGCATTTCTTGGGTTTTTGGGGAGAACTTGTGTGCCCCCACTGCATTGATTGCAATTTCGTTTCACAGTTCACGTGTTTCACCCATGTTTCGTCACCAGTAACGATGCGATCGAGTAAAGAGTCACCATCCTTATGGTAAACGTCCAAAAAGTTCAACGCTGCAGCCATTCGCTGATTTTTGTGGTCCTCTGTCAAGATTTTTGGAATCCATCTTGCACAAAACTTGTGGTAACCAAGCTTTTCGCTGATGATTTCGTGCAACAAACTTCGCGAAATTTGTGGAAAACTCAAAGAAAGTTCCGTTATTGTGAACCTTCGATTTTCACGGACTTTAGCATCGACTTTTTCGACAAGTTCGGCAGTCACTATGCTGGGTCTCCCACTTCGATCTTCGTCGTGAACACTGGTTCGGCCATTTTTAAATCTGATGACCCACTGACGCACTCCACCTTCAGTGATAATGTTGTCCCCATACACTTCACAAAGCTGCCGATAGATTTCTATCAGTTTACAGTTTTTTGCAGTCAGAAACCTTATTACTGCACGCACCTCGCAGCTCGCGGGATTTTCAATTAACGCAGACATTTCAAACCGTCACAGTATCTGAACGGAGCACAGCACGAACCTCTCACTAGCACGGCTACATGCCGACTGAGCTGCGCAACGCTCTGACCCCAAGATGGCCGCGCTAGCCCCGCCCCTAGCGGAAACAGACGAAAACGTAATCTACTTTCTGGATAGCCCCTCGTATATTATCACTTCACTGTAAACCTGTACGACTATTTCGTAACTTCTTTGTGTACAAACACAACCTCTGTAAAACGGAAACCTGTGTAAACGGAAAACAAATGTAACTAATCTATCGAGCATTCACCTGGTGACCTGGGAAAACCCTCGAAAAACCCAGGTAGATCGGCACGGGAGTCAAACCTGGACCTGCCCTGGACCTGCCGCATGCGGGCCACAGAGGAAACTGCCCGAGCCATCCCCCTCGATTTGCGTTAACCCTAAGTTTAATCTACAAATTTATGTTGAATATATTTTTCTGGAACCGATCATTTTTTTAAATATTCCTTGCCGTTTGTTTGAGTTTTCAAATACTTGGAATAAACCTTTCAAAATAGCTTTTTTGACAAATATATGAGAAAGTCGTATGAATGTAACACAACATATTCGTTCTCTTCTTTAGCCGCGTGGAAATGTATAAAGCTTAGCACGATTAACGGAGCCATAAGCTTTTGTAAGAATAGTTGAAGAACGTCATGTAAGATTCAATTGCAGTATATCCAGCTTACGTGATTTAGTCGGAAGGCAATTCCATTGTGTGGACGTGTTTTCGCTTGAGTGATTCCATTAGGAGAAGCAGCTGCACGTGGATCCCAAACAGTGCTAATCGCTGCCACATGCGCGACCGGAACAACAAAATGATGATGATGATGATGATATTGGAGGGTCATCGCCCCCCACTCCACTTGTCATTCCCAATAAAACAGGGCGACCAAACATCTACTTACTTTCTAATGTTCGTTGTTCCATTTGAATGATTGAGTGTTAAACATAATTAATTAATATTTTCGGGCTATAACAGTTTTATTTTAAATTGTCATTAACAACAAAGTGTGAACATTGGCTCAGAAATACATTTGCCGAAGAATCTCCATCTAAGATAATGATGTACAAATAATGCAACTAATTCAAAAGAGATTGATATTTTATCAGTAATGAATTTCATGAAGGGTGTTCAAGCTCCGCTGTTAGTGATGTTTTAGTTTTAAATATCTAATGTAGAGTTAAAAATAAGAACACTGATGGTTTTAAGTTTTGCCTCATTAAATATGTGCACCTAATTAATTTTATTTTCTCGCAACATTCTATTTTATGTTGAAACTAGAAGTATAAATGTCGGTATCGAGTACATATCTATGTTCCCTAGTATTTACTGTGTCCGCCACGAATATACAGTCAGGCCAGAAAGTATTCGTACACCAATAAATGAAGAAACGATGTGTGTTGTTGCAATATAATTATTTATAAAACTGTGATACCGTAAACTTGGCACAAAAAGTATTCGTGCATCAATTCAATAATGTGGTTATATAGCTCTCCTTACTGCACATTCTGCATTCAGCTGTTTCACAGCACGCACCAGTCTGGCATCGAACACAGTAGGTTGTAGAGATAACGTAAAATAGGCCGAAGAGGGAAGAGAGAAAAATAGCAATTAAACTACACAGTGAATTCAAAATAATTTTGCAGATGTCTCAGATAGCAGGGAGACCAGAGTCAAGGATTTAATCCATCATTGACAGTGTAGGAGCCAGAAAATCTGTTGTAAATACACCCAAGAGTGGTCGACCTAAAGTCCTCAAGATTAAACATGAAAGCAGCATTCTTTGTTACATTAAGAAAGATCCACGAATGACTGCTGTTCAGATTGTTGCCGAGTTGCAGAAGACAGGAATTAATGTTTCAGCGAACACGGTGAGAGCTCTTTACAATAAGAAAGGGTACAATGTCAGAGTAGCACGTAAGAAGTTCTGTTAGCCCACAGAACAGGCAAAAACGCTTAGAATTCGCTTGTAAGTACCGTGATAAGGGTGTGCATGAACAAATGAGAGCTCGTTCAAGATATTCGGTGCGGATCGCAGTCGCAAAGTATGTAGGGGAAAAAATATGGAGCTGAAGCCTAAAATTCTTGTATCCACAGAAAAGCACAGCGAAGTATCTGTCCTTGTCTGGGGTCGTATAAGTGCATCTACATGTTATCGAGGGAATAATGGATCATAGGAAGTACTTGGACATTCTTAAGCAAAGTTGCATGCAAGTGTGAAGTAAATGGGCCTCCAAGAAGACTGGATATTTATGGACGATAATAATCCGAACCATACTGCGCTCAATACACGACTTTGGATATTATACAGTGTTTCAAAACAGCTTCATACCCAACCCTAATCTCCAAATATTATTCCTATTGAGCAAGTGTGAAGTATCCTTGGAAAACACGTAAGTAAAAGGGCAATTTCCAACAAAGAAGCATTGAAAACTGCTCTTTTGGAAGTATGGACCCGAATATCAAAGATGGAGGTTAAAGACCTTGTCCATTCCTTACCTAGGAGACAAGAGGCTCTAATTAAAGTTAAGGGGTAGCCAACGAAGTAATGAATAGCAGCATTTTTGTTGTACTATGTATTGTTTTTGTGAGTGTACGAGTGCCCGAAAAAATTGCAAGTTAATTTTATTTTTATATAAGTATCATTTTGTTTGTACATTGTTGCTATTTTCGTATAAAATGTAAATTATTTTGACAATGCCTTCTTTTGAGTCAGTAAGCTTTAATTTATCATTTAAATACTCACTATAATATTAATTTTCCTTAAAGTTTTAGTGGTGCACGAATACTTTCTGTTCTGACTGTATGTAGTATCAGAGAAGTATTGCAATACCGATATTTCACGGGAAATTTGTTTGCAGTCCCTGTATAAAGGTTAAGCAAGAAGCTCATGTGAATTTTTGAACAGAATAGTTAAAAATTTTATTTAAATTCAACGTCTTCCAAACATACGTCACAAAGATTTTCAAAGAATTCCCACAGACGCAACTACCCACTAGGGAAATAGTTTTCAAATGCTACATTTTCTGTAATGGCTCTAAGGATGTGGATTAAAATATCGCATTCTAAATGTATTTATATAAATAATAAAATGAATATATAAAGTTTTCTGGGAAGTCACTTCAATAGGAAGGAAATTGCTAAACATTACGCTATAGACAAAAATGTACACCTCTTTAACGAATAATTCTTTTGTATATCGTCCATTTCAATACTTAAGTAATTGTTTTAAAGGTCCTGTCTATTCCCATCCAGGTCTGTTGTACCTACAATGTACCTGTTATGTATGAAGCTATCTCTACAGAAGTTTGGGTATCTTTGTATCTCACGATTTACCAATTAAACAAAATATACAAACTTCCTTTTGAACGATGCGGACTTGAGAACACTGAACTTTAAAGAAATTGCATTTTAATCACAATTGCTAGTCATTTTTGTAAAAATCCATCTTTCTATAATGTTTCATGTAAAAGGAGGTCGCCATATGCAAATAACAGTGTGAACTCGGCTTGTCATCACATTGGCTTGGAGATTTAAATTATCCAAATGGCTTCTGAGTTGACCAAACCTATAGCATCAATGGCGAGAGCTGACAGTTCGAGAAACTGGATAATGTTTTGTAGGAACTGGTTAGCTAATACACACTTTAAATTGAGTATCGAAAATGCCTAGGTCCTGTCTTCTAGTCGGCACAGAGACAGCACGCGGAAGTGAAGCAAAGATAACGAACAACTATATTTTACTAGATTGGGATGAAGGAGCTGAGATAAAAAGGAAGATATTCGGATCTAACAAACACACTCAAGGAGATATATCAGGTCCGCAAGTTTGCTCTAAAAGCGAGGTTAACGACACAGACTTAAATGGTCCGTTCTACAAGACTAGACCAGAAGGAGGTCATAAGTTTGTCACTTGTTTTGGTATGAACAGCTAAAAGTGGAGAAGACGTCTACATTTCAATACTCACAGTACAAGTGCAACACAAAATCTAACAAGGGTTACCTTCAAAACATTTAAGCGGTTTCATTGTATTTCCAGAATATTCCCCTGTAATATCAACACAGTTATCCTTAAAGCAATAATGCCAGGTTCTTATGTTCCACTGATTTATCTCATGACGAAAAAGTGACTGCGCTATCTTCAATTGTTTTAAAACACGGGAAACCACAAGGAGCCAGGTCGGTGCTGATCTTCAGGGCATCAGTTGTTAAATGTGTTATCATGATGTAAAATTATTTTTATTTTAGGCTTTTTCACAACTTTTTAAACACTTTGCGACAAATTAACTTTTGTGCGGCGTATGGCAGTAGCGTACATATATCTTCCAATACAATAATAGCAATATGGCCCGATTTAGAAAACAAAACTGCCAACAATCTATTTATTACGACAATAAAAATAACTCTTAAGCCTGTCTCTGCCTTGTCCTGAAATATGAATGTGAGCTCTATGTACCCTGTACTCATTTCAACACCATTTCATTCATTGTTCGATATGACTTAACGTTAGAGGTTTTCTCTTATCCTGAAAGATGAATGTCTGATTGCTTTAAGCTCTGTGGAACTTGGACTTATCTAATCATTAAGTCATCTATTTCATCCATTGTTCCATACTGCTGGAGGACGTTAATTTAAAAGAATTATACGTGGGATGTTTGAGCTTTAAATCGATGGCATTAACACATTTAATGATTAAATATTAGAAGGATAAACCGTTTGTGTTTTAATATTTAATGTTAACACAAACACTGTGCCTAGAACCAAAGTCTGGATGGACCAGATATGGAGCCGCTACCGTCAAACTTGGGAGGGAAGTATGACAGTTGACGCTTTTTGTACTAACATATCCAACGCCGACTGTTCCCCACTCGAAACGATACAAGCCGTTGTAATGTCCTGAAATCAATGAGCAGAAAACTGAAAACTGTACATGTAACACGAAGCTCGGAGTATCAAGAGCCTGTCGCAGTTTGAGCTGCGGTATTTTATAATGGAAACCAAAAATCTCTCTCTGCTTTGTCTCTCATTCTCTGAATTGTAGAGACTGTGCCGCTCTACGATGGGATAATAAACTTTGTCCTCCATACTTCCAGTAGCATTGGATAGCAAATGAAGAAAGTGTGGGCCCCAAGAGGCTTAATACAACCATTGTGAAGATTGCTACTTTTACTGCCACTATCTATAGGTAGAGGAAGTACTGTACTCCACCCAAAAATTGCACGTAGACGAAAATCCATTCTTTAAGTTTTCTTGAATGCAAAAGAACAAATTATCAATGTCCCTTTGAAACGAAACTTGGTATTTAAACTTGGCATCTGTCAGAAAACCTGACCATCCTAAATTACTCGTTACATGAAAACTACTGACAACGTTCACTTGTTTCTCGGCGTATGTTATATTGACAAGAATTTCTCTTTCACTGTCCTTTATTTTTTATAACTTCGATAAACTATACTTACAAAACCTCATTCTTCTTATAATTCAGATAAATCTTGCACAAACGGTTTCGTTACAAAATTTCATTAGAGGTACAAGGGTTACGGGAAACAGAATATCACTATATGCTGCCCTAGAATTCGTCGTACTCTTCCCACGACATCACGAGAAACAGCGGAATAGCGCCAGTACTTCAAAACAGTGAACAATTCAAAATGATAACAACAATAAATAGAAATTGAATGCTACATTTGAAATAAATTGTATGCCCTTAATTATCTATCTCTATCGCTTCTTCAAAATGATGAGGGCTTGTTAGGTTATTTTCAGAATATTCAAGGTATGTTTTCTTTGTCACGTAAATATTTTAAGTTTTGGTATTTTATAAAAATTTTATTAACAGTTTTTGATAAATTAAAAGGTTTAAAAAACGTTTTCCTTTGTTAGTTTGGGTTGGATTATTTTAATAAAAGTCTTAGTGTGCATATTTGGATGTATTTATGCGACATTTCGTTTTAAGTTTACACTGTTCACACATAGATTTTATAGATTAAAGGGCCTTCAAAACATGACTTTTGGTGAATTATGAGTGCCTAATTTTTATTAGAATACAATAGTTACTTACTATCAGTACCTGGTAGAGCAAGTAAAAATTTGGCTACGGGTATTCCATTTCTGCTTAGAATAAAACATGTAGAACCATCGACGTAAGTTTTCTGAATTATTGAAGTAGTTTTAGAAGCCGCTTTTGTAAGAATGCATTACAAACGATAGTGGGTAGTGAATGTAACATCTTTGGTTGGAGCTAGCAAGACGTCTTGAAGAAACAATACGCAACATTTGTGGAGCACCGCTCGCTAACGCCTGCGGGTTAGACCGTCCGCAGAACGTCACTTACAAACAGTTTGCCGGACGCTCAGGCGAAGAAACTAAAACAACTCTTAGTGTTCAGATCGTGACACTGTAAAGGTCATTTTGTTTATGTGGTAACCCTTTCAGTTTACCTCTACTTGTTCCTTAACATTTAACAGCTACCGACAGTTGAATGACTCACTGCTTAATGTCTTTGTTTTGTTCGGAAAGAGCATTTCAAACAATGCTTCGTGCAACAAAGGAAGGAACCAGGAACAAACAATATCACTTCTTTACTGTATCACGAGAATACATTCCATTCGTATATGAGTATACCCTTTCAACAATTTGTTGTTACAAACATTCTTGTAACTATTTTAAGTTTAATCGATATAATTAGTTGTGTAATTGAGTGTATTACACATTTCTTTGTACGTCCAAGGGGAATGAAACGTCACTATGTCTTTGTAACACCCGAGAAACAAACGAATAACGACTTTCCACTTGAGGAAAGTGCAAGTATTTCAGCATTCAAATCAATAATAAAGATTATCTGGAACCTTGGCGCCTAAAACATAACAAAAATAAGGAGATTTTATTACTGTAATATTTTATCTATCTCTTGCGGTTTACCAGTTCTCCACTCCAGAGTGGAGTGGACTTCAAGCCACTTTCAGAAAATTCAGTATAATCATTTCGTTTTTCAAGGAAATGCCTGAAATATGTGTACTTTAATCAAAATTGTCAGTTATTTTTGATAAAATAAAATAGTTAAGAAAATATTTCCCTGTAAAGTGTATTTTGAATTGAGGATTTTCTTGAAAGTCGACGCCACTGAGTCTAAATTGTTCCGCATTTAAAATAATTTCTGCTTTTAAGTTAATCTATTCTGTTTCTCGCATTCACACCAGTTTTTAAAATGTACCTTTTTGGATTCATAGACTGCCAAAATGTGCATTTTCATCATTCTGAATTACTTTTGGATAATTAATAAACAAAAAATGTTATTACACCGAGCGGAATGGCTTAGGTGGTTTCGTCTCTGGCCCGTATTAACGATGTCCGGATTCGATTCCCGTAGCTTGTTTTTTTCTGGGGTTTTCCCCGGTCGCTAGGCGAATGCTGACTTGGCTAATTACATCTCCTGAATTTCCTGCCCCTCCATTTGATCTCCTTTATCACTTCACAACATATCTCATCTCATGCCTTCTTTCAGGGTAGAAGTGTCGGTGGGTGTGTCGGCGGTGCATGGTAGGATGATATACTCTGTGCAGAACTACTTCCTCCTCCGATAGGACGGTTGCCGGTCTCCGCTCCTCTGCTGGGACCATTTCGGGACCGCCAGCCGTCCCGCAGTAGGGGAGCGTTTCTGTTGTCCTGGCCTGTCGGGGGAAGTCTCTATCCAAGTAAACTGTAGGGACCCTGCCCTCTGTACTGTCGCGTCTCCTTTTGTCGGCCACCCTATGTCTCCTTCGCCTCATCCTTCCTCCCAGGGGTGCCCCCACAATGGGCCCAGCATGGTGGTCTACGTACCGAATTCCCTCCGCAATGAAATCATAGTCGTAATCCTAAAATGTTATTACACAAAAAGTAGATATTGTTAAAATACATTGCTTGTGTCCAGTATTTTATTTATTTAGTTATTTTACTTAACCATTTTGACAGATTGTTTTTCATTCAAATTCTTAAACCCTTTTCCATTGAAAAGTTGTTATTCTTTTTCCTTTTCACATGTCATTCAAAAAGCATGACCTTTGAAAGTCATCACAAACCAGCATATTTTTAAAGTTTGAATTTATGAGTCACTATGTTTACACTCAGTCTTCACTTACTTGTTGTTGTATAATTGAAACGTTTTCAAGATCATTCGATCTCATCCTCAGCTGTTTGGTGACTAAATGAACCTCCCTCTTCTTCCACTACTACGGAGCTCCGATCACTCTGCCATCTGGTGTTAGGGGCACTAAGTTTTAATACTTCATTTAATGCCGGGATTTCAAAATTTATAACTTTATCACGGTTTTTGTTTATGAATATTTTTTCCCAAATATCTAATTCTATGGGTGTACTTAAAGATTTTAACAGTTTAATGTTGTGGCCAATGTTGTGGTTTTCTGTCCAAAAATGATGTGAAACTGCAGATTTTTCTGTTTGTTTCAACTTAATGTTCCTCTGGTGTTCTTTTTGCCTGGTTAACAAGTTTCTCTTAGTTTTTCCTATGTAGCTTTTTTCACAGGTTTCACAATTAATCTGATAAATTCCTGATTTCAAATTGCTGGGGATTGTATTTTTCAGTGGTTTATTTAGCAGGTTCCTCAGACTGAATTTGTTTTGGGGTGCTAGTTTTAAGTTTAGTCTTTTGAAGATTCGTTCAAATTTTCTAAAAGCCCATGGATGGTAGGTGAATTTTCTATATTGCCAATTTGTGTTATTAAGTGGTGTGAGAGTGGTATTTTTTTATCTTATCTTCAGTTTTTCTTTCCTCTTCATCATGTTCCTTATGATGGCTGGGTTGAATCCATTTAATACCGCTACGTCTTTTATGTGTTGTTGTTCTTTCAAAAAATTCATCCTTACTCAGTGGGACGTTGTATAGCCGGTGAATTAGACTTCTAAAGGCAGCTATTTTTAAAGGCTTTATCTAAGTGCTACGGCGAAATACAAAATATGAACTGTTAGTTTAGATCAAGTCTCTTTTTAATGGAAACTCTCAGAGGCCTTGTTATCAGACTTGAAGTTCTTTTACGGGTCATAAATGTACAACCACCGGCTTTACGTCCCAACCGAAGGAAGTCATACTAAGGATTTGTGCACAACCATCGCCCTTGACTGGGTTTGAATCGTCACCTTGGTTTATGTAAAGTAGCAAGAAATATATTGGTTAGCTTTTGTAATAATAATATTAGAGAAGTGAGTCGTTAAAATCATATGAAAGTAGCACAAGAGATTTATTTGTGGATCCGTGCTTCAAGATGCCTGTTTTGATGACTATCTATGGAGTTATCCGCCATTTACCACATTACCGCCCCGTCCAGCACTTACACCGTCTGACCCTCTGCTGACCAGAGCTCGGCTCATGGGCACAGTGCCGTCCGACACTCCTGGCTACACAACCAGACCGATAATGCAGCAAGCAGTTGGCTCACGCTTTCTTTAAAAAAAATACTTCTTAAAAACAAATTACATTACAGACAAGCCCTTCTGTTACAATCATAAAATGATATCCAATTTTAGGTAATACAAATTATGAGAAAAAGGAACCTGAATATAGCAAATTTAATATTGGGTAAATAGACCCTCTCTAACTTTCTTAATTTTAACACAACTAAACATAAATATTTTATGAAGAACGATTCCGTTTTTCTGCGCACCTTATTAATCCTCTATGGGCTATTTATCAATACTATAACTGGTTTTTCATTTATTACCTTTATTACAGATAGTACTCTATTTAATTTCTGTATCAAAACTTTCAAATCTAAAAGAGTATATTCCGTAAAACATATTCTCATATTTCTTAACAATCATGTATAGCAGTGGTTGGTGAACCCAAGAAAAAGCAGTGGTAATATAAGAACCACTAAAAAATTTTCATTTACTTCTGGATTTATATAATTTAATTGTGTTAATGAAGAATGTTCCACCTGTTAAACGATTGTATACATCTTACTAAAAGTTTCATAGAACCTAACATTGGAATTTTACATTAAAATGAAGTTATGTTAAAAAAGAAGAATAAGTCCTTTCTCTATTGCTGTTTTCAAATTTATGTTTGATTAAAGTAATGTAGTTGTAACATTTCAAAATCAATAACTAATCATTCATGAAGGCTTACTGAAAATTAAAAGTAGATTTTAATAAATGGAGCACTTTAAGTAATGAAAAATACCGGAATAAAATGATTTGAGAATAATATTTAAAATTATAATGTACATCACAGAGTGATCAGTAAACCTAGGTACCAAGGTAGAGTATATATACATAAAAATCAAAATTCAATTTGTTGCATTTTATTCAAATTTTCATGCAGTCCATGTAGATCTTCGAACAAACGGAAGAAACAAGATTTTTGAGATATTAATTAAGTTGACAGGTAGCCGATACAATGAGACTAGGGTTCACAGAGAGAGAGAGAAACAGTGTCACTGACCGACCGCCAGTAGATACTGCCATTATCACTACACGCCTCATTTAGAGGGCGTCATCGCTTGGGTCATGTGGTCCAAATTCGCGATATCTCCTCACTATCACAACCACTTGCAATATCTGACAGGTTCAGCTGTTTAAATACAATGTCCTTTCTTCAGGAAATCCGCCATCTGCAGACTTAGAGCAAATTCAGTCTATACTTCTATAGAGATAACATTAGTTTTTGTATTTAGGGTAATGTGGAAAAAAACACCCAAACAAATTTGATAATTCTTTCAACATAGAACTATAAAACGCCATCTCATTTAATTTCATAAATTACTATTATATGTTAAAAATTTACAGAACCTCTGCAAGAACACATTGGATTTATAGAACACCTTCGCTAAGAAAGTCTTCATTTTTATTTGAGAATGTCGTGCAGAAGAATGTACTTCTTACTACAAAGAATATATATGAGGGAAGTCTGAAAAGTTTCCGACCTCAACACGAAGATGGCAGCACTCGTAAGTAAGAGCTACTGGAATTCGCTAATTAATCCGTTGATAGCTACTCACCAAAGTTTCAGCCATTTTGGATGTTCAGTTGTTATGTAAAAGTTGTTTGAGTGAGTTGATGTGAGTGTTTTATGAAAATGGCCAAAATCGGGTATCGAACTGTCATTAAATATTTGTTTTTGAAAGGCAATACGCCTACGCAAATCAAAGGTGACTTGGACTCTGTGTATTGGGACTCTGCACCATCATTTACCACAGTGAAATTTTGGGCAGCTGAATTTAAACGTGGCCGTAAGAGCTCGGGAGACAATGAACGTTCGGGACGTCCAAAACCTGCATTATCGGCGAACACATCGCCAAAGTCCACCAAATGGTGCTAGACGACCGACGAATTAAAGTAAGAGAGATAGCAGAGGCTATAAACATGACAAAAGAACGTGTTTGTCACATATTAAATCAACATTTAGATATGAAAAAGCTGTCCAAGCGTTGGGTACCGCGTTTGTTCACGTTAGAACAAAAACGTGTTCAAATGAACATTTCCAACGCTCTGTTGGCGCAGTTTTGGCGCAATAAATCCGAGTTTAGATGCCGATTAATTACTGTAGATGAAATTTGGATACAACATTATACGCCCGAAACAAAAATACAGTCCAAACAGTGGACTACAAAGGGGGAAACGGCTCCACAAAAAAATCAAAAACTGTTTTTTCGGCTGGGAAAGTGATGGTGACTGTCTTTTGGGATACTCATGGAATTATTTTAATCGATTATCTTCGAAAAGGAAAAACCATTACATGAGCATATTATTCATCATTACTTGACAAGCTGAAGGCAGAACTTGCGGAAAATGGCCACATTTGCAGAAAAAGAAAATCCTGTTTCACCAAGACAACGCACCGTCTCATACCTCAGCGGTTGCAATGGCGAAAATCCACGAATTACGGGCTTGACTCACCAGATCTAGCCGCAAGCGACTTCTTTTTGTTCCCTCATTTGAAAATTGCGCTCGGAGGACAGAGATTTTCGTCAAATGAAGAGGCAAACACCTTCGTGAACAATTAATTATTTTGTAGAGAAAAACGCCGAGTACTATTTGGACGGCTTACAGAGATGGGAACATCGCTGGGAGAAGTGTGTACAGTTACAAGGAGACTATGTTGAAAAACGCCGAGTACTATTTGGACGGGTTACAGAGATGTGAACATCGCTGGGAGAAGTGTGTAGAGTTACAAGGAGACTATGTTGAAAAACGTCGAGTACTATTTGGACGGGTTACAGAGATGGGAACATCGCTGGGAGAAGTGTGTAGAGCTACAAGGAGACTATGTTGAAAAACGCCGAGTACTATTTGGACGGGTTGCAGAGATGGGAACATCGCTGGGAGAAATGTGTAGAGTTACAAGGAGACTATGTTGAAAAACGCCGAGTACTATTTGGACGGGTTACAGAGATGAGAGCATCGCTGGGAGAAGT
Organism: Mantis religiosa; assembly: GCA_030765055.1. Classification (NCBI taxonomy): domain Eukaryota; kingdom Metazoa; phylum Arthropoda; class Insecta; order Mantodea; family Mantidae; genus Mantis; species Mantis religiosa. The sequence continues at coordinate 174,588,501 of CM060955.1, read as the reverse complement.
GTGTAGAGTTACAAGGAGACTATGTTGAAAAACGCCGAGTACTATTTGGACGTGTTACAGAGATGGGTACATCGCTGGGAGAAGTGTGTAGAGTTACAAGGAGACTATGTTGAAAAATGCCGACTATTATTTGGACGTGTTACAGAGATGGGTACATCGCTGGGAGAAGTGTGTATAGTTACAAGGAGACTATGTTGAAAAACGCCGAGTAGTATTTGGACGTGTTACAGAGATGAGAACATCGCTGGGAGAAGTGTGTATAGTTACAAGGAGACTATGTTGAAAAATGCCGAGTACTATTTGGACGGGTTATAGAGATGAGAACATCGCTGGGAGAAGTGTGTATAGTTACAAGGAGACTATGTTGAAAAATGCCGACTACTATTTGGACGTGTTACAGAGATGAGAACATCGCTGGGAGAAGTGTGTATAGTTACAAGGAGACTATGCTGAAAAACGCCGAGTACTATTTGGACGTGTTACAGAGATGAGAACATCGCTGGGAGAAGTGTGTAGAGTTACAAGGAGACTATGTTGAAAAAGGTCGAGTACTATTTGGACGTGTTACAGAGATGAGAACATCGCTGGGAGAAGTGTGTAGAGTTACAAGGAGACTATGTTGAAAAATGCCGAGTACTATTTGGACGTGTTACAGAGATGAGAACATCGCTGGGAGAAGTGTGTATAGTTACAAGGAGACTATGTTGAAAAACGCCGACTACTATTTGGACGTGTTACAGAGATGAGAACATCGCTGGGAGAAGTGTGTAGAGTTGCAAGGAGACTATGTTGAAAAATGCCGAGTACTATTTGGACGGGTTATAGAGATGAGAGCATCGCTGGCAGAAGTGTGTAGAGTTACAAGGAGACTATGTTGAAAAAGGTCGAGTACTATTTGGACGGGTTACAGAGATGGGAGCATCGCTGGGAGAGGTGTGTAGAGTTACAAGGAGACTATGCTGAAAAACGCCGAGTACTATTTAGACGGTTTACAGATAATGGAGCATCGCTGGGAGAAGTGTGTAGAGGTACAAGGAGACTATGTTGAAAGATAAAAAACAAATATCTGGAAAAATGTATTGTACCTTTGTTAGGTCGGGAACTTTCAGACCACATATGTATAGTTGACACATTCTACAGGCTTACCTTGGTAGCGTAGATGTTAGCGTGTCTGCTTTACGTTCAAGAGTCCTCGAGTACGAATCTCGGTTAGGGTGAGTTACCTGGATAAGGTTTTTTCTGAGGTATTCCCTTATCCTGAAAGATGAATGTCGGGTAACCCTAAGCTTCTTGGACTTTGGACTAATTTGAGCGTCATTTCACCTATTTATTCATCGTCCGATACGACTTGACGTTGAATGACATAATTACACACAAAAACCGCATTCTACAGAGTATAAAAACAAGGACTCTAGCGTTTTATGAATGGTCCTGATATAATACTTCAACAAACAGAAGACAGACAATGGATGGGAATTGTCGTGAATGCCCAGGCTCTACTTAATGCTCCCGTAGCCAATATCTACTTTTAAGTATTGATAGACTTAACCCCTTAACTTAACACAACCAAACGCGAATATTTTATAAAAAAAAACGATTCCGTTTTTCGCTGTATCTTATTAATGCTTTATGGATTACTTATCAGGATTATAACTCCAAGGGGAAACCACGAGAAATGCAAGTGAAACTGCTGTGTCGAAGTCGGGACCTGGCTCCAGTTAAGGCCTTATTACACAGATAAACTCGCACTTTGGCCTGCGGTCAGCAAATTACTTGCAAAAACGTGGAGTGTAATTCAGAAGATTGCCTTTTTTGGTTGAGGCAGCCTGAGGCCTAATGCATGATAAATTATTATGTGATACAATCTAGTGATAGGAGCCGCTCCTCCCTGTCGATTGTTCTAGCTAATTAGTGTCGGCTTTTCTTTTGCAACATAAATTATGTGCAAGTCCGGTCGGCTTACATGGGGATCTCGTACTGGCAACAAGTATCTCTTTTGCATAAATTATATCGCCTTTTGTCGGCAACACCAGTAGCGTCTGCAAATTTAACTTAACGTAAAGTAGCACGAAATGATGAAATTTAACCTGAGATTTCGTCAAATTTAGGTAAAACCAAATATATCCACCACGTACCTACTTATAATAGAAAAGGTATTACATTGTACTAAAATTACGATAACGAGATTTTACCGCGAATAAATGTTCTGAGAAGAGTGTGAGTGTGTGCATATGTGTATGTCTGAGTCTGTGTGGGTAATGCCCCATTCATATAGAAGAGTTATCAGAAACAACGTTTGTTACCAGATTAATAAATAAGGTTATTCACATTATGGCCAAACGCTAACTGTCACGGGATGGACTAAAACCAGATTTAAGAAAGACCCTTTTATTTTGGCGACCGTGATAGGACGAGATGTAAATCACTAGACTAGTAAATCTTTAGAACAGTTGGTAACACTTTCTGTAATGTATTTACTTAAAAACATATGTGCTTCGTGGTAACAAAATATAACGGATATTTCTTAAATGAGGTTTTAGTCCATCCCGTAACACTAACGACAAACTCCAAGCTTTCATGTTCGTGTTTGGTGATTAAACAAAAGAGGCGCAGAAACAGAAGAGAAGAGATATGGAGTCATATGATGAGTAATTGTCTATTTTATTTCAAAATTATCGTTGTATTTATGACAAAAACCATAAATCCTACAAAGATAAGTTACTGAAGGAAAATATTTGGAAGAGAATAATACGAATGTACTGAAATGTGAAGATAGATAAGAGTTGTTTACACTATTTACTGTGTTCTCTGTCGACTTTGTGAGGTTAAGTAGCTTATTATGCTTTTGTTCTGTGTGGAAAAACCGTAATATAACAATCATTATAAATTGCTATTAGACTATTATTGTTCGTATCAATTGTCATTGTAGTTGGCAAATTACAGATCTATATGAATATTTTAAGTGATAAATTATACTGAAGGTTTCGATAAAAGCAATTTCGTCAAATGTTAATAGTGTAGTAAAAATTTAATTCAAAAAAATCCCTCTAACAATGTTTTTAAAATGTTTAATAGCACTGATAGGGTTATTGTTTCATTTTGATGTTTACGTTATATTTTCATTGTGAATGGCAAATCAAATTTCATGTTCAAGTCCTCGCGTTATTGCTAATTCATAATGAAGAACGATTTTCCAGAAATTTCAAATATACACTTACTTTTGTCATGAAAATGTCTGGAATATTTGTTGCTCTAATCAAAATTGCTAGGTTCATACAAACTTCTGGAAAATATTTCCTTGTAAAAGGTAAAGTGGGATGTGAAGACTTTCCAGAAAATGCTGGGAAGATGCTGAAGTTTGGTATTTGAAACGTGAAAGCAAACGGCTTTGCCTTATCGACCAGAGAAGCTTACCTAGTCACACTGACTGTACCTGTTCATTGTTAAGCCTACTCGTGCACAAATGCGTCAAGAAGTTCTCAGTTTCCTTTCATCCCCGCCATTAGTGTGTGTGCAGATTGTTGCTGACTCATATTCAGTTTGCGCAACCGTGGCTGGAGTAATGGCCGTGGAAGTGGAATGTGCGTGATGCTTGGAAACTTCGGAACAAAGTGTTTAGTTAAAACTACAAGTTAACTAATTGTTCACTGCTCCATTACAACGTGTCAACGTGTGTATCTGCCAGTCCTTGTAAGGTCCTCTCTTTACCTGAGTACTACTTCATATTGGAGCTCTGCTTTTAGTGATAGGAATAGGTAGTAGAAGATTGGGGCTGTACACAGGTCACGTTGCATGAACTTGATTTGTTACGTGAGGCCGTTCTGGTCGTTTAGTGTGAGAGGGAACTACTACCAACTTATCGACACGACAATGCTGCCGCTTAGGCACATTATACGTAAAACCCAAGTATTTTCAAGTATTTGTGGTATACTCAGGTTATGTCTCCTAGAGTGAGGAACATTTCGAAAATAGGAGACGTTTCGGAGTTACACAAAGGGCCACTTTCCAAAAATATTTTTTTTTTTCGCATCCCTGCAAGTATTTTCGATGTTGAATGTAATACAGTATTGTATTTAAGTCTGGGATGTAGGGTATACAGTTATGACCTACATAGACCAATCCCCGGGAGGAAGCGATGAAGTTCCTGGCTCGACTGACTACAGCAAATAATCCCTAAGGAAACATAAGAATATGATTAAATGAAAAGTTGATGATACAAAGTAAGTTGGTTAGTTAAGAAACCTATCATCATTCGCTTACCGACTAGTTAAGAATAGGTGCTCGGCGAGTGTCAAACCCGGAACCCCAGACCAGTATTTCGTTGGGCATCACATTCCAGAGACGATTTCCCTTCTTGATCGGTATCTCCCTCCTGCGGTGGTCATAATTGCACTGCATGTCCTCGGAACTCTCATTAATGGGGAGATCAAGGGTCAGAGTTGAAAGGTAAAGCGGGATACGCCTACGCATGCGCGCTAGGCACAGGAAATCGCAGAACACGTGTCAGGTGTGGTCTTGGGAAAAAATGTGGGAGAGTCTCGCTTCATTCATTGGCTTCTCCAAGTGGAGCAAGTAAACCACTACATCTTCCAAACAAAAACTCTTTATTATTGCTTCTGTCTACTTCATGTTAAATAATGTTACTAGATATACAGTAGCTTCAGATGATAGTCATCTGTTAAGAGCTTTCCACGGCCGAGAGAGACAAATAGCGATTTTGCTCTTTAGAAGAACATAAGTATTCGAAAATTGAACCCAAAAAGAAGTTATATCTCGATTTAGAGAACAGCCTACAGAATTTTGTTGGACATAATCTATAAAAATGAAAATTTACAATAAAATGAACTAATTGTAGGTTAGCCTTGGGCTAACGACTCTAGTGACTAATAGTTTGGTGCAGATGTCATTTAGTTCCATTATTATACACTGAGCATGGTCCATGATTCAAAAGAAACAAAACAAGGAGGAAGAATGCACTGAGTGCAGCGTATAGGAAGGTATGAATGGTTACAAATTGATGACCAAAACTCGTCCTAATCCATGTGCTACTGTACCTAACCAAACACCTACAGCACGCGAACCTTGTCCACCCAATTTGTCTTTAGGCACATAATACAGGGTGAGTAAAAAGTATGGAACAATGCTTGTAACTTTGTTGATATAGTTCCATGAGGTGATATTTCATTAGAAAAGCTGTAAGATATCAACATGTTTTCATATTACTATGACTCTGAATAGGACGTCACTTCGTATGGCCCGAAAATAAGCCACACCTTGTATTCAAGAGGAAAAATGAAAAAAAAAAATTATTCTCGAAAATACGTCATCCTGCTGGCATCCTCTATGCTACTTAGGTACTACATCGAAAAGTGAGGCCATTTCTCTGCATAACCGAGGCACGTAATTCCACTCATGGTATGTCCAAGACTTACAGTTCCCATGGTCTTCACTTGGATTATTTCTCCCATTTCTCTTCTTATCTCGAACGTAGGAAAGATCTCTTGCTTCTGGTTTCGATTATTTACCATGTAACGGATACCTAAACGATTTTCTTGTTGAAATCGTCTCTAAGCAACCCAACGTCGCCCAATCCGCACATTCTACCGGCCTCTCTGTTGCTAGTGCTTTTGGATAACGTATAACTACAACTTTGAATTTCGGATCATAACTATACCGTATTCCTTGGCTTGAAGACGTTCTTTGTTCAAGTGCTCATTCATTGTTGCGTTACACAAGTATCTAACTTTTTACTGACTTACAATACACAATCTTAAGGCAAAGTCGCAAGCGGTATTGTTACCCACAGTTGATTCAAAACAGAACGTTGTATGTAAAACTGTACGTAGCGAATATATCCTTATTTCTTTTTGTCCTTTGAAATGTGAATAAAACTTGTTGCTTATTTTCCGGACAATAGGCAATTACTTTTAACTCTAAAATTTGGCTTCAGTCCCAAAAAGGTTCAGACAACTGTCACTTCTCAAATTTCTTTAAACCATCCTTACAAAAGCTTAATCTACTTCTTGTTAAGACAATTTAGTATATACTAGAATCAGCATACCCGGTTTTGATCTGATAACGTGACATACATAGCATCCAGTCGATACTGAGAAATCTTACATAGTTATTTGAGGATGTGATACAAAGTTACTCAAGGAAATCCTTTAACCGCGAACTACCCTATATCTATCTTTACATAGAACGGTTTTTGAATATTTTGATTTTCTCAAAAACTGGTTTATCAACTTGATTAAAATGCCCTATGGCTAAGATAGTTTGATGAGAAATGAAATGCACATATAACTTAAAGTTTCTCCGAATAGACTTTGAAGAACTCTTCAGTTTAAATGAAATTTGCGTAACTGGTAAACTGGAAGAAGTAGATAACATTTTACTACACAAGAAATGTAAATCTGTTGAAGTGTACCATTTATATAAAATACATTTCTTCGTGGAGTTAACCATTTCCGAGTTTTGCTTCTTATTCGTTTGAATTTTCTAACAGTTATACTTTTATAACAAGCGAAAGATTTATGTACATTTTTTTAGTTCTGGCCTTGCAAAGAGCCAGCTATTAAGATTTAACTTTACTGTATTTTCCTATTCCCGTTGTATTTATAAGAAAATATAATAAAATAGAGCAAGAACATTTCACTAGATACACTTTGTTTTATGTGTATAGAAGGTCATATAACACATCGGAAATGACAATGTATCCACAACATGAAGATGGCAGCACTTGTAAATAAAAGCTAGTGAATTTCGTTGTTCATCTGTTGACAGTTACTCACCAACGTTTCAGCCATTTTGGACGCTCAGTTTTATGTAACAGTCGTTTGAGTGAGTTGATGTGAGTGTTTTTATAAAAATGGTCAAAATCGAGTATCGAACTGTCATTAAATATTTGGCTTTGAAAGGCAATACGTCTACGCAAATCAAAGATGAGTTGGATTTTGTGTATGGAGACTCTGCATCATCATTTACCACAGTGAAATTTTGGGAAGCTGAATTTAAACGTAGCCGTAAGAGCTTGGGAGACGACGAACGTTCGGGACGTCCAAAAACTGCAACTACCGATGAAAACATCGCCAAAGTTCACCAAATGGTGCTAGACGACCACCGAATTAAAGTGAGAGAGATAGCAGAGGCTATGAACATGTCAAAAGAACGTTTCTGTCACATATTAAATCAACATTTAGACATAAGAAAGCTGTCCGTGCGTTGGGTGCCACGTTTGCTCATGTTAAACCAACATCATGTTCGAGGAAAACTGCGCTCGGAGGACAGAGATTTTCGTCAAATGAATAGGCAATCACCTTGGTAAACAATTATTTTACAGAGAAAAACTCCGGGTACTATTTGGACGGGTTACAGAGATGAGAGCATCGCTGGGAGAAGTGTGTAGAGTTACAAGGAGACTATGTTGAAAAACGCCGAGTACTATATGGACGTGTTACAGAGATGAGAGCATCGCTGGGAGAAGTGTGTAGAGTTACAAGGAGACTATGTTAAAAACGCCGAGTACTATTTGGACGGGTTATAGAGATGGGAACATCGCTGGGAGAAGTGTGTAGAGTTACAAGGAGACTATGTTGAAAAACGCCGAGTACTATTTGGACGTGTTACAGAGATGAGACCATTGTTGGGAGAAGTGTGTAGAGTTACAAGGAGACTATGTTGAAAAACGCCGAGTACTATTTGGACGTGTTACAGAGTTGAGAACATCGCTGGGAGAAGTGTGAAGAGTTACAAGGAGACTATGTTGAAAAACGCCGAGAACTATTTGGACGGTTTATAGAGATGGGAACATCGCTGGGACAAGTGTGTAGAGTTACAAGGAGACTATGTTGAAAAACGCCGAGTACTATTTGGACGTGTTACAGAGATGGGAACATCGCTGGGAGAAATGTGTAGAGTTACAAGGAGACTATGTTGAAAAACGCCGAGTACTATTTGGACGTGTTGCAGAGATGGGAGCATCGCTGGGAGAAGTGTGTAGAGTTACAAGGAGACTATGTTGAAAAACGCCGAGTACTATTTGGACGTGTTACAGAAATGGGAACATCGCTGGGAGAAATGTGTAGAGTTACAAGGAGACTATGTTGAAAAACGCCGAGAACTATTTGGACGGTTTATAGAGATGGGAACATCGCTGGGACAAGTGTGTAGAGTTACAAGGAGACTATGTTGAAAAACGCCGAGTACTATTTGGACGTGTTACAGAGATGGGAACATCGCTGGGAGAAATGTGTAGAGTTACAAGGAGACTATGTTGAAAAACGCCGAGTACTATTTGGACGTGTTGCAGAGATGGGAGCATCGCTGGGAGAAGTGTGTAGAGTTACAAGGAGACTATGTTGAAAAACGCCGAGTACTATTTGGACGTGTTACAGAAATGGGAACATCGCTGGGAGAAATGTGTAGAGTTACAAGGAGACTATGTTGAAAAACGCCGAGTACTATTTGGACGTGTTACAGAGATGAGAACATCGCTGGGAGAAGTGTGTAGAGTTACAAGGAGACTATGTTGAAAAACGCCGAGTACTATTTGGACGTGTTACAGAGATGAGAACATCGCTGGGAGAAGTGTGTAGAGTTACAAGGATACTATATTGAAAAACGCCGAGTACTATTTGGACGTGTTACAGAGATGGGAACATCGCTGGGAGAAATGTGTAGAGTTACAAGGAGACTATGTTGAAAAACGCCGAGTACTATTTGGACGAGTTACAGAGATGAGAACATCGCTGGGAGAAGTGTGTAGAGTTACAAGGAGACTATGTTGAAAAACGCCGAGTACTATTTGGACGTGTTACAGAGATGAGAACATCGCTGGGAGAAGTGTGTAGAGTTACAAGGAGACTATGTTGAAAAACGCCGAGTACTATTTGGACGTGTTACAGAGATGGGAGCATCGCTGGGAGAAGTGTGTAGAGTTACAAGGATACTATGTTGAAAAACGCCGAGTACTATTTGGACGTGTTACAGAGATGGGAGCATCGCTGGGAGAAGTGTGTAGAGTTACAAGGAGACTATGTTGAAAAACGCCGAGTACTATTTGGACGAGTTACAAAGATGAGACCATCGCAGGGAGAAGTGTGTAGAGTTACAAGGAGACTATGTTAAAAACGCCGAGTACTATTTGGACGTGTTACAGAGATGGGAACATCGCTGGGAGAAATGTGTAGAGTTACAAGGAGACTATGTTGAAAAACGCCGAGTACTATTTGGACGTGTTGCAGAGATGGGAGCATCGCTGGGAGAAGTGTGTAGAGTTACAAGGAGACTATGTTGAAAAACGCCGAGTACTATTTGGACGTGTTACAGAGATAGGAACATCGCTGGGAGAAATGTGTAGAGTTACAAGGAGACTATGTTGAAAAACGACGAGTACTATTTGGACGTGTTACAGAGATGAGAACATCGCTGGGAGAAGTGTGTAGAGTTACAAGGAGACTATGTTGAAAAACGCCGAGTACTATTTGGACGTGTTACAGAGATGAGAACATCGCTGGGAGAAGTGTGTAGAGTTACAAGGATACTATATTGAAAAACGCCGAGTACTATTTGGACGTGTTACAGAGATGGGAACATCGCTGGGAGAAATGTGTAGAGTTACAAGGAGACTATGTTGAAAAACGCCGAGTACTATTTGGACGAGTTACAGAGATGAGAACATCGCTGGGAGAAGTGTGTAGAGTTACAAGGAGACTATGTTGAAAAACGCCGAGTACTATTTGGACGTGTTACAGAGATGAGAACATCGCTGGGAGAAGTGTGTAGAGTTACAAGGAGACTATGTTGAAAAACGCCGAGTACTATTTGGACGTGTTACAGAGATGAGAACATCGCTGGGAGAAGTGTGTAGAGTTACAAGGATACTATGTTGAAAAACGCCGAGTACTATTTGGACGTGTTACAGAGATGGGAGCATCGCTGGGAGAAGTGTGTAGAGTTACAAGGAGACTATGTTGAAAAACACCGAGTACTATTTGGACGAGTTACAAAGATGAGAACATCGCAGGGAGAAGTGTGTAGAGTTACAAGGAGACTATGTTGAAAAACGCCGAGTACTATTTGGACGAGTTACAGAGATGAGAACATCGCTGGGAGAAGTGTGTAGAGTTACAAGGAGACTATGTTGAAAAACGCCGAGTACTATTTGGACGAGTTACAGAGATGAGAACATCGTTGGTAGAAGTGTGTAGAGTTACAAGGAGACTATGCTGAAAAACGCCGAGTACTATTTGGACGGGTTACAGAGATGAGAACATCGCTGGGAGAAGTGTGTAGAGTTACAAGGAGACTATGTTGAAAAACGCCGAGTACTATTTGGACGAGTTACAGAGATGAGAACATCGCTGGGAGAAGTGTGTAGAGTTACAAGGAGACTATGTTGAAAAACGTCGAGTACTATTTAGACGGGTTACAGAGATGAGAACATCGCTGGGAGAAGTGTGTAGAGTTACAAGGAGACTATGTTGAAAAACGCCGAGTACTATTTGGACGGGTTACAGAGATGGGAACATCGCAGGGAGAAGTGTGTAGAGTTACAAGGAGACTATGTTGAAAAACGCCGAGTACTATTTGGACGAGTTACAAAGATGAGAACATCGCAGGGAGAAGTGTGTAGAGTTACAAGGAGACTATGTTGAAAAACGCCGAGTACTATTTGGACGGGTTACAGAGATGGGAACATCGCTGGGAGAAGTGTGTAGAGTTACAAGGAGACTATGTTGAAAAACGCCGAGTACTATTTGGACGAGTTACAAAGATGAGAACATCGCAGGGAGAAGTGTGTAGAGTTACAAGGAGACTATGTTGGGAAAGGAAAACTTTCTAAAAAAGTGTTTTGTATTCTTATTAGGTCGGAAACTTTTCAGACCACCTGTGTACGTTCAATATTAAAGAAATAGCACATGTATTTAGCAAGAGCTGCCAATGATGTTATTTTCATTTAATTCTGAAGTTCCGCTGCTGAAAAAAAAAAAAGAGAAGAAACGTCACGTGGTGTATGTATAAGGTTTAACTTGACATGTGAAATTCCGAGGAATAATCAAAAGTGACAATGTTTTGTGCCGGTTTTGCTCTGCACAGATCAATGGCTTATTGATTGTATCGTGGCGGCGATTGCTTTCCGGTGACTTTGCACATTGGCGCTTTTTGTGATGTTCGCCGCACAACCTTGATCTCATCTCGAGGTTAATGGAACATCAAAACAAATTTGGCATGTCTTCCTTGTTCAATGTACTTCGGTGCTGACCTATAAATGTTTGAACAATGACTCTATGGACGACAGGAGCGGTTTACACACCTCCAATCCGGGGGACAAGGATTGGACACTTAGAACCAGAACAAAAGGGGATGTAACTATCCCAACTAGGGAAACCCACGGGTCACGACGCTACTACTTGAACCATATAACCTACTTATTAGTGTCTATATTTGTGTTTCTATGGAGACAAGTCCTTGCAGAAATAGGTAACAAGAGAACAGCGAAGAACAACTGAACCTTAATAATGAATATTTAGATAGCTTAGGGTACACAAAGGTTATTTGGAACGAATACCTAATGCATTTTATAGTGCAATAGGTCGTTCTCGTGTATTGCCAAGTATATTAACATTATATAAAGTTGCTTCGGAATAAAAAGGACTCACGTTCAATATATACGTTTTATTTACTATAGAAATTTTTAAGCACTTTAACTAAAGCTGTTAGAACAATTTTTGAAAAGAAAAAAATTAGGGAACATTTGTCCACGTAAAGGGTAGTTAGGGGTGGAGGAATTTCTTAAAGATCTGGTTGAACAGAGTACTGCATGTAGTAAAAATAAGAAGAAGAGCAACAGAAAGCTGTTATCAACAGGTGTTGGAGTATATAGGGCAGAAACGTGCAGTCGACCAGAACCTGTTTCCGTGTATTGTATTCCCTTATCCATACCTGCAAGACCGAGCACGATGGCTCAGGCAGTTTCGTCTGTGGTTCTATTCCCGTGGTCGACCTACCTAGGGCAGGTTAATTACATTACCCGAATTTCCTCTACCTCCATTCCATCTCCATTATCATTTCATAACATCTCTTATTTGGTGGTCTCTTTCAAGGTAGTAGTGTCGGTGGCTGTCTCGGTGCTGCATGACAGGATGATGTACTCCTGGTAAACACTTCCTCCTCCAGTATGACGGTCTCTGGTATCTGCAGAGAACCACAGAGGGTAGGATACCGGGGAGTTTCCAACTGGTCAATAGTAGAGACCCTACCCTCTGCACTGCCCTGACACCTTAGGTCAGCCACTTGGAGCAAAGGTACAACAAATCAACATTATTGCAGTGCAGAATCGCTCCATAAGAATATATCCTATTGCATCGCATTTAACATCAATACAACTTTGAAACCAGTCACATCTGAAACAAGGTTCATATAATGATCCACTGCAGTAAAAAGTGATAAGGTGCTACGTCATAGCTGTGTGTAGGTCTTCTAGATACTCATTGTCATGAGGGTCCGCCTCGGTTGCGTAGATGGTAGCGTGTCTGCCTCACGTTCAGGAGGTCCCGTGTTCGGATCTCGGTCAGGGCGAGTTATCTGGATAAGGTTTTTACTGGGGTTTTCCTTATCCTGGTACACGAAACTGAGGTAACTGTAAGCTCTATGTAACCTGTACTCATTTGAACATCATTTCATTCATCGTCCGATATTTCTTAACGTTGGAGGACGTAAATTGAAGAGAAAACAATTAGCCATGAGTCTGATAATGTAAAATTATATTTCGTTTTGGGCGGTTTTTATCACATTTTTTCAAAGCTTTTGGTAAACAGATACCTCTATCTTCTAATGCTATAGTTGCAATACGATAAGCATCTTCTTACCAGCATTTCGAATTGGCAGTACTTCTGTAGACCTAGGCTCGTGTGAGTGGATTGATTCAAGGTTCATCACCAGTAACCATATGCCAAACCAAATTTAAAATGCAGCCTTGGGACTTGTTTCCAGAGTTTGTTCTGTACCAATCAATACGTTGTTGTTTTTGTGGAATCTATCAACAACAAAGTTCTGTCACGTCTAACTATTAATGTAAAGTGTTTTTGATTTAACTCCTATTATTAGATGCTTGTCAAGCATTGTTCAAACAGTGGTAATATCTTATTACTAAGAAAATACCGAACTGTTCTGAATTAGCTTTACCAATTACCAATGTGCCTCGTCGCACATCCCTAAGCGTATTTTCATGTTGTTTAGGTGTCAATGTCGATTTAAAATACACAAAATGATTGTCTGGTCACATTAGGCTTTTTGGTTGCACACACCTTTACATGTTGATAATTAACAAAATATTAGAGCAAACCGAACAATCAACTCGCAAAACATTAGAAAGTAGCTGACAACTTTTGTTTGTTTTTGAAAAGACGGAATGTTGAGAGTCGCCATTGTACACATTCCACACAACTAACGCCATCAAGCTGTTCAGGGCAGATTATACAGGTTAGGGCACTTTTGGGTGCTACCTTTTTTGGAAATGTCCATCTGGACGAGAACATCACACATTAACTACCGTTTTCTCTGAGAATAGAGATAACATCAGCTTCGTGTTTAGCATAGAGCACATTAATTGGGTCCAACACGCAGTTCAACCAACTAGCGTCATCGACGGCTTTGTTCCTCCGTGGTCTGAAGTCGCGGCAGAGGTCGATACATTTGTTTCGGGTGTAAAAGTCCTTCCTTCTGAGGGGAGGTAAAGCCGGTAGTCTCCTGTACATTTACGGCACGTATCTCGAGTCTGATGAACATTTATCTGAGCAAGGTAGAGATCCAGAGCAGTTAAAGAGCCCTCACAATTAAATTCTCGATATGTTTGTTCAATACTGTGACTTTGTGAGTTGGTAGAAACAACAGTCTTGTTTGCAGAAATTTAAAACACTCTTTATTGCAGTAAACAGTAACTTTGTACACCCCTTGCAGCAGTAAAAAGATGTGACATACAAAACAGCAGTTTTCAAGGTCGTCTCGTTTGCCCTGCTGCACGTAAACAAATGAAAGAAATCACTGCAGTACACTTCAAATATCCACTGTCACAATAACCATCACACAACTACACCACTGACAACTGACTACGCTCTAACACTTTGCGGGAGATTATACCTCCAGTCATTGTTCTAGAATGAAGTCGATCATTCAACTATCTCTGTCTCTTTCTCTCTCGGCAAGCGTCTAATTCTGCGCACGCTAGGTTTGTGGCCGCCCCAACGAAATAATGCTACCTTGATTAGTTGACATATCCTAATTCATACAGTTTATCTAGCCTTTGAGCAAAAAGTATAGAGAGATCCAAATATCATTTTGTTTCCATATTTGCTAGAGATAAGGTTTAAGTTAATGTTTTTTTTAAAATCCTTTATTCATTCGCATGTTCCATTACATTAATGATATTGCATGTTCTGGTTTGCTTTGTATTTCTTGACTACCAAGATATTCTGAATGTTTCGATGTGTGACTCATTTACTAAATCTAACAGTTCCATTGTACACTTTCTGGGTTAATTATTCATATTAACTGACGTCTTAAAATTATTGTGTATTTTTCAGATTGATTGTGTTCACATTGAAAGGAAAGTAGTTTCTTATGTAGCGAAGCTCTCGAAGTCCCTCGTTGTTGGATTCCCGGATGCTCACCTCAAAGCTGATGGACTCTTACCTGGGGCTGTGGTCGCAGATAACAAATGATGAGGGATTTGTTAGCGAAATAAATAATTTCTATTACTTAACACATGTGCAAACGTCGCTACTTATTTTTAAAACAATCATAATACTTTTGCAATGTTTTCTCTACCGCGTCCTTTCTGCAAAATTACGGACCGAATGACATCGACGTCTCACCTCTATGGCAGCAAGTTACAGAAGAAAACCTGCAATAACTATGTTTAAGTCATTGATCTTGTCGTGGCTATAGCAATTCAACATTTTTTTATTTTCATTGGTCCACGTCACATTTCATTTGAGCAATGTTCGTTGCCATGTTTACTAATATTTTACAGCTTCTCTTTTGAATCACTTTTCTACACCATCTAACATTAAAACACAATTTCTTTAGAATTTACAATAACATAATGGTTATTAAAATCATTACCAATATTCAGTTCACTTTTCTTTTATCACTGATAAATATCTCACTTTCAACTGTTCCTTTTAGCCTCGTTCCCTATTGATATAATCGTAAATAATTCTAAATAAAATTAAATCAACTGTTTCAACATAATCACTGACGTCTTTTAGAATTATCTCACTTATTTACTTCTATTTTTGTTATCCTGCACTTTCTAGATTCATTGTGTTGACATATTCACTGAAGTCCTTTAGATATTGACCCACAAGTGCTGGTCACTTCCCTCCATTCTTGCTTATTTGTATCCTTAGCTTTTTTCCTTTGGTCCTTCCATTTGATGCAGTCATACAGTCTGTCTCCTCTGCTGCAGGTGCATGTAGCATCATCGATTGGTAGTGAGGTTTGTTGGTACGTTAATTCTTCGTTCTATTTATTTCGCTACTGTAGGAAAATATTGTTTTGTGTCTTGTCCTTTTGATGTGTTTTGCCATTCTCTTTTCCATATTTTGAATGTCTCTTCTCGAAGCTTTTTCCTGATGACACGTTTTGGGATTCTGTTGTAGCTTTCTATCCTTCATTTGTTGTTGATTATTTCGGAAGTCTGCGAATTCATTTCGTGAGCTTTTACCTACGCTATTCCTTATATCCATTCTTTTTTATTTAGTTCTGCTAGTTTATCCCTTACGGTTTCTATCAGTTGGTTATGACTTCTGGTATTGTGTAATATCTGCAGTATCATTTACTGTCCGTATATATTGCTTGTGCTATTCCCATATTGTGTGTGTGTGTGTGTGTGTGTGTGTGTGTGTGTGTGTGTGTGTGTGTGTGTGTGTGTGTGTGTGTGTGTGTGTGTGTGTGTGTGTGTGTGTGTGTGTGTGTGTGTGTGTGTGTGTGTGTGTGTGTGTGTGTGTGAGATTCAAATAACGTATATGTATATAAGAAAGAGTTGAATGAATTGTATTTACTCTCGCTGGAGTTGTTTTTTACATAACCGTACCCCCTCCCCCGCCACCACGCACGTTTTATATTATGTCAGACTACTTCAAACAGTGTGGGACAGATGACCATTAAACTACAACTGTCGCAGTTACAGTGCGTTAATGATTACACGTTATGGTAATCACGGTCGCAGTTCCATTAGCTGTAACTATGTACTTTGCTGACACAGACTGACTTTGTTAAGAGTAACTTATTATTTACATTATATCAAGTAACAGCTTCACTGTCATGGTTTTTACAGTCACACTTGCTTCTACATACAGATACTGTCTCATAAGTAATATCGTCGTTTAAGAAAAATAATTATTTGAAAAGTGTTCTGACAAGCAATTAACTAATTTTCAAAGTATAGACACTATATTCTATGGTCTTGAGTCATCGTACAGCGAGGTTTATTATCCCACGATGTTACAAGTCTCTGGTTTTTGATGCTAACATACACTTGTACTACTTCAAGGTTGTCACAATTTCTTCCACGTAGAAAATGTGTCATAGATCGTAAAAGATGATAAACTGATGGTACGAGATCAGGGCTGTATGCTGGGTGTGGTAGCATGGTTGTTGGTGTAGTATGGGATGTTGTAATAGAACTCTATTTCGGTTAACTAATGTTGGGTATCTCCGTCTCTAAATTCCATGAACTCGTTCCAGTTGTTGAGAATAAAGATCCGCATCAATCGCTCGTCCGTTTGGAACAAACTCTCAGTGAATCACAACTTCAGACACACAACATTACTTTGGGACCGAACTGATGAGGATCAAGTCACTGTTTCGGTAATATACCCATTTTACATCACAAGTGACAAATCTATCATCCATGGGATTACGGATAAGCTGACTCTACGTTCAGTCTGTTGAGCTACAGATCTACAGCTTCTGTATCATTTTCCAAATGTCTTAATGTGACGATGTATGGTATCTTTTGATGTACCAAGTTCTTTTGAAAGACTACGGGTACTTTTCTGCAGATTTCCTCACAAAACTTGTCGTGTATCCTCAATATTCCATACTTTAGATCTTCCAGTACGTGGTAAATCTTTAGTGTTTTGTCTCCATTGTTGAAACGTTGTAACCATCGTTGTGCCACACGCTCACTAACGACATCTTCTCCTTCCACTTCACATATTCTTCGAGCTGTGACAGAGACTTTATAATCTTGTTTCTAGTAGTGTTTTAGAAGTACTCTAAGTTCAAACTTTGTTATCTCCATTATGTGATTGTTTATTAACAACTGAAGACTGATACACGCTCACTATGTACGCTACACTAACCTTGTCATCCTGTAAAAAGGATTACCAAACCAAAGAAACCCAATAAATTTTCCAAAACACCAAAATGAAAGAAAAAAACGACGTTACTTATGAGACAATATATCAAAACATCAGAAAGTAACTCTGCTATATTATAAAGAAGTTTAGAAACATGGCATTCTAAAAAAGTTGAGTGTCGCTCTGGTATGTGTGTCTTTGGCAAAAGGACACATTTGTTTGCTCAACTGAAAGTTTAAAGAAACTACATGAATGACGTTTGCAAGGCGGAATTCCTTTCGGTAGAGAAGGCGGTCTGGTAATTCAGCAATGTGACATCTGTATATAAATCAGGTACACCAGATGTGTTCAACTGAATGCCAGACGACACCGATTGGAAGTTTTCATACCAAGCACTCACGTGGAATTTGTTGTGTCTCCACACTTCTTTGCTTAAGAGTTTTCATGTATTGAGTCAATAACGGATTAAAAACTGTGCTATGTGCATTTACTTTTGTATACATTACATTTGTTTTCATCAAAATTGTTAGAGCCATTTTGAGAGTTGAGGGTAAAGGGTAGTTTAGAGTGAGGATTTTTTGTTGTACCCATTCTGAATAACTCAAAACAGTATCTGTTGTAAAATTTGGGTATCGAATTATGGAGTGGAATGCAATACCTTGAAAATCAAGATGCGTTAATGAGTTAACCCCATTTTACTGCTTTTTAATTTAGAAAATGGTTTTTCGTCTCTTACAAAATTATTTCTCAATAGTACCATCCGCACATAGAGAACGAAAATAAAGGAAACATCAATTATAGAAATGAGAATTCTTACACCTGATCGAAAATTGGCAGATATTGTGTGAATAGTGATAATGGAATACTTACTTGTAAGATTAATAATTGTATAAACTGAAATAAATAGTTTACATATGCTAAAGTGAATGCATTACCAGTTTGTCGGGAGATACGAAGTCAGTGTAACTAAGTGATTGTCACATTTGTACATTTAAAAACTCTACACAGTGTATTTTACATTAATGTCTGTGATCATGTGATAAAGAAGTTATGTTTTGGTGTTGCAGACGCAGAAGGTCGGGTCCTCGGGCGGTTCTTCAGTAACCAACGTGGAGAAGCTCATCTTCTACAACCACACGGAGTGCAGCTGTGTTGATCGTCTGGAAGAAGTGATGCCTCGAGACGGCGGTAACAGTCACCATCACCAGTCTAGCACAAAGCCTTCCCCGGAACCTGCTCAAACGTAAGTCCTCTCTTTACAGTCACAGTGGCACGTCTTATGGAAGTAATCAACACAAGCTTTGGTTAGGAAAGCAGTTCTATACATTTAGAATGTTTATTTATTGCCTTTGCTTTGTTATACAACACGAGGGGCACTGAGCTTGGCAACCCTGAATGTTGTAGGTGACATCTGACGTTTCCAATGGAAAGTCTGACATTCTTGACCATAATCTACTTCAGATATTTTGTCAATAGAGCGTCATTTGTTTTGTTTACACTAATTTGAAATTGTGTCTTAACAAAAACATGGAATTAGCTCGTGAAAATGTTCGAGCAATGATTTATTGAGACTTTCAACGTGGATTATCAAGACAAGAGAGCATCGATCAGCTAACTTCCACATTTGGCGATGAAGCTCCATCCTTTGCAATTGTAAAACGCTGTGACCGACGTTCGCTCAATGCTGAAGTTCGTGAAAGTCGTCCAAAATCAGTTATTGTGGCATAAAACATTGATGTTGTCCAAAAACTAATAATGCAAGATCATCATGAGACATATTGTGAGATTGAGGCAACTCTGGGCATTAGTTCCACCAACATATATAAAATATAGCATCATTGGCCGTGAAAAAGTTTGGTCTCGTTGGATTCCATATAATTTGACGGAAAGTCAAGAAGATACTCGTGTCGTTTGGTATACAAAATTGCTCAAGAAATACAACGGCGGTGCCTCAAAAGACGTATGTAAGATTGTAACAGATGACGAATCATGGAGCTACGCGTATAAGCCGGGACGTAAGCAGCAGTCGACTGTATGGATGTTTCAAGATGAAGCAAATCCAACAAAAGTTCCATGGATAGAGTCAACATGAAAAATTCAATGCCATGGCCGGGATTTGAACCACGGATCTACTGGTTTCCGTCCAGTCGCTCTTAACCTTTGAGCTACCATGGCCAACGTGCCTTCCTGACATTAAATTCTCCAGTTGACTCGTATATTTCCCGGTAGACCACTAGGGGCTCTCGCATCCGAGATACACCGTTTGTGGCGACTTACTATTGTAAGTACTTAAGTCCCAGGCTTCATCATTTTTAACTCTTATTATTTCAGTTAATTGATGGAAATTAATCATTTCTCCACACTAGCCGTATATAGGCTAAGATATTCCATGGATAGAGTCAACATGAAAAATTCAATGCCATGGCCGGGATTTGAACCACGGATCTACTGGTTTCCGTCCAGTCGCTCTTAACCTTTGAGCTACCATGGCCAACGTGCCTTCCTGACATTAAATTCTCCAGTTGACTCATATATTTCCCGGTAGACCACTAGGGGCTCTCGCATCCGAGATACACCGTTTGTGGCGACTTACTATTGTAAGTACTTAAGTCCCAGGCTTCATCATTTTTAACTCTTATTATTTCAGTTAATTGATGGAAATTAATCATTTCTCCACACTAGCCGTATATAGGCTAAGATATTCCATGGATAGAGTCAACATGAAAAATTCAATGCCATGGCCGGGATTTGAACCACGGATCTACTGGTTTCCGTCCAGTCGCTCTTAACCTTTGAGCTACCATGGCCAACGTGCCTTCCTGACATTAAATTCTCCAGTTGACTCATATATTTCCCGGTAGACCACTAGGGGCTCTCGCATCCGAGATACACCGTTTGTGGCGACTTACTATTGTAAGTACTTAAGTCCCAGGCTTCATCATTTTTAACTCTTATTATTTCAGTTAATTGATGGAAATTAATCATTTCTCCACACTAGCCGTATATAGGCTAAGATATTCCATGGATAGAGTCAACATGAAAAATTCAATGCCATGGCCGGGATTTGAACCACGGATCTACTGGTTTCCGTCCAGTCGCTCTTAACCTTTGAGCTACCATGGCCAACGTGCCTTCCTGACATTAAATTCTCCAGTTGACTCATATATTTCCCGGTAGACCACTAGGGGCTCTCGCATCCGAGATACACCGTTTGTGGCGACTTACTATTGTAAGTACTTAAGTCCCAGGCTTCATCATTTTTAACTCTTATTATTTCAGTTAATTGATGGAAATTAATCATTTCTCCACACTAGCCGTATATAGGCTAAGATATTCCATGGATAGAGTCAACATGAAAAATTCAATGCCATGGCCGGGATTTGAACCACGGATCTACTGGTTTCCGTCCAGTCGCTCTTAACCTTTGAGCTACCATGGCCAACGTGCCTTCCTGACATTAAATTCTCCAGTTGACTCATATATTTCCCGGTAGACCACTAGGGGCTCTCGCATCCGAGATACACCGTTTGTGGCGACTTACTATTGTAAGTACTTAAGTCCCAGGCTTCATCATTTTTAACTCTTATTATTTCAGTTAATTGATGGAAATTAATCATTTCTCCACACTAGCCGTATATAGGCTAAGATATTCCATGGATAGAGTCAACATGAAAAATTCAATGCCATGGCCGGGATTTGAACCACGGATCTACTGGTTTCCGTCCAGTCGCTCTTAACCTTTGAGCTACCATGGCCAACGTGCCTTCCTGACATTAAATTCTCCAGTTGACTCATATATTTCCCGGTAGACCACTAGGGGCTCTCGCATCCGAGATACACCGTTTGTGGCGACTTACTATTGTAAGTACTTAAGTCCCAGGCTTCATCATTTTTAACTCTTATTATTTCAGTTAATTGATGGAAATTAATCATTTCTCCACACTAGCCGTATATAGGCTAAGATATTCCATGGATAGAGTCAACATGAAAAATTCAATGCCATGGCCGGGATTTGAACCACGGATCTACTGGTTTCCGTCCAGTCGCTCTTAACCTTTGAGCTACCATGGCCAACGTGCCTTCCTGACATTAAATTCTCCAGTTGACTCATATATTTCCCGGTAGACCACTAGGGGCTCTCGCATCCGAGATACACCGTTTGTGGCGACTTACTATTGTAAGTACTTAAGTCCCAGGCTTCATCATTTTTAACTCTTATTATTTCAGTTAATTGATGGAAATTAATCATTTCTCCACACTAGCCGTATATAGGCTAAGATATTCCATGGATAGAGTCAACATGAAAAATTCAATGCCATGGCCGGGATTTGAACCACGGATCTACTGGTTTCCGTCCAGTCGCTCTTAACCTTTGAGCTACCATGGCCAACGTGCCTTCCTGACATTAAATTCTCCAGTTGACTCATATATTTCCCGGTAGACCACTAGGGGCTCTCGCATCCGAGATACACCGTTTGTGGCGACTTACTATTGTAAGTACTTAAGTCCCAGGCTTCATCATTTTTAACTCTTATTATTTCAGTTAATTGATGGAAATTAATCATTTCTCCACACTAGCCGTATATAGGCTAAGATATTCCATGGATAGAGTCAACATGAAAAATTCAATGCCATGGCCGGGATTTGAACCACGGATCTACTGGTTTCCGTCCAGTCGCTCTTAACCTTTGAGCTACCATGGCCAACGTGCCTTCCTGACATTAAATTCTCCAGTTGACTCATATATTTCCCGGTAGACCACTAGGGGCTCTCGCATCCGAGATACACCGTTTGTGGCGACTTACTATTGTAAGTACTTAAGTCCCAGGCTTCATCATTTTTAACTCTTATTATTTCAGTTAATTGATGGAAATTAATCATTTCTCCACACTAGCCGTATATAGGCTAAGATATTCCATGGATAGAGTCAACATGAAAAATTCAATGCCATGGTCTACCGGGAAATATATGAGTCAACTGGAGAATTTAATGTCAGGAAGGCACGTTGGCCATGGTAGCTCAAAGGTTAAGAGCGACTGGACGGAAACCAGTAGATCCGTGGTTCAAATCCCGGCCATGGCATTGAATTTTTCATGTTGACTCTATCCATGGAATATCTTAGCCTATATACGGCTAGTGTGGAGAAATGATTAATTTCCATCAATTAACTGAAATAATAAGAGTTAAAAATGATGAAGCCTGGGACTTAAGTACTTACAATAGTAAGTCGCCACAAACGGTGTATCTCGGATGCGAGAGCCCCTAGTGGTCTACCGGGAAATATATGAGTCAACTGGAGAATTTAATGTCAGGAAGGCACGTTGGCCATGGTAGCTCAAAGGTTAAGAGCGACTGGACGGAAACCAGTAGATCCGTGGTTCAAATCCCGGCCATGGCATTGAATTTTTCATGTTGACTCTATCCATGGAATATCTTAGCCTATATACGGCTAGTGTGGAGAAATGATTAATTTCCATCAATTAACTGAAACCAACAAAAGTTGTTCGCACTCGAAGCGAATGGTCGCTTGCTTTTTCAGCAAAACTGGCCATGTGGCAACATTGTCTTTAGAGGAACACAAAACAGTCTATTCCTAATGGTACACAAGTATTTGTTTGCCGAAAGTGTTCGGTGAAGTAAGAAAAACCAACAAGAACTGTAGAATCGTTCTTCATGGAGAAAATGCAAGCGCGCACTCATCTCGTCTAACAAAAGAGTATTTGAAGACTCGAAAAATCAAATTGGTGGATCATACAGTCCTGGTTAGGCACCTTTTACTCACGAACATCAACAATAAATTACTGCACAACGATTTTCGTCGGCAGAAGAAACTGTTGACATATTTTGGAGATGTCTCAAGAAGACTGCAATAAATCCTTTGACAAATGCTTCAAACGAGTGCAAAAGTGTATTGATCATAAAGGAGAATATTTTGGAAAACAATAAAGCAGTTTTCAATTAGAAATTACTTTGTTTTGATTATTGGGCTCAAAATATAAATATTGGCCCTTGTATTTTCCTAGAATTAACTTGCTTATTGTCTTTGTATTGTTTTATTGTACAATACTTGTTTTGCAGTGATAAATATTTCCTTTCTGCTGCTTAAGATATTTAAATACATTCTATCCTGTTTTCTTGAGATCAAACGTCACTTTCTATACAAAAAGTACATTGTAATTGTTTAATAAGTACTTTGTCAAGTGGTTATAATTAACTTACACGATTTGTATCCTTGCGGTTTGTTTTTGAATGCTCGGCTACAAACATGGCAAGCAATTTGCTTACAAAATGATGCAGCTAGGGAAATGTGTGTTCAACTGCGCAATGGTTCCTGTATGAGCCTCATTGTTCTTTATACAACCTGTTACAAGAATATCTCGTGATCGGTTTATGTATCTCACTAAATTGTGTAATTGTTTGGTACATTTAGGTTTTCGCCGTTTCGCATTGTCAGTTAGCTACACAAAGGTACGTCTTAGTACATTCCTAGAAAATTCAAGTTATACGAGGGGGTGTCGTAAAGTTTTAATTATCACCCTTTAAACAATGTGATAGAGAGTTTGTGTTGATATGTGATTGTTAGTTCTTCTCTACGTAGTCATCATCCAGATGTACACATTTTTCCCAGCGTTTCTTGACCTTCCAAATACGATGAGTGTAGAAGTCTGCAGAATTCGCTTTAAACCATTCTTCCACTTCATTAATGACGTCATTTGTGTTGTCATATCAGTGGCCACCTGGTACGAGATCGGGCGAATAAGGCGGAAGCTGTAAGGTCTCAAAGCCGCATTCACTTGTTATGTCAACTGCAACTTGAGATGAATGAGCTGGTGCATTGTCAGACAGAAGACGAACAACTTTGGAGAGCATACCGCGTCGTTTCTTAATCAGAGTTGCTCGTAACTTGTCCAGAAGATTGTAGTAGTATCTGTCAGTGATGGTTTGACCCTTGGCAAGATAATCTGTAAGGATGACTCCACGACAGTCCCAGAAAACTGAAAGAATGACCTTACCAAATGACTTTTGTACCTTTACCTTTTTGGGGGGGGGCGGGAATCGGCATGTTTCCATTCCATGCTCATGGTTTTTGTCTCTGGATTATACTGATAGATCCAGGATTCTTCCATGGTTACCAAACGATCAAAAAATCATCTTCATCATGTTCCAAAAACATCAACATCTGTCTTGAAAGGTCACGCCGTGTTTGCTTTTGGTAAGAGGTTAGCAAACGTGGAATCCGCCGTACAGACACCTTAGACATGTGCAGTTCGTCCACACACTACCATAACTAAGATGTGTCTCATTCATCATCATTTGGATGGTTGCTCGTCTGTCTTCCAGTATTAAACACTCCACTTTCTTCACTGTGACAGCTGACGGTCTACCAGCTCTTGGCTGATCTGTCAGGGACATGTGACCAGTTTGAAAATTCCTTTTCCACCTCACAGTAGTGTCATACGATGGGAAATCATTTCCATAAACAGTCGTCATCTCGTCATGGATTTCCCGGGCAGTTTTGTCCTTCAAATGCAGGAACTTGATCACACTACGAGCCTCAATTTTCTCCATCTTACACCTCAGTAATTTCTGGCACTCACTGTAAAAAACTAAAGAACTTAAATCACTCAAACTACCAACATTACGTCCAGAGGGATCAATGATGACACTGGAAATTTTTCATCATTCTAGTATAAAAAGTACCGGGTGATAATTAGAACTTCGCGAGACCCCGTCGTATTTTTATTTGCCATAAAGTTGTTGTATATATTGTTTGTGGAGACGCAATCTTAAAAAATAGGGCGGTGGATTTTGCTGAAATTAGCCGCCTTCCTGAAAGACACTCAACTAAATTACGTTTTTGTTAGTGAACCGATTTTTCATTCATTGAGCATATTATTCGAACACACTTTTTCTTTTTTATTCAGTGAAGTGCACATAGACAAAATACAAAGGTATATTATATTTGTTGAAAACAGTTATGGTGCTATAGACATGAGGTTACCGAAGATTGGTCGTGTTAAACTAAATAGAACAAGGCGAAGTAATGTGTACTTGATAGCGGAACACCTAGTTGTTCCTATTAACAACAAAATGTAATGTATCTGGTTATTCAGATATTGTTGTCTAGTAGCGGTGTGGTACACAAGGTCAGAGAAACAATAAAAGGTGCTAAGAATAGCGGTGATTGCTGCCCCCTCGAGCAAGAATGCCTGTCCTGGAGGGCAAGTGCCTAATAAGGCATTTCGTCAAGTCTGCAGGTAAACTGAGCTAGTAATGAACATGAAAGATCATTTGATTTTCTTCAAAGAACTCTTTATCAAGCTTGAACTTTTTTTACTAGATGTGAATCTACATGTGACCACCGGCTTTATTTCCCTTACACTTATACGATCAGTATAGTCATCATCCTGTATTAAAAAAGCATTAGCTGGTGTAAAAAATTGTGAAATAAATTATCAAGGATGGAAACTTTAAATTATGAAAGTATTCATAAATAAATGTAAAAATACAGTAAACCATTATTCAAGGGATGAAACAAAGTAAACATTTTTAATATTGTCGCGAACCCATTGTTGCGACAACTTGCAGCCAGCGCGCTCAAAGAGACAGATAATGTAGCGCGGAGATAAAAGCTTGCCGAAACAGATAAGGAAGGTTTGTGTCGTCTTGATTGTTAGAGAACAGTTAGTTAGTTACTAACACTCCCCACATGGCAACCTTGGCCTTCGGGGTAACCTCACCCCACCAAGTGATGACCGGACCCATTTCTCAGGTGGAGGCATCCAGAGGGCGGTGTCCATTACCTCCGATGATAGGGTGATAGTGAAGATGGCGGTGAGGTGAGAGGACCTACAGTTTTTACCGTGGACTCCGAACCACGTTGGGCATAGGGGATACTTCACGTGTGCTAGACAGAGGTGAAGGCGTGGATAGGGCCGACTTAAAATCGCCAACCCCAGAGCCGGGAATCGAACTCGGGACCCTTAGAACGGGAGCCGCGAACGAAACCACCGCGCTACCCCGGCGCCCTTGATAGAGAACATTCCGCAAACGTCTGTAAGCCGCGGTTAGTTGAGTAGACAGTCGTGTGCACAAGTGACGAAGATTGTATTTGTGTATGTTACGTAATTCTGCTGCTGTAAGGGTTGACCAAAGTGAGTTTCTACGGAAATAAGAGCATTTGGACATTTAATTCTACGAACCCACAAAGTCACCTGCTGTAGTTATCTAAAGAATTGCTCGACCATACCAAATGATTGTTGCACCATTTCCAAAACTGGGAAGACTTTGGGAGAGAGGTTAAGGAAGTAAGTCCTTTCCTAGAAGAAGGTGGGATTATACAAAATTACAAGGGGGCGGATTATCACAAAAGTTTTGTACAATAATATGAACAACAGAGAGAGTTAAATGAAAGTTAAATTTGCAATGTTAAGCACTCAGTTTTAAACAGGATGTATCAGAAATAGTTTTACAAACTTCGGGTATGGGTTCCTTACACAAGAAGCAGAACAATTTCATATGAATGTCATGTCCCATAATCCTTTGTGTTCTTGGTAGAGCTGTTCAACGTGATACACTCAAAACCTATAATAAATGCTACAAATGTCCTCCTCTTGCACTTAGACATGACTGCATTCGTCAAACCCTTTCAAAAACTGCGGGCTTCAATGACAGGTGAATGAAGAGTTGTCACTCCTAAACCAATAGTTTAAGGTGCCCTCAGCGATAAAACTCAGTAGAATATAAATAAGGTCGGAAGAATGTGCAGGCCATTGGTCATGGTAGATACCAGTCAGTGCACCTCAAACAATGCGACTAAAATGTGCCGGAGCCCCATCATGCATTAATCATACATTTTATCTTACTTACAGGGGACATCTCCATGAAGTAGATCTGGAAGAGTGTTCTGGATAAAGTCCCTGTAACACATGTGACCTACCAGTCCAAAACTGTTGCTGATTTCTAGCCTGAAGTACTAAGGACCATGGGACATATGTTCATATAAACTTTTTTCCTTCTTGTAGTTTAAAAAACACATACCCAAAGTTTGTAAAAATATTTCGGATACCCGCTGGAATAATTTTACTTTATTCTTACATGCAAAAAGTAGTACTTAGCCTATGTCTATTTATAAGTTAACATAGCACTTTTGGTTTGTGTTTCAGTTGTCGATGTCCAAGAATGTTCTCAGAAAGACAACTTGCAGATGGAACCTGCACTTGCGAGTGCTTTGATAAGCAAAGGGAGTGCATCAGAGCAAAGAGAGGCAAGGAATACTTAAGTCTGCAGGATCAAATGTGAGTAGTTGAAGGAACTATTGCATTCCTCCCAAATATTTGATAGAATTAAATCTTTTAGATGTGGCTGCTAGATTGGATCACTTTAAGGAGGGGATTTGGCACTGCGACCAGTCTTGGTTTATTGTACTAATGTCCCAAGTAGGGCACCACCGTGGACAGGATGAGGCGAAAGGGCGGCCATCACTCATAAATACCTCTTTACTATGACTTGAATAACTGGAAAGACAAAAAAATCTGAGTATTGCACTATTCTTTCAAATATTTATTGCCCAATCTACTTCAAGATAAACATTATTTTATTGTAGTTACAAGGGAATACAGTAGACTTTAAGTGATAGTCAAATGTTTCGGTCGTTATGTGATGTATACATGACTTTCTCTACTCTTGTACAAACACTTATTGCTCTATCTACTTAAAGATAAGCATTATTTTATTGTAGTTACAAGGGAATACAGTAGACTTTAAGTGATAGTCAAATGTTTCGGTCGTTATGTGATGTATACATGACTTTCTCTACTCTTGTACAAACACTTATTGCTCTATCTACTTCAAGATAAACATTATTTTATTGTAGTTACAAGGGAATACAGTAGACTTTAAGTGATAGTCAAATGTTTCGGTCGTTATGTGATGTATACATGACTTTCTCTACTCTTGTACAAACACTTATTGCTCTATCTACTTCAAAATAAACATTATCTCATTGTAGTTACAAGGGAATACAGTAGACGTTAAGTGATAGTCAAATGTTTTGGTCGTTATGTGATGTATACATGACTTTCTCTACTCTTGTACAAACACTTATTGCTCTATCTACTTCATGATAAACATTATCTTATTGTAGTTACAAAGAATTACAGTAGACTTTAAGTGATAGTCAAATGTTTTGGTCACTTACTTGTACAGTTGGGGAGAGGTTGAAAATGGAAGCAATGGCTTCCGAAACTAGTCCCTCAATAGTTTAAAAATGTAAGTGACAAAGTGTCAATAGACCAACTACAAATAGTTTCTGTGATTAATTTTGATGTCACTGTTACTATATTCCTCCAATCACACATAATTTATTGTTCTGTCTGCTTCAAGATTGACCTCTTTCTAAAAATGCTTTCTTTTTGGCTCTGATAAAATCTTTTCAGTTGGGTGGAGTACAATACTGCAGCTATGCAGTAGAGAAAATAACAATTTGACTAGGCCGTTCTTTTTCTACCCACATTGAGATGTATAAAGTATGTTGATTAGCAAATAGTAAAGATTGTTTTATAGCAACCACTGGCATTTGTTTGCAGGTGTGTGGTAAATGGGCATTGTCAACCACCGAGCTGCGAGTTTGGGACGTACAAGAGGCATGCTGGGCGATGTCCCAGGAAAGAAGAAAAGTTTGATGTATGGAGAGCTTACCCACATCGTGATGAAGACTTCAAATAGTGTGTGGTCCTGTACCCCAGTTGTGGTCAAATACTGTACTTAATGTCTGTTAATATGTAAAGAGAATTGCAGAAACTGAGTCTGTCAACATTCTATACAAAAGACTAAAACAGACATGCAAGGCCATGGGCAACACAGAAAACACAACAAATCATTTTCTTGTGCCCAGAAAAAAAAATCTGACATTACATGACATTTCTGCTTACTGAAGTGTTTTAATACTAACAAATTAGTGTTGTTTGTGCCAGAGAATGGCTGTTTATGTGTTCAAAACTATTTAGTGCCATCCCTGTAAAGACTGTGAAAGTTGTAGATGTAGGGGTACTCAACTGTATGTAGCAGTTACCCTAGTGTACTCAACTGGAATGGCATTGATCAATGCCTGAGTCAACTTTGTAAACTGGGAATGTTTCTATCCTGGATAAAACTGTTGACATGTAGTAAAACAAACAACACTGAAGTGTTAGTTAATTGCAGAATGTTTGTCCCAGTTTGGTGTTGTGTTTACAGAGCACATTGTCTGTATACAATGTTTGCAATATAAGTACATGACTCTGTTATATAATTTAATATATCAATGTGCATTTTTAAGTGTGAAGAAGTGCAGTTTTGTGATGTTATAGATGTGTATTTAATGTAAACAATATTACCTATGCTGCATGCTATTTGTTCTAAATAGTCAGCAATCATAATCTAAACTTATGAAATGTAAGTGCACTCTCCAACACACCACAAACAGGTAGCCCGTTTCTTTCATTTCTCAGCACACTACATTTGAACTCTTTTGGATTATTTCTCAACTTGTAAGTGTACTCTCTGGTCAAACTAAATGTTCCATGTAGTAGTTACAGCTGCTGTACCATACACCTAAGTGTCCAGTGGGATGTCTGCACACACAACTTGAAAGTTGTGTTGGTTACATATAAGGTCTGGAGAGAATGAGAAAGAAACTACACGGCCTTGTACATCAGCATGATAATGTGCTGCCATCAGTTGGGGAAATACAACATTATCTGTGCAAGTGTATGAGGTGTGTTCAAGTTATAACGCCTATTTTTTTTTTCAGGACTGGGACCAGATAGGATCTTCTGGTTGTTTCTTCTAAATACACGTGGCTCTTAGTGAATGCGTGACAGAGATGGCAGCACTGTGCAATGCATAGAACTCTAGTGGCAGCAACCAGAGTTAGGACTGTTTTTGATAAATAAAATGGCGACGTTTTCATTGCAAGAACAGCATGTAATCATTCGTTTTCTCCATTTTCTTGCTGTGACATGTATTGAAATTCATCGCCAGTTGAATGAGGCATGTGGTGATGGTACCATGGATGATCATCCTTGTGATCATCCGTCAGCATTCGTGGCACCCACCTGGAAGACACTTTTCGCATTTTCAGATCTTCATGCAGGATTTTGTGCACAGATCCCACGGAAATGTCAATTTTAGAGGTGATGTCTGCAACGTTCAATTGGCGATCCTCCAAAACAACGTTCTCCACTTGCTGGATCACATCGTCAGACCGGCTGGTGCGAGGCCATGACCGTCTTGATTTGTTGGTCACACAATGTTCTGCATTCATTGAATTGTCGTACCCAGGAACGCACATTATACACATCCATGGTACCATCACCACATGCCTCACTCAACTGGTGATGAATTTCAATAGGTGTCACACCACGAAAATTGAGAAAACTAATAATTACACGCTGTTCTTGCAATGAAAATGTCGCCATTTTAAGTATCAAAAACAGTTCTAATTCTGATTACTGCCACTAGTTATATGCACTGTGCAGTGCTGCCATCTCTGTCACGCATCCACAAAGAGTCCATGTATTTAAAAAAAAAAAAAAAGAAAACAGAAGTTCCTATCTGGTCCCAGTCCTGAAAAAAATAGGTGTTATAACTTGATCACACCTTGTATATCAGTAAGGAACAACAATACGAAAGACATCTATCCTACAACAAAGTGTTGTCCATTGGCATAACATTTCTGAAGTTTATTAAACATCAAGATGAAAAAAACATGTACATAGTTCAGAAGTATTTGTAGGTGCACATCTGTCAACATGGCACAAGGGGCCACAGGATACAGGAATGGATTAGGTGATGTCCAAGAGGCAAGTGACCCTCTTCCTCTTAAGATGATCAGCAAATCAACAGAGTTCTTTAAATATCTGCTGAACATATCTATCATTCAAACCAATTTCCAGTAGTAATACTTTGGTGATTAAATTGTTGATTCTCCTTTCATTGATATAGGACTGATGATGCCATACAACATGCATGTTAAACACCTTCTCTTCTGTTAAGTACACAGCGGAGAAACATAACTAATTTGGGATGAGTCGACTTATTTAAACAGCTTCTCTTGCATTTATTAAGACTTATCTTCCAAACTTCTTCTGGTTTCCCCAGTATATATTTTTTCAGAATCTTGGCAATTCATCTGCTGGATTCCTCATAATTTGGTTCTTGGTGAGTTTTTTGAGTGGATGGGTCAATATATTCCAGATACTAAATGTATTTTGGAGTACTAAGTTTATATTGAATTCCTTGAAAATCTGAACTTTCGCATTTGGATGAAAGGAACTTTCTTATTGCTCTGTCTGTGTTCTCCATCCTTCAGTAGAGGATTTACATCCCCCAAGTCAGTTTGTCTGTCGAACAACTAACTCTGCATCAGTGAAGCAGTTGGTGGTGAATCCAGAGTAAAGTCACCTAGGTGCCACTCTGTCCACATTTGGCCTTCTCAGTTTAATCATAAGATGCAAGCAGTATGAAAGGAAATTAACTGTATTTAAATCTGGGTTTCCCCAAATCCTCTAAAGTGGTGATTTCTTTTAGCCTTTATCATGGTGAAGTTTGTCCTCTAACCATTCTGTTCAGCAGCAGGAATAAGTTTGTATATTCTACTGTGCTAGAGGGTGTGAGCCAATAGTCATAAGTGCAGAAATCAACACAAAACTGAATTCACAATGTCTCAAAGCTACTGCATATAATAAATACGAGGGCCATTTTTTTTCAACCTCTGGTAGGTTATAAATAAAAGACAAATTCATAGAAAACAATTACTTTATTACCAAAAGTATTGTACACTTATGGTTACTTTTCAACACACCGAAATGATTGAGACTTTTATAGTACTGTGGGCAAGCTTTGCAATACCCTCTGCAAAAAATGTTGCCGCCAATGATTTCAAATGACCATTGACATTGTTTTGAAGATGCATCCATTGTTGTGATTGTCATTTTGTTTCCGGTGTTGTATTGGAACCAAGCTTCATCTCCAGTAACAATTGATTTCAAAAGTTCTTTCCTTCATCGTTATAATGGTTAAGGAAATTCAAAGCTAACCATCATCGCAATGGAGAGAACTTTTTGAAATCAATTGTTACTGGAGATGAAACTTGGATCCAAATGTCCGCCTCGGTATCGTAGATGGTAGCATGTCTGCCTCACGTTCAAGAGGTCCCGAGTTCGAATCTTGGTCAGGGTAAGTTACCTGGGTAAGGTTTTTTCCGGGGTTTTCCCTTATCCTTCAAGATGAATGTCAGGTAACTCTAACCTCCATGGAACCTGGACTCATTTGAGCGTCATTTCACCCAATTTATTCACCATACGATATGACATAATGTTGGAGGACGTATATAAAAAAAAATGCATGCATCTTCAAAACAACATCAATGCTCATTTGAAATCATTGGCGGCAACATTTTCTGCAGAGGGTATTGCAAAGCTTGTCCACAGAGTCGATGAATGTTTCAGTCATTTTGCGGATTATGTTGAAAAGTAACCATGAGTGTACAAAACTTTTGGTGATAAAATAATTGTTTTCTATGAATTTGTACTTTATTTATAGCCTACCAGAGTTTGAAAAAAAAAGTCCTCATAAATACTTCACTGCTATGGACAACAACACACAGTACGCTCAGTCCCAGAGCGCCTTGGAGCCCTCAGATAGTCTACCAGGCACACCTGAGCAAATTGATTGAGCACCGAATCTTGATTGGTCCATCAATCTTTTGGAAGCTGTTATATCATGATCATGTTTCCAACTAAGCATGGTTACCTCCGAACACAGAACAAAATATACTAGTTTGCAATAAAGGCAAAATTTTGCCTTCACTCTCTGGGTGACGGCCAAAGACTTGTGACACGACTGTGCACCTAGCAAATGACTGATAATTTCAGTGTTGTTTGTTTTGCCACATACTGTACAATAAAAACTATGATAAATAAAAGGATATCTATGAGTAATAAATGGCTACTCAAACATATATACTAATGCCATTCTGCTCAGGTACTAGTCTCTTAGTTCATGTGTGCATATATTAAAAACATCTCTTGTTTAGTTTCTATCTTAGATTTCACTTTGACATCAATGATTGATATTTGTACTGCAATCTTTGTCACTTAGATTGTATGATAGCTCTTAGTATGTGCTCATGTTGTAATAAACAAAACAATGCATGAGAATTATACATCAAAGTTGCGTTTTCACAAAAGAAAATTGTATCCTCTTGCAGTGCAGCACTTTCTCATACTTGCCAACTTTTAGGGTTTTCCTGCAAAGTGTAAGGGAGTGGAGAAATTTTTACACCTTTCGGGCAGATTCAAAGTGTTATAGATTTTCATGATGGACATGATAACACTTTAGATTCTATTGTATTATATTGTAACTTAAGATTACAACATGCTAGGACAGACCAGAACTTACCTAGTCTAGCCATAAATACTGTAACAATTTGAAAAGTGAAAAATGCAAATGCCGAACAAAATACTTTAATTGGCATTCATTACACACAGCACCAATCACTTTTTGAAATGGCCACCTTTTTCACGGATAAAGGCTCTGAGTCTCTGTGGCGGAATGGACGACATCTAGGGGGAAATCTGCCACTGCTGACAACAAGGAGCACTTTAACTTCCAATGGTGGAGTATCTCCTCCTGCAGACAATACCCTCAAGTAGTGACCACAGTTGGTAGTCCAATGGATTCAGGTATGGACTGTTACTGGGCAATCTTCAGGCAAAATGAAGTCAGGGACAGGATGCTGAAGTCATGCTTGCATTGACCTGGCCTTATGGGCAGGGGCAGAATCCTGCTGGAAAGTACATGGTTGGTTTTGAAACAATGTGCCCCTCAAGTTCTTGACTAGTGCTTTCATACACTCTGGCACTGGTTTTAAAGCCCTTTTCCCAAAAATGTAGCTGGGTGGTACTAGAATAACTCACCCCCCTACCACACCATCACTGAGGAGGGATGATGTCCCCTCTGAACTTAAGGAACCTTATTACTGGCTTTCTGAAATGATGATGCATAAACCCTGTCATTTTGTACATTGAAAGACTCCTCAATAGTGAAAACTTTTTCATCGGGGAAGAGGATGCTCCGATCACCATTTTGAGTGTAATGCTGTAGGAGATATCAACATTTAAGTACTCTCAGCTCCTTTAGGCATGTGTCAGGATCTTTATATCGGAAGCCCTTAGTCCAACGTCCTCTGACCGAAGCCTGGACATTGTCCTTTTTGAAATGTTCATTTCATGGGACAAGATAGCCTGCTTCCACACAGGATTTCTCCGAACATGAGCCATCACTGCTTTTTGTGCTGCTGGAGTCCTGACTCTGTGTGTTCAACCCTCCCTCGGCCAATTCTTCACAGTCCCAGTTGCAGTGAATCGCTCAACGATGCGGTACACAAACATACGGCTAATTTTCAGCTTTTGTAGCATCTTGAAAATGTCACTTGTAGATTTTCCAACTTTATGCAATGCAATGACAGCTACACGATTTTCATAATCACCCCATTCCATGGTGAAACCTTGAGCTACATACTTCCTCTTTCAAAGACAAGCTAACAATGGTTCAAGGTTTACGTGTGCACACATGCAGTTGTTTATGCGCCAAACCGGATGTACAGTATGTGTCAAAAATTTGTAACAGTATTTGTGACAAGACTAGGTATCTATCCTTTATCATGATTATGGTCTCCCTTCACTGGACAGCAACAAAATGTAGACTATCATTATTTACGTATAGCAGTCAACAGTAAATGAGTATGAACAATCAGCAATGGACGATGTGAACTGTGAACTCGTGTATATTATTTATGTTATTCAGATTCTATGGCTACAGCATACAAGTATAACCTTCTCATTTTTTGTAATAGTTGTTTACAGTTAATGTTATGAAGTATAAATATTTGTATAGCCTAGGAAGTGTTTAAGAAGAGCTTCAGCATATGTGTATGATAGAAGAGTATTATCAGATCTTCAAGAATTCTTATAAACAGAATTTCTATTTACTTTATATGGAGCTTACTGTACAGTTACTGCACTGAACATCCTGCACATTATAAATTTCATGACACTGCAAAATTACTATGCTATAGAGTCAAACTGAAAAATATTTGGCACAATATGGCATGGTCTGAGAAAGAACAAACATATGATTGAGGCAAATCTGACATGTTTATTACAAACAGTACTCAGCGTGGTTAGGTGCTGGTTCTAAGGTAGTGTGTTCAAACCTGGCTCACACCAATGGTTTTTAAGTGTGGTAAAAAGTGACAGCCTCACGTCAGTGGATTTATTAGCATGTAACTGACATGGTCCTGGCAAATGACAGCATCATCAACAAACAAAACTATCTATTATACTGTATTGTCAAAAGCTGCTTGGTGAAATCAGAACATGTTAATCCTGATAAACACAATGTTCCAAATATCCTGACAACCAGAAGTCGCATGGATTTAAGTCATGACATGTTGAAGGCCACATTTCTGGAAGCTATCTTAGTCTTTGTATGTAACTTAGTTCAATTTTCCCCTTCACTTACTGAGTGGGATGGCTCAGGTGATTTCATCTGTGGCCCGCATTCAGGAGGTCCATTTTTGATTGCTGTCACTTGCCTAGCTGATCCATGGGTATTTTCAGGGTTTTCTCAGGTCGCCAGGCAAAGCTGGGTAGATTAATTACATCCTCCAAATTTCCAGTCCCCCATTTCATCTCCATTATCATTTTACATCATCTCTCATCTCGTCTCTTTCAGGGTAGAAGTGTCAAAAGGTGTGTTGGCATTGCATGGCAGGATGATATGCTCCTCGTAAAACTTCCTCCTCCAGTAGGACGGTTTCCGGGCAGGTCTAGTGGCCTGTTTCAGAACCACAGTAGGGTGGGATGCCGGTTGTTCTGATTTGTCAGGGAATTTCCAACTGATAAGCCTAGGGACCCTGCCCTCTACATTGTTGCGGTTCCTTGGGACAATTGCCCTCTGTCTCCTCTCCCCTCATCCTTCCACCTTGGTGTGCCCCACTTGGGGACACAGGTACAATAGACCAAGTTTTGACCTCCATGCCGAATCCCTCCATAGCATAGTCCAGTCCAGTCCAGTCCTCTTTCACTTCACTTTCTTTGCGTCGTATTGAAATAGGTACCAGACAGATTCTTCAAGATGGTTTACTCACTGGGAAGTTGAACGCAGTAATAGCATTCACTGCAATTTGTCACTAACATACTTAGAGAATGACACTTTTCATTGCAACAGAAATGCACTTACTGACTAGCTGACATTTCACCGACTCACATTCTCCCCTCTAGAGACTGACCACCCCCCCCCCCTCACTTATATAACCATTGGAAATTTACAAAATTCCAGAACATTTGAGATGGTAAAACATAGAAGATTAGGTTATGTGGTGATAGCACTTCTATGTTTATGCTGGACAAGTGCACAACTTATTATCTTTTTATGATTTTAAACGAGATATAATAGAGATACATTAAACAATAGCAGGCAGGGTAGAATTCCAAACGTTTTCCACCCATATACCTATTCTAAAATTGTGTCATTACAAAATTACTACTTTTTATACATGAGAGAAAGTTTTATGGGTTTCAGTTTTAACAAGTTGGCAAGTATGTATTAAGAAGTCAACAGTGTAGCTTGAAAATACAACGGATGAGTATAATAAAACCAAAAGTTTAATAACAGTTTTGCCAAAATTAACTGAGGCATCTAAATTTAATCAAGATATTTTTTTTTTCTTAATTTTATACAAATGAATGTTCATACTAGCGTTGTTGCTAAGAAGGCTGTAGCTGTGTGTTTAATGTGCTAGACAAGTTACTGTACTGTAACGTATAGCAAACATGTGAATGTGAGATCATGTTAGTTGTTTTGAAGTAAAAGGCTATCAACTGATGTTTCTCAATTACCAAAGTGGACTGCTGCTTATTATCCTGTGATTGTTGAAAAGTCAGTGTAGTTCACTAGTTTAACTCTGCCTCTACGGCATAGCTGTATACTACATGTTACTTTAGAAAATAGTGAGCGAATAACTAGCGGCACAACTGATGTAATATGATAACTGCTGTTCACTGAGATGAAGGAACTCTTTAAGAAGAACAAGTGAATGTTCTTGTGTGTACTATTTGCATAAAAGGCATTTTGTTGTTCCTTTCCCTGCTCGAAACCATTATGGTAATATCTGCTAAATAAATAATTAGAAAACAGTTTGTATCTATATGTATTTATAATGTTTAAACCTAAAGTATTGCATGTTATGCAAAGTAAATAAGCCCTTTTGTAATTTAAGATAATTAAAGCTATAAGTATACTATATCATTATTACTATTATAATTTAATGGTGAGGGCCATGAAGTTGCACTGCAACTATTTCTGATCTATTGTGCTTTACTAAAGATTGCAAGTTGGCTATGTCAGTAACATGCAACACTCACTTTCAGGAAGTTCTAACTTTGATTCCTGGAGCCCTTCACTATGGATTTTTCCATGGTTTTCCCTGGTTGGCAAGGCAAATGATGGAACACTTTCCCTTTAACCACAAATTTCCTTTTTCCTTTCATTTTTCAGACAGGCTTAGAGTATATGCAGCATCCAATGAGTGACACAGCAGGCTTCTCTGAGTCCAGTGTGATTGGTCATCAAGTTTAGAATGTTAACATGTAGCTATATACTGTTTTCTGAACTTCATATTATGTCCATGATATTGTGAGAAATAAGTAACAAACAGCATGGTCAAAAATTACAAAAAACAATAGCATATATACGGTAATAAAATTATAAAATAGAAGTATTTAAAAACAGTGGAGCTTCATCAATAAAAACTTTTTAAACTACTTGTCAAACTATAAAAACACTTTAGCTCCACTTACATTTAAAATTAGGACATGTTTCGAGGAACACGCGTCCCCCATCATCAGCTGATGTTCAACTGGTTCTTCAGGTGACTGCCTCCCTCTCCTGGCGCTGTTCAACAAGTTGAATGACGTCATCCACTATTGGTATTTCTAAGTTCATAGTTCTCTTTTTATTCTTAAAAATGTGTATATTTTCCTAAATATTAATTCACAATACTTTTTTGACAGTACCAAAAGTTTTATGTCTTTGGAAATATTATGATTTTTTGACCAGAAATGATAGGCTATGGCTGATTTATCGTCTGTTTGTATTTTATGCATCTCATGTGTTCTTTCATCCTTGTTTCTAAGTTTCTTTTTGTGTTTCCAATATATATTTTATGGCAATCCTCACATCTTACACTATAAATTCCTGATAATTTGTTGGCTGGACTCGTGTTTTTGAGCAGATGATTTAGTATGTGTCTCGTGCTGTATTTGTTATGTGGCACTAGTTGTACATGAAAATGACGGAAAATATATACAAATATAACAATTTCTAACTTAAAACTTCATTTATCTTATAAGAAATGATCTTATAAATTGTCTGGGATCGCGATTCCATGTAAACTTTTACATATCCTCGACCAGAAACAAAGCTGTTGTCATCGTTATGAATGCTAGATGTTAATGTTCTTGTCAGTACTACCAAAATCTGAAAGTGAAACAAATTTAAAAACAGAAATGACTGCCAATATTTCAAAATTCATTATGCGATGTTTGTTTTTTAAAATAAATATATTTTCCCAAACCATTAAATCTATCGGACCATTTAATTGTTTTAATAATTTAACTCCTGGATTTATTTAAAATAAAAATCTATTTAAAATAAAATGACGGAAAATGCTTTTAAATTTATTCCATTGAACAACTTATTGGAATTTGTATATAGAGGAATTTTCCAGGCTCAGGAGCCGTGTTGCCCGGAAAATTCTTCTATCTACAAATTAGACTCCGGCCATGAAAGCTTACGACTATTCATAAGTCACTGAAATGTCTGTAAAATCCAAACTAACCTATGAATCTGCACCAAATTTCTTTTGATAACATTTAACAAATAACAGTACATGATGATTACACAAACTTCCCTTAGCAATATCATATATATCGTTTCAAACATGGTACTTAGTGAACCGACCTCGTAAGTGAATATTTTTATTTAAGAGAGCCATTAGATATCAGAAGGAAAAGAATTCTTGTGAATTGCCTCCTGTATGACTGAGTGTTTACTTCAGATAAGTTCTGCAAATTGAGGTGGCCAATTAACAGACAGCTTATTAGCACAGAAAATTAATTCCTTGTAATTACTTAAACCTGCCTAACTGGGTCATCTTCACGAAGAGGTCATTTTTCTGTGGAACCAATTAATTGTGAACAACTGCATTTTTAACTTTCTCCTGCTTTTGTCCTTTGTGTTTCCTAAACTTAAATCACTTTGTCCACCACCTAAAAAAAATTAAGTAAATAAATAAACTAAAATGAAATGATAGTTTTAAAAAGAAACTTCTCATGTTTTACACACAGATACAATTGACTTACACACTTATCATTCAGAACCAATTAAAGCTAGGAAATGCATCACAGCAACATCACTGCCACAGAGTGCATCAACATGCAGTTAGCACAACCAAATTTTACATTTCAAATAAGTTTGAAGGAAATGTTATTTTCAAAGTCCTTCATTTGTCCATGGTTCATCAGTTTCAACGCCACCTACATCATCATCTTCTGAGGAAACAGTGACGTCATCGGCTGAATCATCTTGTGTCTCTGGTATTTTGATGAGACCATTGTCATCTGCATCAGGCAGAATGTTGCATATAAGAGGTGACTCCACTCCGAGAATATACTCGCAGGTTCTTGGTTCCAGCAGATATAGAGCTACAGCACCAGGACTCGAACCACTCTCCATACACTTTAATTTAACCTGCAAAGTAAAAACATTCTGTTATGGATATACAATAGGACACACAATTATTTTTTTAATTTGAGATGATGATAAGTTCACAGTTTAAAGTATTATAAGTGCATGAGGGCCAAAAACAAAACACAATCGGAAAAACTATTTGTAGTCAGTTTATTGACACTTTATCACTTACATTTTTATATTATCGAAGAACTAGTTTTGGAAGCCATTGCTACGCTAGTTGGAGAGAGGTTGAAAATGGAATTAATGGCTTCCGAAACTAGTGCCCTGATAATATAAAAATGTAAGTGACAAAGTGTCAATAAACTGACTACAAATATTGAGATTTAACTGTATTGGAACACCACAGTGAAGCGAAATAATTATTAGTTTATAGATGAGTCGTATTTATTACACATCTGCTTCATTTTCGTACCTATTTTGAGGACATGTTTCGCAAATCATCGTTTGCATCTTCGGCTCTTATGCAACTAAAGCTTGATTAAGCTTTAGGTACGAAATGAAGCAGATGTGTAATAAATACGACTCATCTATAAATTAATAATGACTACAAATAGTTTTCCCGATTAATTTTGACATCAGTGTTACTAAATTCCTCCAATCATGCATAACAAAACCCATCTTAACTGAAACATTTGCTGAAACAGAAACAAGTAGTGGATTGATAATCAACATGAAAAATGCCATGGCAGGGACTTGAACCACAGATCTACTGGTTTCTGTCCAGTCGCTCTAACCCATTGAGCTACCATGGCTCTCGCATCCAAGATACACCATTTGTGGTGACTTACTATCGTAAGTACTTGAGTTCCAGGCTTCATCATTTTTAACTCTTATTAAGTTAACTGATGGAAATTATTCATTTCTTCACACTAGCCATATGCAGGCTACGGTATTGGATTGATAGAGTCGACATGAAAAATTCAATGCGACGGCCGGGATATGAACCATAGATATACTGGTTTCCATCCAGCCCCTAGTGGTTTACCAGGGAAATATATGAGTCAATTGAATAATTTAATGTCATGACGGAAAATTGGCCATGGCAGCTCAATGGGTAAGAGCAACTGGACAGACACCAGTAGATCCATGGTTCAAATCCCGGCCATGGCATTGAATTTTTCATGTCGACTCTATCAATCCAATACCTTAGCCTGTATACGGCTAGTATGAAGAAATGAATAAGATACAAGTAGTGTTCAGCTATTTTTCACCTAAATGCACACTTTGTCATACCATGGCTCCAACTGCCACCTGGGTGTGGAACCATAGAGTGACAACCTCTTCTCTCACTCCATTAGACAGGAATTTCTTAAGGCTGAGGAACAGACAGAATTCACTGGAAGTAAGGTCCGGGCCGCAGGGTGATTGATCAAACACCTCCTATATCAATTTTCTATGCAATCAAATTGACTATTTGTTATAATTTATCAGTTATTTTTTCTAAGGAAGTTTGGTTGGTGTAATTTTCTTGAAAATCTTTGAATCACATCCTTAGAATATGCTGAACTTAAATACCAAGTTTGGTTAGTATAATTAATATAATTTTGAGTTGAACTAATACTAGATGCTCCATATATTGCTAGTGTCTACCTAGAATGCATTTTGTTAGGACCTTCCTAGCATCGACAGCTAATGTCAACTGTTGAATTTTGATTTGGTGAACTTCCTGAAGGTAATTGAGGCATCTCTGTTGCTATCTTGATAAAGTTCGAGTTCTCTTCAAAGGTGGTATTGAAACAACAGTTTTCCTTCACATTTCTTTATTAATATCTTTTCCAACGTGGTTAATGCAGTTGGACCCTGAACACTTTTTAATAAATGTATTTGTTGTTCTATATCATGATTCTCCTTCCAAAAAATGGTACACTACCGCTGATTTATCTATTTCTTTGTTCCTGATGTTCCTAAAATGCTCTTTAAGCCTAATGTTAAAGTTCCTTTTTGTTTTTCCAATGTAAAAGTGTCACAGCCTTTGCAATTTATCCGGTACACACCTGAGTTTTTGTCTGTGAGTTTCTACTTTGTATTATGTGATTTCAAAAGGTGTTTTACACTAAATTTGTTCTGTGGGCCAAAGTAATGTTATGTTCTTTGAAGACTTTTTGGAAAAGGTATGTAACTCTGGGATATGTACATTTTCTTTTTCATTTTTGAGTTATGCATTTCATAGAAAGATGGAACCATATACAAATTAACCTTTCTGGATTCAGGGATCTTCAAAACATTTCTAATAAAATCTTGTGAAATTTTGGCGTGGAATATAACTTTCTCTATCACTTACCTCTGTCTGTCTGGGCTTTCCAGTCTTGTCACAAGGCGTTCCTCCTGTGTAAAGATGCACAATCTGTTTGCGGAAAGCTAAGGGCTTGGGCCTTTTATGTGGATTCTTCTCTAGCCATTCTAGATGCTTTTCCTTGTCAAAATGGCCCAAGTGAACAACAGTGCGCGAACCATCCTTTTCCACATGGTACTGGTCCACACTGACACCGTAGCAGAATTCATATCGCCACCATCCTGA
Organism: Mantis religiosa; assembly: GCA_030765055.1. Lineage (NCBI taxonomy): Eukaryota > Metazoa > Arthropoda > Insecta > Mantodea > Mantidae > Mantis > Mantis religiosa. The sequence goes on along the minus strand of CM060955.1, from coordinate 174,545,757 downwards.
GCCCTGGAATGGTGTACATCACATTAGAAAATGTATTACGTTAAAAGAAACTGCACATAATTCTTTTGGAAAACATGTGAAGTTTAATATTAAAATACATAAATTGAGAAGATCAAAAGTGACGCTAGATTAATAAAAATCTCAATTTGCTCATGTAAATTTTGAAAGACATAGCTTTCAAGAGGTCCTGAGTTCAATCTCAGTCAGGGTGAGTTATCTGGATAAGGTTTCTTTTCCAAGGTTTTTGCTTATCCTGAAAATCTGACAGTAAAGACTAAAAGCTTCTAATAAATCATTATTGCATACATCTCCTGAAAAAACATTACTTGATTACATCACTTGAATAACATGATTAGCAGCAAGTAGAACAGCGTGATAAAAATGTGATGTCCAATATGACTTAATTTTCTTCAAATGGTACAATCATGCAGTAAGGTGATTGAGAAATAATTCTCTTTCCTAATGCATGTATCAATATACTCACACAGTTCAAACACTTTCATGTGTGAAATTCTGCACTTTTTATCCATTTAAAGCTTTAATCAAGATGACCATAACTTGTCTGGAATGTTTTCCTGTAATTTATCTCAACTTGACAGGAAAAAGAAAACAGTCCATAGAAACACACTTCAGTCAACCTGACAGTCCAGAATTACTTCAAATACACAATACAACTTGCAAGGTCAACGACCACAATACAGCTCACACAGCTGTTCACGCACGCGAGTTCAATTAACAACTGTCAGTGGCAGGTGACGGCTCCTTTTATAGTTTACTCACTATTCCAGAAATTTGTGGATGTTCTCAATCAAGACGGCACTAGAAGAAAGATGAACTCTCCAGAAATCTGCCTCCTTCCTCCCACCGTTTCAGCGAGCATTTATCTCCGCACTGCACTGTCCATCCCTTTGAACTCATCCCTCATGCTGCCTCACTTCAACAATGCGCTCATGATACAAAAATATACATTCTTCTGGGGGAAACCCTGTTTTTTGACAACTCAGTTGAGTTGTTATAAACTCAACATTCTTTGAGCTTATATACAATAAAGAGGGTCCAACATTTTTTCACTATTCAGGAACAGAAAGTAAGCCACACATTTTGTTAACCTTTCAAATATTGTTTAGATCAATTGAAAAACCACAGGTCCCAGATATAGACTGGTAATTGTCATTATACAATCTGAGAATTCAACAGTATTTATTACACTGGAATTTCAAAAAGGCAAAATGTAAAGGTTGTAAAAATAAGTTAGAGAATAAAGTCAAAGAACATACTGATGAACCAAAGTAAATAAACCATTTAAATAAACTTCAGTTCCTGATTCTCCCAATAGCATAAAAATATAAGCATGTAAAATGAAAAAAATTAATGTATATCCACAAACAAATTTAGAAGTGAATAAAGTGAGTTCCACTGTACTTAATGTGACAAAAATAACATCCTCTGTGCTACACTCACTATATGTCACTAAAACTGTTAGCATAGTGTTAACTTACTCTTAATTTCACTTTTATTAATGCCTACTACAAACATGACTGATATTTCTGTAATGCTGTTTACTTAAACCTCTGTTGCACATACCAACCACTTTGTAACTTCCTGATTCTCAAATCTCGGCTGACTGACACCTCTAGCTGGCTTTAGTACTCCAGGTCTCAGTAGAATGTTTCTAGCTACTTCCAGAGCTGAAAGCCCTTAAAGCTGGTAGGCAATAGAACAAAGGCAATGTATTTTCCCAAGCTTTTGATGGCAGCAGCTGTTTCTTTTTCAGCTTCATGACAATATAATCCAGACTATGGTGCAAACACTCACTTGTTCTGATACTTCATTTCATTACTTTAAACAATGTAGATGAACTGAAGGTTTTTTTAAGCTAACATCTCCTTTTATGATATTTTTTCAATATTTCTTTTTACTTACCCCATTTAAACAATTTTTGCCAGAGAGGAAGCTTGTGACTGGTGCAGTATCTGCAATGATGGACTCTTCTGGTGATTCTCGATTATCCTCAGGAGGACTAAGTCCAACATTTTCATCAACTGATGTAACTTCAACTGGATGTATCTCCACCCGAAGTCTTGCTTCCCCATCCTAAGTAACATTTTACATTCTAAATTTAAAATCATTGAAACTTGCACACAGTGAAGCAAAGCATGACCAGCACATGAAAGTATCCCTGTCTTCAATCAGTAAGCCAACAACGCCAACAGAACCATATTTATTTACTGTAAATGCTGTAAGCATTGAGTATTTGTTCATTTTCCCTGAAAGTTTACAAGAGACAATATATTTATTTCCTCAATTTAATATAAAGTTTGAGACATTTTGAGTTTCAAATCTTCATAAAATAATAATGAACAAAGTACTTGATTTTGTTTTGTCATTTAATGCATACCTTGCACTTTAATAATGATTTCTAGCTTTTCAAAACTAAAGAGTTGCATAATGCCACAACTCCAATAGTAATAGTGGAGTGGCTACGTTATGTTACAGTATGCTTCAATGACAGCTCACCCATGCCAGATTCATACAAAAACTTAAAATGCAATATGCGCACGATAAGTTGAGTGCACAGGTTCCAAGTCCTCATTTGGTAAGTTATCTAACTCTGTAAACATAGATGACAACTTTGAAACTTGTAATGCATTATACACTGACATCTAGTGGCTAATGCACTAAGCTTTATCAAGTCTGCTATATTTTGTTTTGTTCAATTTCGAGGTTAATTAGCTAAGCAGTTTACAACAAAGGTATGTTGTGGATGTTATGGCTCTCGAAAGTGGACACATTATTATTCGTCTACCTCCATATAACTGTGATCTGAATGCAATTGAGCTGGTGTGGGCAAAACTACGGAATGTTTTCAGAGGATGCAACGTTACTTGTGATATGTTGGCTCCAAATCTGTGGAAACTTGCTATAGAAGCATTATCTTCTGTAACCACAACATATTGCAAGAAGGTCCAAGAGCTGGAAGTGAAATATTGCAGCAATGGTGTAATAGAAAATGCAATTGATGAAATTATCAACACATCAGAGGATACTAGCGATGAAAGTGATGCACCGGACTCGAATCACACAGTGAATGAGTATTTATAACTGTCATAATATTTATTTTCTATTTGTATCTGTTATATAAATAGTAAGTATATAAATATACAGCTTATAGGATTGAGCTCAATTTACTATTTGTCCACACATCATACACTTGTTGCACATATCTTTGCTTATCTTACATGCTATTGCCGCGGCGACGTGCACAAAAGGTTCGGTGCAGAGAGATAAGCGCAGCTTGTGTACACAAAGAGCCTGCAAATAAAGATAGCGGAGATAAAAGACTTACCGACACAGATTAAGTTATGCTTCTGGAAGGTTCAGGTTTCGTCAAGTGACAGAACATTCAATGCGTTGTTTATTCCAGAAATATCTAGTGATTGTTACAGAACAGTCTCGAATTATCAATGAGGTATTTAAGGAAGCGACGACTCGCAAAGAGTCAGTTGTAAACAAGAGTAAACAGTTGTGAAGTGTTGTAATGAGAGCTGATGTAATCAGAACGCTGTTGTTGTGGTCATTGACCTTGGTAGATTGTGATTGTGTATGTGATGTAATGCTGCTACTGTGAGTGTATTTCTATGCAAATAAAGAACGATTTGAATTTCTGCAAATTGGACTTTTAATTCTATGAACCCACAAAGTTACACTATTTTGCTGAACTGTGTTTCTCAAGGTTGACCACACTGCAGAAACAAAAGAGCGTTAGCTCTCGCTTCTTCCCCTCTGCCTGCACCACACCGTAAATCCAGCGCTCAACTTATCGTGCGAATATAGTATGTACAACATCTATTAACAAACTGTTTATAAAGCTAAGCTCATAAACTATGCGTGATTTGAGGAATTTAGTAACAGTGACATCAAAATTAATTGGAAAAACTATTTGTAGTCATTATTTAAATTAACTTTAAAGAGAGTCGATTAATGACACTAAACAACACTTACTTTTAAATGTTTCCGGAACATATTTCTGAGGTTTTGCCTCTATCATCAGCCGGCCCTCCAAGAAAGGAATTATTTGTAGTCAGTTTATTCACACTTCGTCATTTACGTCTTTAAATTATTGAGGGACTAGTTTCGGAAGCCACTGCCTCCATTTTCAACCTCTCTCCAACTCAGTCGCTTGCCAACAAATTTGAAGCAGCGCTAATCGCACCAACTCATATCAACTGAAGAACAAGTACTTTGGCAGTTCAAAGTATAAAATTGAAAGAAGTGTAGAGACAGTGAAGCACAACTTAGCACAAAAGTGAATCGAGAAGATATTGACTCACTGCTTCACTCACACTGTTTTTTCAAAGGACATGTTTCAAGAGCTTCTGCTCTTATCATCTACCAGACATCTTTAAAAAGTACATCATGCCATCTATCGACGATACAGAGAAAGAGGAAACCACTACAATTTGCACTAGTCGAGTTCCAGCTGATGATAAGAGCTCTTGAAACATGTCCTGTGAAAAAACAGTGTAAGTGAAGCAGTGTGTTAATGAGTGAAGCAGTGTGTCAATATCTTCTCAATTCACTTTTGTACTTTGGCAATTATTTAAATATTGCAATACTAAGACGTAAAATGTTTTCTCACTGTACAGTAACTATTACATCGATACTTAGCTCTAGTTTAGTTTAAATATTTACAATGGCCATTACCTTGCTGAAGCAAAGAGTCATAATCCTGATAAATTCAAGTGAAATTGGCTTCCTAGTACAGTACAAACTGGGAAAAGAATGACTAAAAGACAAATAACCCCCATTTTATAAGTGCACAACCAACCTGTCCCTCCCCTTCCTTGTCCACAGCGAAAACTGCATAAACTTTCTGCAACTTTTCATCCTGTTGAGAACATGAGCAATTAAGAATTAGCATTAAATAAAAAGCAAAAACAAAATTAAACTTATGCACTACTAAATGAAATAAAAAAACTTATTAAACTCAAAATATATAATGTCACTAAATTTTACATGAAACAAGTTTGAAAACAATGCAATTAACATTACATAACAAAACAATACAATAATTAAAACAGTTAAAAAAAATATAACAATAACAATTTTTGGGAGCGAATTTTTTCATCTTCAGTCTAAGCCGTATATGCTTACAGTTATCTTCTGGTGCCTCAATTTGAGACTCTCCGCTTCCATAGCCAACAGATTCTTTGGTTTCTTTGGAGAACCCTCCAGTGGATGACAGTTAATTACATTCTCCCCAGATTCTTGAGGTCTGAAAAAGGACAAAATGCAAATAAAACTTACTTTTGCAATTTACTCCCCATTAGAAAAGGACTAAACACACAAATATTTGTACTTGGTTATTTAACCTTGGCAGGATATGATACTTCTTATACCTATAGCTTGATATTTGAGCAATGGAAACCAGGAAGTTAACCCTTTAGAGAAGTTTGAAGCAAGAACTCAATCTATGCTAATGTTGTTGTTGTTGACTAATGGCACTGGGGATTAGTTGATTTGCATCATTTTCCCCCTAACTTCCCACTATAAAGCCTGTAGGTTCCCACTTTTGAGACCATTACATTTGTCCAAATGGTGTTTGTTCATGATGACATCCTCTTTACAGATAGTACATTTGGGTGTTAAGGGGTTAAAGGGTCAATTTCACCAAACAATGTAAAATTGATTTAACACTGAAGTTAATGCAAATTCTGTTTTATTAAACAGTGTTAGCTTTAATAAAAAGTTAAAATTGATGTTAACTTTGATTCACTCCCGAGTTAAAGCATTCAATAAGTTTAAAAGACTATTTGTATTCGGTTTTTTAGAGAGATTGAAAATGGAGGTGACAGCTTCCAAAACTAGTCCCTCAATTACATAAAAATGTGACGAAGTGTCAAGAAACCAACTACATATAGTGTTTTAGCTCTTCTTTCTAATATACAACGCGACAATTTTTTTTCTAAGTCCTTCACACTTTTTGATGTTTTTATATACAACCATGATTTTTAATATAAATTATTTACTTTTTAGTGCAATTTCGTGCTGGAGGGCATTCTTTTAACATTAATTGTTTGTTCATTTCCTTATGTAGCCATATTGAAGAATTCAGTGCAGCCAAACTATCCTTGTTTTTCCACTGAATGCAATGCTGCCAACAGTCTTACTTATCCCTAAATTACACTATCTAGCAAACTAACACAAAGTAGTACCTAAATTAAATTTAACATTAGTGTTAGCGCTGTGACAATTGTTACGTTACATTTGTTAACGTCGATTTTAACATCTGTTGGTAAAATCGGGCATTAGTGTCACTTGACATCATGCACAATTCGTGGCAGTGGCTGAACCAGTCTGTGAGCACATACATTTTACTGATTTTTCAAGACATTTTTTGATTTTCAACAACATACTGAACGAATCTTAAATATTTGAAGAATGCACAGAACAGCCTTCACGTCTAACAGTACAATAGATACTTCTGCTGGATAGCAAGCCCACTTTTGTAAAGCAACAAAACCTGGAAATATGGTCAGTATTTTCCAAAACTGACCTGCGCTAATCGCATCCACATGTCCTTTTGCACCGGTGTAGGATAGATGTCTGCAGCATTTTTGCAGAGGTTGGCTACAAGTGTTACATATCTTTCTCAGGTTGTCTGCTTGTGCATGCGTATACGTGGGCCGTTGGACTTAGAAAATATTCTCACACCGCACAAAAGAAACTTTCTCTGTTTTTTCACTTTATTTTGACGTCACTGTTACTAAATTCCTCCAATCACACAACATTTAATAAGTGTTTGAAGTTGGGCGATGGCTGTAACACACCAAGCTGTTTATCTGAATGTTCTGTACTGACATTTAAGAGTATCATTTCAAATGCAAGAATGGACATGTATCATGATACATTTCAAAAACCTGCAAGAGGAGGAACTTTTATTGAATACAGACTTTCCAAAGCAGTCATGACAATAATTTTACAGCAAATACCTACTGTATGCCCACAACAAGAAGGCTAGAGGGGAATGAAGGGAAGAGGAGCTTGAACTGTTAATCTGCTCTGTTAGTAGATCTGTTTATTAGGAAATGAGTGTATGAAAGTACATATGAGTCACACATGTTGTCAGATCTAATGTTTGTTGCAGTAAACCAAGCGATAGGTATTATGTATAGGTGAACTATGTGACAACACTTGTGTATTTTAAACGAGTCTTCCATCCTTGTCATATTCGGAAGGTGAGCACAAACACTGCGGAGACAGTAAAAGTGATTACATTACACATTCCTCTAGCTTGCCTTCTTGTCCTGGGCAAACAGAACATTAGGTTAGAATACTACCAACAAAAAACATTTAAACTCTGAAATTTTATGTTACTGGCACTTTTTGTTTAATAGTAAAAAAATTTACACAGCTACTGTTTGTGGATTTACTTATGAATGTTTTGGAAGCAAATTGCTTCAAGCAAATAACAGTATCCTTTCTGGGGTCTGCTTCATCTTTAATAGAGATAACATATTTTTCAAACTTTGATTTCAATGGCGTATCTATCATTCAGTTTTAAATTGTTGTAAATGCTCTTTGCACCTGATATTCTGGTATTGTATAAAATTACAACAGTTGCTTATTGGGCCTGGGAGAAAGTGCACTTCAATTGCAGTAATCACAGCTTTTCCTCCAGCCTACATAATTACAGTAAAATCTGTCTTCTGAATGGGACTCTTGAAAATTTCTGTTAAAGACAGATTTCCACTTCATCTGACATAAAACCACATAAGAAAACAGTCAGTCTTTCCTTGGATAATTTCCACCCCAACATTTCTCACCTTTTGAACAATGACTTATTTGTAATGTGCGGAAGAATGTTATCTTGTCACCATTTGCTATGTTTCCAGATTTGTATTCTTCAATTATTGAAGGTAATTTAGCAATCCAACCAGCAATGGTTTCAGTGTTAAGGTCATTTGATTCACCACAAAGTTTGTTATTATCTTTAGAGTCTGCACAATAACATTCCTTCCACCAGCAAAACCATTGAATCTGAAGAAGACTTTACTGATTCTGAACTTGACAACCCTTGTACTTATTGACTTATAATTATTTTAGAAATTGTTCTTTCACACTAGCCATGTGAAGGATGAAATATGGCAAATGGCTAGTGTGAAGAAATGATTAATTTCCATCAATTAACTTAAATAATAAGAGTTTAATGATGAAGCCTGGGACTCAAGTACTTACAAAGTCACCACAAATGGTGTATCCTGAATACAAGAGCCTCTAGTGGTTTACCGGGGAAATATATGAGTTAATTGGAGAATTTAATGTCAGGATGGCAAGTTGGCCAAGGTAGCTCAATGGGTAAGAGCGACTGGATGGAAGCCAGAAGATCTGTGGTTCAAATCCCGGTCATGGCATTGAATTTTTCAGTTTGACGCTATCTATCCAAAACCTTAGCCTATATATATGGCTAGTGAGAAGGGATGATTCATTTCCATCAATTAACTTAAATGAAAATATGAAATTGGACTCAGTTGGAGAATTTAATGCTGGCAAGTTGGCCATAGTAACTGGACGGAGACTGGAAGATCTATGGTTCAAATCCTGGTCATGGTATTAAATTTTTCAGTCTGACTCTACCTTTGTATAATGATTTTGTTTGTATGCACTAAGGGACACCGGGACTGAAATTTCTATTTTCTATATTTCTATACCTACAAACTTCAAATTCTGCATGCCTAAAGGGTTTTATATTAGAAAACACCACACCAAGTTTCAGTAATTTCTGATGATTAGTTTTGAAGGAATTAATTTTTTATTATTGTTTTAATTAAATTTTATCGCAGTATTAAAATTAATGCATGCGCATCACTAATTATTCTATTGCAATAACTCTGTTATTTTTTCATGCCCACTAACTATATAAACAACTGCAGTCTCTGTCTGGAAGAACAATACATTACTTTTAGGGAAATTATTTTTTTAATTATGCAGAACATTGAATTGAATTTTTTAAATATTTTTTTGCATTTAAAATTTTGTTACAGCCAAACCAAGTCTTAAATCCTATAGCCAGAGACTGAAGTTGTAGACCCATACATGAAGCACATGCTGAAAGAAATTCAGAGCCATAGCTCAAAAATTAATGCGTGTGGATCAGATAATGTATTAAAAAATGTAAAGTGGAGAAAAATCAATTTTTCTAAAAACATGCACCAAAAATAAAGTGAACAGTACCTTACTACATTAGAATTGCCCTGAAGCATATGTGAGACCCTCCCTCTTTTGTCTGGCAAGCTCTCTCTGCATTTTTGTCTGTTTTTCTTTGAGGCGAGCTGTTTTCTTATGTTGCAATGAAGATCGCGTGCTCTCGTATATTCTGCGTTTGTCACGTCTCTTCACAATTTTCTTCTGCACACTTGTCACTGCACTGGTGGTTAGCTCACATTTTAGTTCCTGAGTTGCAGAACAGCCCATATTAAACTCTGCTACTGCAATTGCTGCTGCAATTTCTATTCTCCTGCAGGATACAAAAGTAATTTTGGGACATTTTCTCCAAATTAGTGCATGTAGTGACTCATTTTGATTTTGAGTAGCACCACGCACACACCTTGACAACAGTTCATCACTTGCTAGTCTTTGATAAACAGGTAATATTTTGCAAACTAACTGCTCTGTTAGTTTAACAGGCATCTTCTGATGGCTCATGGGTGTCTTTCCTTGTGCAATGCTTTTATTGTAAAAACACCAGGAGTCGACACCTTGGGGACACTTGCTATGTTGAGGCTTGGAATCCGTTGAAACATAATGACTAAGGGTTGCATAAATGGCTTCTTTCATTTTAGGGACACTAGGTATGTTGTTCACTATGGCATGTCTATAATAATTAGTTAATTTGGTAATGGTGGCATTGGTAAGTGTCCCAGATCCTCGCCCACCAAGTTTTACTCCCTTTTTCTTCCATGTTTCTACAGTGTTTCGCAGCCCACTTCCCATTCTTTTAGCAACATGGTTTATGCACTCCTCTTTGTGCAGGACAACTGTGTTACCATATATGTTTTCATTTGATAAATGATTAAATGTTTTTGAATCACCATCTGATAGTACAGTTGTGTAGCGCATCTTACACTCTGACACTGAACGTTTCCATAGTATGTCTGCAGCAAAAACCTCCATTGATGTGGATGAGCCCTCATAATTTTTGTTGCATTCACCACTAGATGAATGTCCCTCAAACCAAATGCAAAACTCTGGTGAATCATGTCCCAATTCTGTGGCTGTAATGGCACACATTGCACAATATTTGGAAACTACTGTGTAGTCCAGCACCATTCCAGTTAGAATGTCCATCACAATTCCTACATTATAGTTGGATGTATATCCCCGCTTGTGCCATGAACCATCATAACTTACAGAAACATCAATTACATTGTTCTCATCTGCAGTTTCATCAGCACCATTTAACTTCATGTACGCTCTTCTCACTACCTCCCTGGACTGAAGGAGAGCTTTTTCTTTTAGTTTTTTACTGTAAAAAGCCACCTCCTTCATATGACTGGTAAATGTTTTGGAATCCATACCAGACATACCTAATGCACAACAAAATTTTTCTAAGCCACTGTGACCTACACCCAATCCCAAAAAAGCATCCACAATTTTCCTGTTCACTTCAAAGGGAGGTCTCTTAGACTTTTCATCCTCAACTCTAGGACTAGAATAACTCTGCCCTGGGCTGAAACCACACTCACTGCACTTTAGCACTAACTTTACTGCAAAGCCATATTTTTCTCTAAATTGCAGTGTAAGTGAGCATTTAGTACACTCCCCACACTTTACATTGCTCAGAAGTTGATTCAGAGAACTGCTGTGCACCAAAATATACTCACTGTTTGCCCCTGCATTACCACAAATATATTCACTATTTACACTGTCATCTCTCTGAAATCTTGAAAATTTCTCCTGCGTTTTACAAATACTTACAGTTTCAATTACAGTAGCCTGCTCACCTATGTCCATTTCCAAATGTGAAGATGAAGTACTAGCATGTTCTTCTGTGTCCAACTGTGTATTTGAGATGGAAATCTGGTCTACAGGTTTCTTATTCCATCTGGCTAAACCACGTTTTTTTGCAAGGTCTCTTTTTTTGTTATTTCTACTCACCGGCTTATGCCAACGTGAAGAAGTAGCATGCATTATGCTGTTTATATATTTCACAACACACTACACCTTAGAAAAATCAACTAACTTGCTTACACACTTATTTCATAAACAGAAGCACATGTAAACAAAAGCACATTTCTCTAAAGGATGACGCCATAATACATTGAACCAAACACAGGAGTCAAAACAAGAATGAATCAACAAGTATTCTCTAAGTTTATTGCAAAAAACACAGAATAATCACATAGATTAAGAGTTGTTTTGCATTTTCTTAGTTGCGAGAACACTCAAAATATGTTGACAATTTTTTGTATGGCATTTATGCTTTGATATTTTCTGAGTAAAGACTTTGTATATAATACGTAGTAATAGTTCACCGAAGTGTCGCCAGATAGCAGCAAAAAGCTCTGCTGCAAGATTATAACACAATTTTAGAGGAAAAACCAGCCAAAAAACGATTAAAATTGGCAAAAAGAGTCCATCATGCTGGATAAGGAAGAAAGGGGGCGTTTAAATGGCCAGGCTCCGAGCATTTAAACCCTGCACTAGACCTTTAAAAATGGCAGAAATCAAAAACTCTTACACAATTCAATATAGGAAGGTTTGGGGAACATTTATACGTATAAATCTAAAAATCGTAAATTTTGAGATTTTTGGCCTATTTTTCAGTCCCAGTGTCCCTTTAAAGTTCCATTTGCCAGTAAAGTGCATGTTTTTGTAATGATTTTACTCTCTGTGTAGCACACATTCTCCATCACACACATTCACTGTCCTCGTAGCACATTCCTCTCAGGGACTTTCTTTCCTTGGCAGGTAAGCCAATACATAAGTTTTTGCCATTAAAATTTGCACAAAAAGTGTAGTTTATTTTTGGGTCAGTATTAGTACTTTTTCTTTGCCAAGTTTATGAGTGTTAGGACTCAATTATAGTACAATAAAAGATAGTTTGTAGTTAATATAAAACTGGCAGCATCTGGAGAAGAGAGGAAGTTCCTCCATATGTTCATAAGTATGGAGCGATATTACGCACAGACCCAATCACAACTTCTTTACTATGTAAATTAAAATACTACATTACTACAAAGTGGAGACCTACTTGTACTTTGGATGCTGACAAAGAAGTGGAGAGAGAACAATGATTTCGTACTCGCAGGTGGAAGTCTCCTTTAATGAATATATCTCATGCTTCCCATGACTGTAGCACACATAGAGCACTTTGGTGAGACGAGGTTTGTTGTTCAGATCACAGACGGTGCCATCACTCATGTTCACCTGTAAGTACGGCATGTTCAGTCCATCTATTTTCTTCAGGGGTACGTCTGATGCTTTGGTACTGCTCTGGTCTTCTTTACTTAGCTGTTCATCTAAAAGAGAAAATAAATTATAATGAAAAACAGATAAATTATTGTATTGAATCTTAATAAATACAACTATCAAAACTTGGATACTACTTCTTTATCCTGTAAGCACTGCATTTTTACTTTATCTAATATATACTTAAAGTAAGAAAGGAAATACTGCATTACACCCAAAAATTCAATTATGAGATTTCTCCAGAAATGCAGTTATGAATAAAAAAAAAGGTAATTATTAAATTTTAGATGAGTCGTATTTTTTACACATCTGCTTCACTTTCGTACCTATTTTGAGGACATGTTTCGCAAATCATCGTTTGCATCTACGGCTCTTATGCGACTAAAGCTTGATCCAGCGGTGTGGGTAATTCTGGGGTTGCTGCTGCCATCTGTTGATTTAGTGATGAACTTAAATGTGGGATTCTCTTCTGGCGGGATTTCAAAGTTCATTAGTTGGTTTTTATGTTTTTCAATGTATATCCTCTCCCATATGACAAGTTCACTATGTTTTTGTACGTATTTTAGTAATTCTGTGCTATCTTTAATTTCATGATTTTCAGACCAGAAATGAGCTGCTATTGCGGACTTATCAATATTTTTGTATCTTAAGTGCCTTAAGTGTTCTTTCTTTCTAGTGCCTTTCAGGCACTTAAGATACAAAAATATTGATAAGTCCGCAATAGCAGCTCATTTCTGGTCTGAAAATCATGAAATTGAAGATAGCACAGAATTACTAAAATACGTACAAAAACATAGTGAACTCGTCATATGGGAGAGGATATACATAGAAAAACATAAAAACCAACTAATGAACTTTGAAATCCCGCCAGAAGAGAATCCCACATTTAAGTTCATCACTAAATCAACAGATGGCAGCAGCAACCCCAGAATTACCCACACCGCTGGATTAAGCTTCAGTCGCATAAGAGCCGTAGATGCAAACGATGATTTGCGAAACATGTCCTCAAAATAGGTACGAAAGTGAAGCAGATGTGTAAAAAATATGACTCATCTAAAATTTAATAATTTTTCGCTTCACTGTGGTGTTCCAATACAGTTAAATCTCGATAAAAAAAAAGGTATTTTTAGAAACCCTATATTTGCAAGTTAGGCAGATGCGTCAATGCCAGACCAGGCACATCATATAGTCACAGCTGAGGCGATTGCAGAGCCAAGGAGATGATTCAGCAGGATAGATAGGTCTCCATTGATGACATTTGGTGCAATTACAGGTCAGCCATGATTCCACTCATCATATTGTCCATGAGTTGAAGTACCGGAAAACAGCTGCAAGATTGGTGCCTTGTCGGCTGACTACCAAAATGACAGGGGAGTCAATGTCTTCCAGAAGCTACTGCACTGCTACAAAATTGAAGGTGACATTTTTTAAGCAGATGACTGCAGATGAGTCCTGGATCCATCACAACCAAACAAAGACCAAGCAGCAAGTTTGTAACTGACATGGAGGTGAAACAGGCAATGCATGAGTGGCACAAACACAGCAGAAGGCTTTTTTCTCTCTGAGGTATACATGCCCTCTCAACTTGGTGGCAGAAATGTATCAAAAACAGGAGGACTACACAGCTATGAAATTGAAGGTGACACATTTTTGAAGCGGATTATAACTGGAGACGAGTCCTGGGCCCATCACAACCAAACAGAGACCAAGCAGCAAGTGTGTGACCAACATAGAGGTGAAACAGGTAGTGCATGAATAGCACACACACAGCAGAAGACTTTTTCTTCCCCTGAGGTATATATGTCCTCCCAACTCGGTGGCAGAAATGTATCAAAAAACAGGAGGATTGCATTGAAAAATAGTGTATTTAAATTATAGATGAGTCGTATTTTTTACACATAAGCTTCACTTACATACCTATATTGAGGACATGTTTTACATACTATTGTTTGCATAATCAGCTCTATTGCAACATAGTATAGCCATGCGAGTCATGCAGAGTTTTCTTTTAGAAAATTGCACTAATTTGTAGCAGATGAAGCAGTTAGTTTAAGATAAAAGTAAAGCCTAGCTATACAGAACAAGTTTAGCACAGAGAAATTACTTTGTAATAGATTAAAAGACCCTATACCACAAGACAGAAAAGCTAGAATTTACAAAATCAATTGCTGCAATTGTAATAAGGTATATACAGGAAAAACCTAAAGGAATATATGAGATACTTAAAATACAAACAAATGGATAAATCTGCAGTTTCACACCATTTCTGGATGATCAACCATAACATCAAACCAAACATTACACTAATCAAACCAACAAGTCATGCAGCAGAATTGGACAAATGGGAAAAGACCATTTTGAAACATAAACAATAGTTAATGAATTTTGATTTACTGCCACAAAATACCCTCTGGAAGTACATCACCACCACATGATACCAGCATTATAGACAACTACCATTACAGAAACAACACGGATCACTCGGACACATTCTGAAGATGGCAATACATGTTAACAGAAAGTAAAATAAACTGATATAGTGTTACTAGTACTGACTCATCTTAAGCAAATATATAAAATGATATTGTTTTAACAAACTATGATAAGAAGAAAGCATGCATTTATGAGGTGCATCCATTCTTATTCATGAACAATAATACTTTTTTGTTAACAATGCTGTTGATGCTGCAAGTGTGCCAAAATTTCATCCAGCAGAGTTCTTTTATATAACAGTAACCAAATGGCATAGGGCTATACTTTTAAGACCACTAAAAACCATTGGTCTTGGCCAGACCTGAACCAGCCTAACCAGAATGACTCTCATTCTGAGGTATACTTACTAAGTTTAGCAAATTGTGTTTTGTCCCATTTTCCTAGATAGTATTCTTGCAATCTCACTTTCTTCCCATCCCTTTCTTCATGATACTGTCGTACATAACGTCCATGACACAATTCATATGTCCAGTAAGTCTCCAGCTGGAATAAAAATAAAACACTGTAAATACGTAAATATATGCTTAATCTCAACTTACTGCTAGAGCCCCCATTTTGTGGTTCTGTCATAATTATGGATATATGTGCTTTGTTGTATTACTCAACAGAGCTTTGAGCTTTGAGACCAGTGCTGTCATTGTCTCTTATCGGGTCTTATCTGGTCGAGTAGAAGAGTGAAATATTAGTAAGTTGACATACAGTAAGCTACGAATCACAAATAGAGCGATTGGAAACTGTGTGTGTCTATATGATATGTTTTCTTGTGCCTGCCGATGTATGACACATTACTGTCCAGAAGACATGATTATATCTGAACAGAGTATACATACATTGGACTTGCCGTGTATGTGCGATAAGCTGAGGTAAACATCTCTGTGTTGCAAATTTTTGTTGATACACTTTCTCGCTTTGCCATGTAGTACTGACAATATCTCTACTATGGTTTATCAGCTGTGAATGTCGAATGTGAGTTATTGATTTCTGCTCATGTTATAAGGACTACAGTTTGTTTGTTGTGAATTTCAAAAGCAAAAGTTTGTTCATATTCTTGTCTTTGAATTACTTAACAATGTTCTTATTGTATGGTTTTTATCTTGTTATTAGTTCAATGAAACACATACTGAAAATTTCATGCTTAAACAAAGAATTATGTATGAGGAGCATTTGGAAATGGTTTACAATTGCATCGCTTCAAACATACTGCTCAATCCATGAGTATGTCTTCTTGTAGGATGATAACCTGATACTAAGAGTTAAATGATGAAGCCTGGGACTCAAATACTTGCGATAGTAAGTCACCACAAACGTTGTATCTCAAATACGGGAGCCCCTAGTCCTTTACCAGGAAAATATGAGTCAACTGGAGAATTTAATGTCAGGATAGCACGTTGGCCATGTTAGCTCAATGGGTAAGATCAACTGGACGGAAACCAGGAGATCCGTGATTCAAATCTTGGCCGTGGCATTGAATTTTTCAGTTTTACCCTATCTATCCAAAACCTTAGCATATGCACAGATAGTGTGAAGAAATGATTAATTTCCATCAATTAACTTAAAAAACTTAGATTTTTTAAAAGAAAGCAAAATTAGGTTAGTGCAAAATATGTATAGTGTAATATAAAAGAAGACCAAGTACAGGCTGGACTACACCTCACAGAATAAATGGTGAGTAATTTTAAAAGTACTGTAATATTTTTACCTTATTATGACAATTTAATAAAATGTCTTGTTGCATGCATATTTTACCTCCTCCAACTGCACAGGGTTGATTTTTGGTCCCTTGAAGAATTACATCCCTATATACCTTGGTAAGGTTATAATGCTAGGGTAAAGCATGTCCCCAATAATAGCATTATTACAGGCTTCTATCATATTTCTATTTTGGCACATAAGTTTTATACATATACTTTGTCTTTTAACACTTTATAAATTGAAATTACAAGTAGTATAGCCATGTTTGTCAGAAAAAACAGAGCTTTTCCATAGTAGTAAAAATGTCAAAAACAATTTGGTCATTTTTGAGTCTACTTTACGTACAGACATTTACATACATACTCATTATCTTTCTTTATAATATTAATACAGCTTTACTTTCCGATAGCCTGAAAGCAAGCTCTCAAATTATTGAAATTGAGTCATTTTGGCCTTATTGACCAAAACCATAACAGTTCAACCTGAGTAAAAGAGTTAAGATTAACAAGAATTGAAAACTGAGTAAACATTAGTACTTATCTAAATGTTAAGTAATCATAATTCACACTTACTCGATATGAACATGAAGACTGGCTAAATAGAGGTGCAAGCAGTTCCAATGGGTTGGGACCATTATAGGTCTCTACTGTATCCTAAAAATCAATACAAACAATTAACATAATAAATTATTTAAGCCTCAGAACTTCCATATGTTTGAGGAAGAGTATGACGACTTCAATAAATGTGTGCTTACCTGCTCCTTTTCTCGAAACTGTGGAAGTGAACACTTGTATCGTTCATTGTTTGTTGTTCTAACAAACATACGTTCCACTCCTGTTGTGTCCTAAAAATTAAGAAAACAAATTAGAGTATATGCAGACACTACCAAACAGAAAATGAAATACAGTAGAGTCTCATTTAAACAACATTCTGCAACGCTGGAAACTTTAAAGTCTCCAACGTTAAGTCATAATGAACGATGAATGAAATGATGTTCAAATGAGTCCAGGGTACATAGAGCTAACATTATTTCACTCATCTTCCGATATGACTTACCGTTGGAGGTTGTCCCTTATCCTGAGAGATGAAGGTCTGGTAACTCTAAGCCCTAGGTACCCTGTACTCATTTGAACATCATTTCATTCATCGTCCGATATGATTTAACGTTGGAGGTTTTCTCTTATCCTGAAAGATAAATGTCTGGTAACTCTAAGCTCTATGTACCCTGTACTTATTTGAACATCATTTCATTCATCGTCCGATATGAATGAAATGATGTTCAAATGAGTACAGGGTACATAGGGCTTAAGAGTCACCAAATATTTTCTTTCAGGACAAGGAAAATGATGTTCAAATGAGTACAGGGTACATAGGGCTTAAGAGTCACCAAATATTTTCTTTCAGGACAAGGAAAAAAGTTACCCAGATAAATCATCCTTACTGAGATTGACCTGGGCAACACTATAAACACCAAACACTTCTCCACAAACCATAATCTAAAAAGTCAACAAGTTCCCTCTCTCCAATTTATTACTCAGCCCCCTACCACACCTAAAATAAAATCTCTATCAAACATTACCACTGCTAAATCACCATCTTTCCATTTACCATCATTATTTTGTCAGTAAAGGACCTTGTCCTGGTATGACATTAGTTGGAAGGCACCACCTGAAAAGTGCACAACCTTCCAGCGACACTTTCACTGAGTACTGAGTGTTTGACTGAGATTCAAACTTGGGACCTCTTGACTGTAAGGCTCACATGCTACTATCTACACTACCAAGGCGGGTAACTCTTGGATCTCTCACACAGTAGAGAGACCTAATGAAATGGTTACCATATGTGTTAATGATCCTATACTTATGATGGAATGTATGTACCAACATTATTTATTATTTTAACAAATACATTCTCTACAAACTTCAGTATTTTTAACTCATTTTCCCTTCAATTAATTTATTTATTCTGATGTTAACCTGTATGTCACATGCATAAACATAATAGCAATGACTTACAAAATTAATGCAACAAATGAAAAGTAATTAAACATTATGGTGTATAGACACTTTTACTATTCCAGAAAATTGTGAGAAAATATGTTATAGATATCCGCCAGAAAATTCCATTGGAAATTCATGGAAAACCCTGTCTTTCAGCAAAAACCAACATGATACCTTCAAATATCTTCAGTAATTAAGCACATGTTTACAAAGACTTTTTCCTACTAATAATAAACTTCAGCTAACAGAGAAGGTATGACTGATATTTAATTGAACATGCTTAAAAGAACTGTGGCTTCAAACTTTCACAAGACATGATGATCCCCTAACAGGGAAGAATATCAAGTGCTAAATTACATTATATCAACAGATAACATCCAATATTAGCAACTGCATTCAAAAAGGTAATAAAATTAAAACTACATTCTCACTGGAAATAAATTCGTTAATAAGGGTATTTCATCATTGACCACTGCAATTTAAACTATAGAGATGAACAGACGCTTTGTAAAATCAAGTTCAGTACTGCAGACTCAAAAATATGTAAGTACTCTTGTCTAAAACAGTAAATTCAACTAAATAAATAAATAAAAACGGTAAGCAACTAAAATGACTGATGTGAACCATTTTCTTTGGAATAATCCTCAGAAGAAAACACATATTTTATCGTATGCATTCCTTTCTACATTTTACACAGTTTATTATATTGCACAGTAAGCGTAGAATTTATTTGTATTTTATAAGTACCTACCAGTAACTCATTCGATCCTGGCCAATTTATTTTGAATAGCACAGTATCATCAAAAGCTTTAACATCAACACCTCGAATTGACACAAATTGTTCTTCAACTAAAAAGCATATGATCAAACACCAAACCGGGCTTATGCTTGTCATTATTTTATTAAATGCATTCCCAAACTAGAAAATTACAGTAATTCAAAGAAAACTTCAGTAAGTGTTCCAAACTTTTTTGCACCGTCTGCTACAAGTCAACACAGTGAACCAATCACAAGTGGCCACTTTTTTTCACCACGTTGCCACAATTAAGGCACGTCAACAATCATTATCACACAATTCACCTTTATCGATGAATCGATAGTGTACACATGTTGGATTTCTGCATGCACAGAGTATAGAATAATAATAATTACTAAAGTAAAATAAATCCGTAACATAACATATCTTGATTTGCGTATATCAGAACGTGTACTCAAATGTCTTGCAAATAAATGCTCATTACATCGCTTTTATTTCTATTCATAACCCTAAAGATATATGCTTACTTTTCAGTTTGTGTAAAACATGTCTGTGCCTGGAAAAATATTGGAAGGGGGGTGGGTGAGTTAGAATATTCAAATAGTAAAATAACAAGCAAATGAGCCCAAGAAATAGTGATAAAAGCCCCAAATTAAGCAAAAATGTGTACACGCAAATATGACGATAAATAGCTTCACAGAAATTTTACCTTATTGGAGGTGTTACAGTACACAAGAAAAGTCATTGAGATTTTCCTGTGCAGAGCTCCTACGTCTAGAACAATTTTAGTTTGACTGACGCACGTCACAGGCACATGGGAAATACTGTGCTGTTCTTTGTCGATGAATTTCTCTTCATCAGAAAGTTTTTTAGGAATATGACATATTTTGATACACGGAACGTACTTGATTGAGTTTGCGAGTGCATATTTTGCAATACCGTGTATTTCAATGACAGAGAAAACACTTGCCAAGATTTCGAATTTTTGCTTTCTCACCTTAATCGTTACCATCACTATTTATCATCATCGCAAATGTTACATTAAGTGTTCCACCGTGGTCTCTGGGTTCTCTGCCAGACTCTGGTTTCCACATCGCGGATTCAAACTCAGAGAAGGGCGATTTACTTTTTCTTTTCTTCCTTTTTTTTTTTTGTGTACATTTACGTCCTCCGACTTTAAGTCATATCGGACGATGAATGAACTGGATGAATTGATGCTCAAATGAGCGCAGGATTCATGGAGTTTAGAGTTACACGACATTCGTCTTAGAGGATAAGAGAAAACCCCGGAAAAAACCTTATCCAGGTAACTGACCCTGACTGAGATTCGAACTTGGGACCTCTTTAACGTGAGGCAGTCAACGCTACCGAGGCCGGCAGAGAAGGGCGATGGATTTTATTAGGGTGCAAAAATCCTTAGCATGGGCTTCCTTTGGAAGGAAAGTAAAGCTGGTGATTACGCGTTGTGCATGTATACCACATATAAGAACCTCACACTTGCTAAAGAAGCATCTGAACAAAATTAAATGATCGTTCAGGCCCAATATATAATGGAACACTGAAAACCAAAGAGGTCAAACTACATCCATACATAACATTTAAAAGGAATCAAACTTACCGTGGTTTAAACCAATTCTGATACACAATATTGGGCACTATGAAAACCTCATGAAGTTTTGGAAATATGTAACAAATTATTTTTGGATGTAACCCAAAGAAAGAATATTAATTATGAAATTAAAAATGTAGTATTAGAATTTTTGAGATCAAGTTTCACAACTATAGTGCCCGAATTTAAAGTCAGTCGGACAACACCTTTTGAAATAATAAAATTATGCACTTTTAAAAAATTATTCTTCTGGTTATGATGAAATAACAATAAAATTTTAAAATCAGGCTCCTATCAAATTAGCATTCCTCTTATTTATAGAATTAGTCGCTAAAGGCTGGAATTTTTCCTGACAGAATGAAATTCCCAATTGTTAAGCCTCTTTTCAAAACTGGCAAACCAATATTTCAAATTATAGACCAGTATCTCTGTAGCCAATTTCTTCAAAAGTTCTTGAAAAAGTAATGTATTAACACCTTGAGTATAACATACTTGTCAGTAGTGTTGTAGTTGTCAAAAATGTTTAAGCGGTACTCACCAAACTGGAAAAAAGTTTAAGTGGTACTTGTACTTGCCAGAAGTCACTTAAGAATTGCGGTTCGCACCAACTTGACTCTTCATTGTTATACCAAAAAGCTTTATGGCTAATATAAAAGCTGTTGCCATTCTAGTTTAAAGCTAAGAACAATCAATATACATATCGAAATTTAACTGCATTGGAACACCACAGTGAAGCAAAATAATGATTAAATTATAGATGAGTCGTATTTATTACACATCGGCTTCACTTACGTACCATAGATACCTTAATATAGGTACGTAAGTGAAGCCGATGTGTAATAAATACGACTCATCTATAATTTAATAATCAATAAACTGTATTGATTGAGAGAAGCTCTACCTATTGAGCTTGCAAAGATGTTAGCTACATTCACAAAATGTTCATTGAACATATTGGAGATTCTGTAAGGATTCAAAGTATGTTCTCCACCATGAGATAACATAATTTTTCTTGGACGGCTAGGTGTGTTTAACTCCTTTCTAACATTCCAAAGGGCCTTGCCTTTACTATCACTATTTAAAATAAATTCTTTGTTACTCTTTTTCTTTGCCTCATTACTTCGCTGAGAATACTACAGTAATTTTTAAAGTAAGTTTTAAAGGTGGGGTCTCTACTTGTTTTTATTAAATTCATGAAGAAACCTTTTTCTCTTGCACAATTTGATAATTCCTTTTGTTATCTAATTCCAAAAATTTAGTAGCTTACGGGATATGCTATGTCTCTTGTAGGGGAAAGCAATGTTAAAATAGTATGTAATATAAAGATTTTGGCTTTCTTATTAATATCCTGCTCATTCAGTACGTCCTACCAGGATTCTTTACTTAGTAAGAAGTTGAAATAATCTATATTCTTGGCTGAGACACCGTTTCAAGAAAGTTTCATTTAGACATACCTGTCCATTCATTTTTGCATTTCTTTGGGATACCTGCAGGTAAGGTAAGGTAGCATTATAGTCTAAAATACCGATTTCTATATTATTGGTTGCAAAGGTAGAGCATTAGTATTAACAAATATCTGATCAATACATGTTCTGCTGAAGCTTGTGATTCTAGTTGCAGAGTTTATAACAGGAGTCAAATTATAAGTTTGAAGCAAATTAACCACTTCGCCAATGGCCATTTAAACCCTGCACGGCCGGGAACGGATACCCAATAAACAGAAATGCTTCATAAATAAATATTCATATCTTCCGTATTTATTAAGTTATTTCAGGGAAACAAAAACTGGTTTAAAGCCCATTAAAAGCTGTATACATCTGCGGTATCATTAAAATAGAGACTATATTAATAAAGCATTGAAATTTCATTAATTTGTATCACTGTAAAGAAAGCCATTCTTTGCGTCGAATGCGCCTAATTCTGAGTACTTTTGTTTTACAAACTATATGTGTATATCAGCTGAATAAACGAAGTGTTGGGTTCAAGGTTTATAGGTTTCAGTTTATGCTAACACGTAATAACAACTGTATATATTGCATATACACGCTGGACAGAAAACTCCGTCAGCATCTCTCTAATTGCACAACAGAAGTTTATGTTAGCTGACGTAACTTTTTTCTTCGCTCAGTTCATATAGTAATTTAGACTGCGTCAGAGTTCAAGCAATTTCTTTAGCTAAAACACAGTTGAAATAGTTTCCTCAGTGCTAATAATGGCTTCACCTAGTAATGTAGCAAATCAATTAGCTAGTGTAGGACAAGTGCAGGCTTCTGATATTACATCAGAAAATGTGGAAGACTTTTTGCTGTTAGACAGTGATTTGGACATTGATGGCGAGTTTTCAGATTTTGAGGGGGGTGTTGAGGATATAGGTAGCAGTGAGGAGGAAAATGACTCATTTCCGACAGGTGTTCGTGAAGAATCAACATTATGGAGGTGTCAAAATAACTCTAACACAAATAGACATACGTTCACGAGCACAACCTCTGGTGTACAACCGCATACTCAGCTAATTTCTGACAGCCAACCAATTGACATTTTCACAAAATTTTTTACTACTGACTTACTGTCTCTCATTGTTTCGTAAACAAATGTATATGCGAGTAGCGTGAAGGAAGACCTGGTTGCTAAAGGCAATTTAGGACCTAAGAGTAGATTGCAGAAGTGGACAGAAGTAACAATGAATGAGATTTACAGACTACTTGGTCTAATTATGCTCATGGGTGTTATTCGTAAACCTACGCTAGACATGTACTGGTCTACAGATGACATGCTAGCTACCCCATTTTTTGGGAAATGCATGTCAAATAACAGGTTTACTTCCTTTCATGGAAGTGTTGAAAACAGTGTTGTTGTATAAATTAAGTTAATTGGGAGTCGATTAATAACACAAAACAACACTAACTTTTAAATTTTCCCGGTGCTATGACTGTAGTCAAATTTATATTGGAAAAACCAAAAGAAATTTAGAAACAAGAGCAAAGGAACACTTTAGGAACATAAAGTACAAACAATTAGAAAAATCAGCAGTTGCCACGCATTTTTGGGAAAAAAACCACAACATAAATCCAGAACCAAAATTACTAAAACATACAACAGGAAAAGAAGAGCTGTCCACATGGGAACAAATCTTTATTTCAAAAAATAGGAACAAAGTATTCAATTTCGACATCCCCCAGAAAGATTTGTTCAGCAAGTTCCTCGGACCGCCACCAGAGGAGACCGAAGACAAAATATTGCCAGCTACACCAATGAGAACTAGTCGATGTCCGGCTGAAGATAGAGGGAAGCCCTCAGAAACCGGTTCCGGGAAAATTTAAAAGTGAGTGTTGTTTTGTGTTATTAATCGACTCCCAATTAACTTAAGGTTTACTTCCATTTTGAGCTTCCTTCATTTCACCTGCACAGAAAATGTGAATGATAAACTACCCAAAATCAGACCAGTTTTTGATTACATTATTTCAAAATTCAAAGAAAATTATGTGCCTAGTGAAAAGATCACTGTTGATGAAAGCCTGATGCTTTGGAGGGACCGTTTAGGTTGCAAACAATACATCAAAACAAAGAGGGCCAGATTTGGCATAAAGAGTTTTGATGTATGTGAAAGTAAAACAGGATATCTTTACAATAGCTGCATATACACTGGCCAAGGGACTGATAACACCGAAGACAAAGATTTGGGGTTATCTGGTTCCATAGTAATGCACCTGATGGAATCTGTACTTGATCAGGGTAAGACTGTATATTTAGATAATTGGTACAGTTCCCCTAAATTATTCATGGCCTTACACAAAAGAAAAACAAATGCAATTGGAACAGTACGCTCAAATCATATTGGTTTGCCAAAAGATGTGAATACGAAGGCTCTAAGAAGAGGAGAAATGCAGGTGCATCAGCTACCTCCCTTGACCTATGTTGCTTGGCAAGACAGGAGGGCTGTTACAGCGTTATCCAATTGCAGCTCTAAGATTTTGATGATTGACACTGGAAAAATTGATGCTCGTAACAAAATGTCAATTTTCAAGCCCGATGTTATCCAGGAATATAATATGCATATGGGTGGAGTGGATCTAGTAGATCAGGTATTACACGCATATCCCTCTTTGCGAAAAACGATCAAATGGTATAAAAAAGTATTTTTACACCAGCTGGATATAACCATATACAATTGTTTAGTAATTTGGAGAGCTCTAAAACCACGGAAGACAATGACGTACCTGGACTTTCGCATATCAATAGCTCGCAGCCTAATTGAGCACTATAAAATTCACAGACCTCTCCATACTGGGGGTAAAAAATCCATCATCCCAGCACCCCTCAGACTTGAAGGAAAACATTTTCCTAAAAGGGTACCACCCACAGCAAAAAAGTCGCGTCCCTTTAGAAAATGTTTGGTGTGCCACAAGAAAGGTGTCCGAAAGGAAACTAGTACGATTTGCTGTGAATGTGGAGATGTGCCCTTGTGTGTTTATCCCTGTTTTGAGGTGTACCATTCAAGAAAAAACTTTTAAAGGTAAGCTTTTTCTTATAGAATTTATTTAAATTTACTGTAAAATATAAGGTTTAAAAGAATTATCATTAAATACGCATTAAATGCATGTATGCACAGGACATCTATACACGTCCATATCAGTTTGGGGCCTTTTAACTTGGACATCATATGACGTCCATATTGGTGAGAGGGTTAATCAGGCTGCATTTTTCTGCAGAGTCAGCAAGAAAATCAACGTTAGAATCTCCACATAAGGCAATGTATTTCTTCTCATGTGAGAGAGTGGACAGTAGCATGTCAAGTTGCTGCACAAAAATAGAAAATAATCCACTGGGTGACTGATGTATGCAGACCAGGAGAATTTTCTTATTTTCTACATTTAATTCTGTAACAGCGTGTTCAAAATTTGTTTCATCATTTAAATGTGCTGTATGTGATGTTTTTAAAGTGTGTGTTATTTTTAACAAGAATACCAACACCTTCATTCTTTTTATTGGAACAACAATATATATTTGCAAAAACAAACCCTTGAATACTATAAGGGAGCTTTATCACTGAGCCAATGATCTGAGACAAATGACATTCACATGTTTGTGAGTGGATGACAAAATGACTTCTAATTTGTGCAACTTATTTCTGACACAATGAACGCTTAAATGCATAAGATTAAATAAATATTTGAACTCAGAAACATTATCTGTAAGAGAGTATCCAGCATTCCATCCTCCTGTTCTTTACTACCAGGGTTGAGTTTAGGGAATTGCTCATCTGGGTCTTCTCCATTACTTTCACCAATGTTCCCACCGTCTGCAGCTTCATTCAAATTTTCTTCAGCACTGCTCTCTATTGACGTTTGTTTTTTGACTGAGATGATGTACTACTCTGTTTACCAGCCTACCAAATTTGCTAATACCCCATTCTGTTCAAATGTAATCCATCTTGTCCTAAGTTATTGTTACTAATCCACGCATTTCCATCTACAAATGTAAAGTCATTTTCTCTACAAATCCACTCCAGTAGTGAGTTTGTAGCATCTATGTAACGATTGTCATCTCTGCGGTGTAGGATAGCACTTACACAAATCCTAGCTCGTGGATAAAGGTCCTTCCCGGTTTTCACTAGTTGTGTCATTTTTTCCATTATCTCTGCTGGCGTACTTGCAGTGCATATGTTGTTTGTACCACCATGGATGATGACTGTGTCAGGATAATCCGTTTTCTTGCAGCTTCCTTTGTATATGATCTATCCTGGCTCCTGGGTAGCAATACATTGAGACTTCTCCATTTACGTATGCACTGGTACGATCCACCATTGAGTGCCCAATCACAATGGCTGTGTGTTTGGAGGAATTTAGTAACAGTGACGTCAAAATTAATATAAAAATTATTTGTGGTTGGTTTATTGACACTCGTCACTTACTTTTTCATATATTTATGAGAGACTAGTTTCAAAGGCCCTGGCCTCCATTTTCAATCTCTTCCCAACTGAGGATTGATTGATTGGGAAGAGATTGAAAATGGAGGCCAGGGCCTTTGAAACTAGTCTCTCATAAATAAATGAAAAAGTAAGTGACGAGTGTCAATAAACCAACCACAAATAATTTTTACACAATGGCTGTCTTTTTCGCAAACATGTTTTCCTCATGTGTTATGCACTCAGTATTATTTTAAGTTTTATTTGATGAGTTAGCCTCCAGTACTTTGAATCTATTGCAAAGTCTAATTTCAGTTTTCCGTATTGTTGTAGGTCTGTTATTTTGATGCCGATGTTTGGCTTTTACCGTTGACCAGTGTGCTTTTTAATGACCTCTAGGCATTCCAGTACCTCTCCTGAACGTTTGTAGCTTTTATTCAGCATTTTAGCGCTCTCATTCTTTATAATACCATTTTTGCATCATAAGTTGTAAATTTCTTTGTTTGCCACCACAAGATTCTTCCTTAGATTTCTATTACCGTTCGAAGTGACACTATGCTCTCATGATTGCCACATGGTATCCAACCACAGCACACATTTGTGTATTTCTTGGCTTTGTCATGCAATTCACTGGTACTTTCACTTTCACTATTTAATCTACTTTTGATTTGGCCAAAGCTCTTTCGATTTCCTCTATTAGCGCTCACTGAGCTCCCTTAGATCCCAAAAAACTCACACGCGTCTGTTTCACTATTATCACCGGTCGCCATTTTGTCCTTATGTCCTTATCATTCTGAAGATGGGAACACATATTCCCGAAATATGTTAATAGAAAGTAAACAAAGTGATGTTAGTATTACTAGTACCAACTCATCTTAAGTAAAAACACCTTAATACATCACTGTTTCTAGCTTCTTCCATATATAAATGTGTAAAATTGTTTTATTACATATTTCCTTATAGGTACAATGGTAACAATGGAATACTAAATGCTGATTGTTACACCATGACTTATAATCCTGTTCCTTTTGCATGATTAGGTAAAGGAAAGGAAAGAAAAGAAAACGGACAAATAAAAATAAAAATGCTTTTCTCTTTTCTTGTGGAATGTCCCAAAGGTTGTTTCGAGATGACAGCAAACAAATATCGCGATTTCGTAATTTATAACTTAACTAGTCCAAATTTCGGATTTAATTCGGTGTCAGAGCTTTGAAATTCTCTTAGGTATAATTTTATGCACCATTAAATATATTATTTTGTGATTAGACAGCATAAGAACCACTGTGTGCGAACCTCAAAAGTTGTTATTGGGACGCACCAACCACGAAAACAAAAGCATTACTCCTTGCTCTTTATCAGTGACCCAAGCCTCGCTTTCAGGTAATGGGGCAAAGAGCAGTTACTTGTGGAAAAATCGATGACTCGGACAGTTCCAAGGTTGTTCATTTTGCTATGATCTGAATAGAACAGTGCTTTCAACCAGTTACTGTAAAATCAACAGCTTTCTTTTAAATTACAAATGCTTTATTTAGTATTATCAAACAGTGAAATAGAAAGCTTGTCTCATTGCATAAGGCATTTAGTTTTTGTTAACTTTATCTACAATTCTTTGATATCGTTCTGTTCTTTTTATCATTTACTGCTTCTATCTTCAATCTCACTAACATTAACTTCTCTCTGAAAGATTTAGGTTGTATATGTCCACCAACTTATTTGCTATCATCGACTGCTATAACGGAATGTTGGAACAAGTTAAATACCCATAAACAAATAACTAAGAAATAGCTTCTTTACTGCAGTTTCATAAGCCACAGAAATTCTTAATAGTAGCAAGCTACCATAGAGTATGTCGGTAAGTTTACGAACAGCTACAGTAGGCTGTGTCAGCTATCTGCGAAATTCGATAATGTGAGGCACGTAGCATTGTTCCTGTAACTGCCTAATCCATACTCATTCCGGAGCATTTTTTTAAGCAGCTCTATTGGCAGTAAAAGCTATCTATATGTGTCACATAGAAGCTGAGGAACTACTTCTATATATTCGTTTGTTGTCATTTTGAAACAGCCTGTATAAACAAAATACATGTGACACATAATCTTTCTTAAAAGGAAAGAAAAGAAAGAATACATATAATGGGGGAAGGGGTGCTTTGGATTTGAGGTCATTCAGAACTATATGGGGCACCATACAAAAATCATAAAAGACAAAACTAACAACAGCTCAAAGTGCAGTTATTTTGATGAGGTTTTACATTATGCATTTTATCTAGACATAAATAACATACATATATTTTGTATTTATTTTTTGTAGAAGTCTTTAAGCATCTTCTGCTTTAAGATGCTGCATCATTTTTGTGCGACAATGTCACACCATCTCTTTAGTAACATGCTGTCATTTCTGATTGTTGTTCCAATGCCAAGTGAAACCCTCACTATAATCTTTGTATTAATCTTTTAAGTCTTCTTCCTCACGTTCTTCAGTTGATTCATTCAATATTTGAACCAAAGTATTTAACAAATGTGTCAGGTGTAAAGTAGCTGGATATTGTAGACTGGCAGTGAAGTACACCTCCATCTATAAAATAATTGAATTTTCAAGGTCTTGGATTTAATGGACCCTCAAAGCATTTACACAATGTATGAAACAAAACTTGTAAATAGGCAGTACCAAAGCAAGCATTTGACGATAGATGTACTTTTTAGATATGGCGCATGACCTTGCTCAGATGTGCATGAATGACAACATGCGAATCAATGATAGGGGTAAGTACTCTGCTTTCACCAGCAAGTTGCGGATAAAGTTAGTGGGTTAGATGGCAGATGACTATCCTGACACCCCTTTTTC
Organism: Mantis religiosa; assembly: GCA_030765055.1. Classification (NCBI taxonomy): domain Eukaryota; kingdom Metazoa; phylum Arthropoda; class Insecta; order Mantodea; family Mantidae; genus Mantis; species Mantis religiosa. The sequence goes on along the minus strand of CM060955.1, from coordinate 174,515,986 downwards.
TTCCACATAAACAAGTAGACCCGACCATAAACTATTGTGCAACATTACGTCATACACCATGTCTAAAAAATACCTCTGTACTGTCTGCCCAGCACAAGAAGGCAAGAGACGAATGAAGGGAAGATAGGTTTGAACTGTTAATCTGCTCTGTTAATGGATCTGTTTACTAGGAAATAAGTGTATGACAGTGCATATGAGTCATCCATATTGCCACATTTAATTCTCATTGCAGTAAATGCAATGACAGGTATTATGTGTTGGTGACTTATGTGACAAAACTTGCACATTTTAAACAAACCTAGCATCCTTGTCATATTCAGAAGGCTAGCTTTAACAGCATGTGGACAGCAAAAGTGATTAAGTTACACATTTCTCCAGCTTGCCATCTTGTCCTGAGCAGACAGTACAAGGGAGCATAGCTGTAAACTTTAGTCATTTTTAGGGGAAGTTTTACTCTACAAACTGGTATTACTATTAGGTATGATTAAGACATATGGTTTCTTACTTTGCAATATATGCTAGTTTGTTTTCTACAATTTTTCTGTGAACAGCTTTTCACACACAAAATATTTGCTGGTATAAATGATTCGTTTTCTCAGAAACTCTTCAAGACAGCTAAATTAAATTTTGGGATGCTAAAACCATCTCCAAGTAGTATTGTGGATCTATGAGGTACGTTCAATAAGTAACGCAACATTATATATATTTTCTTTGCTTAAAGCAGGTTGGTTTTATTCAGGATACAAATACAGTATGTTATCCCCCAATATTTTGGCTATAAAATTCTATTTTTCAACATAATCTCTGTTTAATGCCACTGCCTTACGCCACAGGTCTAAGTCGGAGCCAATGTGTTGCTGCATCAATAACCTCCATATCGTCCATGTAGTGCTTCCTGCGGAGTACATTTTTCACTGAGCCAAACAAGTGGAAGTTGGAAGGTGTGAAATCAGGGCTGTAGTGTGGATGAGAAAGAACAGTCCAGTGAAGTTTTGTGAGCTCCTCTTGGGTGCACAGACTTGTGTGAACAGGACTTGGGTTATCATGCAAAAGAGAAATTCATTTGCATTTTTGTGGCATTTTTGTTTCTTAAAACTTCATTAGAGTAGCATAATACACTTCAGAGTTGATCATTTCGCCAGAGGGAGGACATCGAATAGAATAACCCCTTCAGAGTCCCAGAAAACCATAGACTTTACCAACTGAGGGTACAACTTTGAACTTTTTCTTTGAAGGAGAGTTTGTGTGGTGCCAATCCATGGATTGCCGTTTTGTTTCAGTTTCAAAGTGAGGAATCCATGTTTCATCTCCTGTGTCAATATCTGACAAAAGACTGTTGCTCTCAGCCTCATAACGAGCAAGCAATTCCACTCAGATGGTCCTTCTATGATCTTCATGGTTGTCAGGCGTCCAGGAACCCAGCAACAACAAACCTTTGATGGATAAAGTCAACATGAAAAATTCAATGCCATGGCTGGGATTTGAACCACGGATCTCCTGGTTTCCGTCCAGTCGCTCTTAACCTTTGATCTACCATGGCCAACGTCCGTCCTGACATTAAATTCTCCAGTTGACTCCTATACTTCCCTGGTAGACCACTAGGGGCTCTCGCATCCGAGATACACCAATTGTGGCGACTTACTATTGTAAGTACTTAAGTCCCAGGCTTCATCATTTAACTCTTATTATTTTAGTTAATTGAAGGAAATTAATCATTTCTCCACACTAGCCATATATAGCCGTATATAGCCCCTAGTGGTCTACCGGGGAAATATACGAGTCAACTGGAGAATTTAATGTCAGGACGGACATTGGCCATGGTAGCTCAAAGGTTAAGAGCGACTGGACGGAAACCAGGAGATCCGTGGTTCAAATCCCAGCCATGGCATTGAATTTTTCATGTTGACTTTATCCATCAAATATCTTAGTCTATATATGGCTAGTGTGGAGAAATGATTAATTTCTATCAATTAACTAAAATAATAAGAGTTAAATGATGAAGCCGGGACTTAAGTACTTACAATAGTAAGTCGCCACAATCGGTGTATCTCGGATGCGAGAGCCCCTAGTGGTCTACCGGGGAAATATACAAGACAACTGGAGAATTTAATGTCAGGACGGACGTTGGCCATGGCAGCTCAAAGGTTAAGAGCGACTGGACGGAAACCAGGAGATCCGTGGTTCAAATACCGGCCATGGCATTGAATTTTTCATGTTGACTTTATCCATCATATATCTTAGCCTATATACGGCCATTGTGGAGAAATGATTAATTTCCATCAATTAACTAAAAAACAAACCTTTGAGTATCCCAAATAGTGGATAAGTGTCAGCACTATCAACAGAAAAGCCAAGTTGAGCAGCAAGGTGATTGTGATCTGTCGATCATCTCCAATAAGAGAGTCCAACATTGCAGCAGTCACAGCTGTGTTTGCTCAACCTTGTGATGATGACAAATGCCTCACCATGTTTTTGTCCACTGCCAGACCTCCATAGACATTCTGCAAGCACCTATAAATACCTGTGATGCTTGGATGTTCTGCTAAAAGAAACTCAACAGCTGCTCTCTGTTTGGAACCATTTTGAAGGCCAGTTATAGTGCTGCCAGCTATACAAAATTAATGAAATTGGATAGGTGGCACAGGAATATTTAAAGATGTTCTACACAAAATTATTTTTTTTTTCAACCATAATTGGCAGAGAAAAAAAAATGTTGCATTACTTATTGAATGCCCCTCCTACTTTGATGTAAATAATATAGTTGGTTATTCTATTTAAAAGAAATGTTGACAAATTATATCAAAAGATGCTATAACTTCCTAATAAGCAAACATATTGTATAAAAATAGATCAGATCTTAGAAGGCATGCATCTGCAAGCTGTAAAAATTTAGTCTGATATCTTAAATAGATTCAGAGAAAATGAATCATGAATATAGCAGATTTAACATTGCTTGTATAGAACTTTTTGAATATTTACCTAACAGCCTTTAAAGTGCAGCATTCACTTCAAAGATTGTACTTGGAAACTGACTTGCATAATGTAGCTTAGTGTGACTTTTATCTTCCTCACTGAAAAGAAAGAAATGGAGTCAAATAAATAATAATAATACCAATAATACTAATACTAATAATACCGACGATGACGACGATGATGATAGATTACTCTACATTTGGATATTGTTATGTTGAAAGTTTAGCTTTGACCAACACCTGATTCCTTGCTTTAGCCTTAGAAATGACAACAGGGATTTACAGTTAATGTGAATAGCAAATGTCTACTACATTTTACTAAGCACTGCAATACAATGTGATCTTTGAAAGCATTGCTTCTCCAAACTGTACATAGAGACTTTCTCAAATTTCTGAAGCTCTCTGGTGCTTTCTTTCACTAGAAACTTTTCATGTTGTGTGTATCCTTTGTCCACTCATGGCATACTGAAGCAAGCAGCTACTCTGCACTGTATAACATACCAACACCAGACATCCCGACCAATATCCTCTCTGTCCATTTTGCAACAAAACGTTACTGTCCGTCACGTGCTACTAGAGTGTTTTTACCTAGCACACCTTAGGACATCTCTGCAGCTGCCGGCCAGTTTTGCAGAAATACTAGCAGATGACAACAAAGCGGTGGAGAAATTTTTTTTTAAGTTCTTTTCTAAGTTAGATTTTAGAATTTAGTGAAGAGAGTTTTTCTCTCTTTGGCCTTATATTTCTTTTTATTTTATTTTTGTATGTGTTGTGCACATGTGTTTCTTATGAGTTTATTTACACTAGTATTAAGTTTTAGAAACGTTTATATCTGACTTTTGCCATGAATGATTTTTTAAAGGGTGCTGATAATTGCTGCAGTTGGGCGCCCTTATACACATATCACCGCCACCGCCACAACCCCGCCCCCGCTGCCGCCTCTACCGCCATCGCCGCCATCGCCGCCACTGCCGCCGCTGCCGCCACCACCACCATCATCATCACCGTGCGTGGAGACCCGTGGAGAAGGTTTTTAGATTCTTGTGTAGTTTAGGATTTAGTGAACGAAATTTTTAGTAGGTTTTGATTGATGTTTTTATGTGCGTGTATTTTTAATAGGTTTTGTTACACTTGTATAGTTTTTAGAAAATTTTATATCTGGCTTTTGCCATGACTAGTTTTTTAAAGGGTGCTGATGACTGCCGTAGTTAAGCACCCTTATATCATCATCATCATCATCATCATCATCATCATCATCATCATCATCATAGCCCGCCTCGGTAGCGTGGTGGTAGCCTGTCTGCCTCACGTTCAAGAGGTCCCGAGTTCGAATCTCGGTCAGGGCGAGTTACCTGGATAAGGTTTTTTCCAGGGGTTTCCCTTATCCTGATAGACGAATGTCGGGTAACTCTAAGCTCCATGGACCCCGGACTCATTTGAGCATCATTTCACCCATTCCATTCATTGTTCGATATGATTTAACGTTGGAGGACGTAAATTGCAAAAAAAAAAAAAAAAAAAAAAAAAAAAAAAAAAAAAAAAAAAAAAAAAAAAAAAAACATCATCATCATCAATATCCTCTCAAATGCTCATTAATTTCTGTTCACTGCTAATTTAAAATTCAAATGATCCAACTTTGTAACAAGAGTTATGAATATTTTACCTCTTTGTCATGCGCAAGTGTATTTTATAGGTTGAAAATGCGTTTTATTGAATAGCAGCTGTTTTTAATGCTATTCTCTAGTGTTTTTAGAGAAGCTGTAAATATACAAAAAAAGGGAAGCAGTTCCCAAAATCCAAATTAATTGAAATACGTATGAAACATTGTTAAAAGTGAAGCTAATTTTATATTAAAATACTTATTTAGTCATATTTTATTAAAGCTTAAAGTTTCACTCACATCACTATTAAAACTGGAACTATGCGTGACTGGAGTAACAGTGATGTAAAATTAATTAAAAAACTATTTGTAATTGGTTTTTAACACTTCATCACTTATATTTTTATATTACTGAGGGACTACTTTTGGAAGCCATTGCATCCATTTTTAGTTGGACCAAGGTTGAAAATGGATGCAACAGCTTCCAAAATTAATCTCTCAATAATATAAAAATATAAGTGACAAAGTGTTAAAAGCTGACTATAAATAAATTTTTCAATCAAAAACAAGAATGCTTTCAGGACCGTCACAGTCCCATCCTCAGCTGATTAGTTTATCGTCAAAATAAGAAACTAAAACGTAATCATAATCATTGGCAACCAAAACATAACAAAATTTCAGCAAAGAACACATCCCTAGACAATGTAATTAATCTCTCAAAGCAAGGCCTAAAAACATGTATAACATACTCCAGCAACCCGGATGAATTCATTGCAGATATAGAATTAGCAGTAGAAGGCTTGGAAACCATGGACAAAAATATAATTAGGAAAAAATCAGCTCCTATATTGGAAAACTTAATAAATAAAAAGCCAATAAAACATTTGAAACAAATTCAGATAATTAAATCTTTAAGGAAAAAGGATGTAATCTTCTCAAGGGCTGATAAAGGGAACAAAATAGTAATCTTAGATACAGCTACATACAAAGAAAAAATGTTAGAGTTACTACAACAAAAAGAATTCCAGGAAATAGATTCTAATCCACTCAACCGATGCACAAAAGATGTACAAAAAACCATCATTAATAGTAAAATGTTAACAACTACAGAACAAAAAACTATCAAACCAGACAACCCTACCCTTGGTAGAATATATGGTTTGCCTAATATACACAAACACAACATACCCATGAGACCCATTGTAAATAATATAAACACTCCTACTTACCTTCTGGCAAAATGGCTAACCAAAAAATGTCAGTCCTTTCCACAATTCCATACTCTGAGTATAAAAAACTCTTTAGACCTGGTAGAAAAAATTCAAAATCTTAAACTAAAACCTCATGACACTTTAGTATCCTTTGATGTCCGCTCCCTCTTCCCTAGCATTCCATTAGACAAACTTTTGATTCAACTGAAAAAATGGCTAAATTCTATAAACCTGGATGCCAATGCAATAGAAGAATATTTGGCAATGACTGAATTATGTATACATCAAAATTATTTTGTCTTCGATGGAAAATATTATAAACAAATTTCAGGACTAGCTATGGGAAGCCCGCTATCACCATTTTTCGCCAATCTATACATGAGCTTTTTCGAAACACATATTACTAAAGCCTTCCCTCATATGTTTAAAACATGGTACAGATACGTAGACGACATCTTTGCAATAGTGCCCTACAAACTAATAGATGATGCTTTGAAACTACTCAACCTGCAAGAACCCAGCATACAATTCACAGTAGAAACTGAAGAGGACTGTACTCTACCTTTTTTAGACCTTAAAATCAAAAAAGGCAATGAAAAACTAGAATTTGGCATTCATAGAAAAGCAACACACACAGATAATTACATCAAAGCAAATAGTTTCAACCCAATTCCACACAAACATGCAACCATCAACAGTCTGACACACAGATTAGTAAATCTACCTCTCAGCCAGCAAGAATATCAAAACGAATACCATCAAATCTTAAAAACTGCAATTAAAAATGGATATGGAAAAAACCTTGTAGATAAAAAACTAAAATTATTCAAACTTCAAAAGAAATTAAAACAGATCACAGCTCTCACACCAATAAAACAAGAAATTAGATTTGCTAAATTTACTTACCACCCCTGGGCCACAAAAAAGTTCCAAAAAATATTCAAGAAATACAATATAACATTGGCACCAAAAAACAATTACAACATTAAAAACCTACTTCACAGTAATAATACTGATAAGATAAAACCAGAGGAAAAGTCAGGCATATTTACAAGATTAAGTGTAAAGACTGTGAAAAAATTTACATAGGGAGGACAAAAAGAAACATAGGCACTAGAAAGAAAGAACACTTCAGGCACTTAAGATACAAAAATATTGATAAATCCGCAATAGCAGCTCATTTCTGGTCTGAAAATCATGAAATTGAAGATAGCACAGAATTACTAAAATACGTACAAAAACATAGTGAACTCGTCATATGGGAGAGGATATACATAGAAAAACATAAAAACCAACTAATGAACTTTGAAATCCCGCTAGAAGAGAATCCCACATTTCAGTTCATCACTAAATCAACAGATGGCAGCAACAACCCCAGAATTACCCACACCGCTGGATCTAGCGTCAGTCGCACAAGAGCCGTAGATGCAAACGAAGATTTGCGAAACATGTCCTCAAAATAGGTACGAAAGTGAAGCAGATGTGTAAGAAATACGACTCATCTAAAATTTAATAATTTTTCGCTTCACTGTGGTGTTCCAATACAGTTAAATCTCGATATACTGACTACTATGTTCACCGTCAGCCGTTTTATGGACTTTGTGTAATTGGTTTCCTCTCTCAAAATATTTTACATGTCATTGGTGAGTGGTCTAATGAACTTACGTGGGAAGTATACTGAGAGAGGGAGCCAATTACAAGAAGTCCATATTGCTGCGAAACCAGTGTTGCAACTGGCGCAGCCAGCAAATACAAAGTGACAGATAGTGTAGCATGGAGATAAAAAGTTTGCCGAAACAGATAAAGTTAGATAGCTGAAAGGTTTGTCTTTCTAGTGCCATCTTGATTGTTAGAGAACATTCCACAAATTTCAAAGACAATGAGTGGAGCTATAAAAGAAGCTGTGGCTAGTTTATCGGACAGTCGTAATCGGAACTTGATAATTGTGTGCGTGCAGCTGTTTTGAAAGTGAACTCTTTTGTTTGTAGTTGACGACCTTGAAGATTATATTTATATATGTTATGTAATTCTGTTACTGTAAGGGTTGACCAAAGTGTGTTTATATGGAAATAAAGAGCATTTTTGAGTTTCTGCAAACTTAACTTTTAATTTTACGAACCCACAAAGCGATATTTGAGAAAGATGAACCTTCCAGTTATCTATCTTTATCTGTTTGACAAGCTTTTTATTTCCATGCTACACTATCTGTCCCTTTGTGTGCGCCGGCCACGCCAGTCGCAACAATGGGTTTGCGACAATATGACAGCTGACGGTGAACATAGTAGTCAGTCACCAATGAGCTGAGGATGGGACTGGGATGGTCCTGAAAAAGTTCCTGTTTTTAATAGATGACGAGTGAAGTTTTAAACTTTAATAAAATATGACTCAATAAGTATTTTAATATAACATAGCTCCAATTAATGGACGGAGCCATTTTGTATCACAACAGGTGAAGGGCATCTGCATATGGAGGAACCATTCCATCTACAGTGGCAAAGGGGTTAAAGTAATGTAAAAACCTGTCAATTACTATAAAATGATATATCAGAATGTATTAATTTCTATCAATTAACTTACCTTTGTGTTTTGTTCTGTACTAATGGCCTAGATAGCACATTCAAACAAGTTTCTGTGAGCTCCACAGGACGCAGCGAGCCAAAGAAATCAGTGATTAACACTTTATGTGGATCACGAGGGAATAAGTCTTTTCTCACACCTACTGTCGAAATACAGACTCGTTTTGGGCAAACAGCAAGCTGAGAAATAAAGGTAAAAAATTATGTACTTAAAACCGAACAATGCACTAAATATATCACAGTATCAAAATATATTAACACAGTTTAAGCTCAAAGGGAAAAGGATAAAATAATATATAAATGAGAAATGGTACAGGTGAATTTAATTTATTAATTGTACCTGTTTTATTAGATTATTACTTTAATTATGTATTATTTAATACTATAAGAAAGCAATAAATGAAACAAACCTAAAAAATAAATATAATACACTATTACAGAACTTTTATGCATGCCACTACTGTTATTTATAATTTAAAAAAATATATACTGATTTCTTACATTGGTTTAAAAATTGTTTAAATGTTTCTTTCCTTGTTTGATTTTTCTATATTGTCGTGAGGCGCCTATTACGAGAGAGAGAGAGAGAGAGAGAGAAGCGGAGAGTGAGGTAGACCATTCCTTCCCCTTCGCCTGCCACCTTGAAAGCACATGAAGCTTTGGGAAGTTTCGCCAGCCTTCGTGAAATAGCTAAATTGTGTATAAAAAGGGAGCTAGGTCTGCTAGCAGTTGAGTACGGCAAGGGCCATCAGAAAAGCTGCACCGTGTGAGTTATGTAACTCTGTTGATGTACAAAGTGTGTTTCTACGCAAATAAAGAACATTTTGAATTTCTGTAAATTGGACTTTTAATTCTACGAACCCATAAAGTCACAATATATAATAATATACCAGACCAGAGTTTATCAAAGTACTGCCTGGGGGCCAAATCTATCTTCCAAACGCTTAACTTTAACTTTGGTAACCTTAGAGTTACTAAACATTCATCTTTTGGGATAAAAGAAAACTCTGGATGAAACCTTATCCAAGTTCCGAACTTGGTGAAATGCCAGCCCTCGTAGCCATGGTTACTAGTGCGTATGTCTCTAGCATTCCACCATGTAGAGAGTCGCGGGTTCGAGTCTCAACCTGGGCATGGGTGTTTATGGGTTTAAAAAGTACAGAAAACAAAGAGGAATAAAATGGCAACGCTAAAAAAGAAGTAAAATAAGGAAAAGAAATATACACCCCTACCACCTATGCTACAAAGATGGGCATTAATATCATTGTAGCAACAATGTATAACTGTAAAATGGTTTATCAAAATTGAAATATATAAATCAAAAGTTGAACTAGTACTAAATGCTTCATATATTGCTAGTGTTTACCTAGAAAGTGTTTCGTTAGGAAGGTCCTAATGAAATGCAAACCTTATTTATATGATTCATGTTCATATTTTTGTAACAGTGGTTAACATGCTGTAAAGGAAACTTTTCTTTAAAACCAATTACTTAAATCTCTTAAACAAATACTTACAAACTCTCCCATTGTTCTGGAACTATCAGGTTCCACTCGCTCAAGAAAATCAAGCGCATAATATGTGTACCTGTCAATAATGTACACCCCAATGGCAGGATCAACATGATGCTGGAATGAAAAACAATGTGTTACACAGTAAAATAAGAAGCTATCATCACTTTTTATGTAATTACAATAATAAAAACTGCAAAAACATAGACTTGGACAGTTCTGACAAAGTATATTTTCAGACTAAAAAAAGAAGCTAACAACAGTCAAGCAACAAATACTATATAAAATAAAATTATTTGTCACAATGCATTATGCATGATTGGAGGAATTTAGTAACAGTGACGTCAAAATTAATCGGAAAAACTATTTGTAGTCCCGAGATTTGACTGTATTGGAACACCACAGTGAAGTGAAATAATTATTAATTTATAGATGAGTCGTATTTATTACACATCTATAAATTAATAAATATTTGTAGTCCGTTTATTGACACTCGTCACTTAAGTTTTTATATTATCGAGGGATTAGTTTCAGCAGCCATTGCCTCCATTTTCAACCTCTCTCCAACTAGCATCTGTTGTTGTCTGCTGTACTCTCTACTTGCAGTCAGTTTTTAACACTTCATTACTTACATAAAGTTAAAAACCGACTACAAACAGTTTTTTCAATTAATGTTGACATCACTGTTACTTAATTCCTCCCATCACACATAACTAGAAAATAAATTTTGAAATTCCACCAATGGTTAGATTTAGCATATTATTCATCATGTCTATTTCCAGAACTATAGAATCCACTGTTTTAAAACATCTCTAAGTTTTAAAAGTGTAGGTGAAGTTGTGTGACAAAAATCAACTGAATTTGTAACAAAAATGGAAGCTTACCTATATAAAAGTATGAACATTTTCAAACAAGGTATTTAAGTTGAAGCTAAAATTATGAACTTAAAGTAGTATGATTTAAATAATACAAACACTGTCTCATTAAGTAATGTTGTTTTTTAAGAAAAACATTTATTTGAAATGTGTTCTGACAAGCAATTAACACCATTATATTCTATGATCTTGAGTCATCGTACAGCGAGGTTTATTATCTCACGATGTAACCAGTCTCTGGTTTTTGATGTGAAGAATTCGGTGACATCCACTTGTACTGCTTCAATGTTTTCAAAACTTCTTCCATGTAGAAACTAGGTCATGGATCGAAAAAGATACGAGATCAGGGATATATGCTGGGTGTGGTAGCAGTTCCATTCCTCCCAATTCCTGAATTCTGTCCATGGTTGTTTGTGCAGTATGGGATGTTACATTGTCCTGTTGTAATAGAACTCTATTTCTGTTAAGTAAAGCTGGGTATCTCCGTCTCAAAATTTCATGAACTCGTTCCAGTTGTTGAGCATAAAGATCCACATCAATCGCTCGTCCGTTTGGAACAAACTCTCAGTGAATCACAACTTCAGACACACAACATTACTTTGGGACCGAACTGATGACTTTGTCAGGTTGGCGGGGATCAAGTCACTGTTTCGGTAATATACCCATTTTACATCACAAGTGACAATTCTATCATCCATGGGATTACGGATAAGCTGACGACAGATATCTACTCTATGTTCAGTCTGTTGAAGTACAGATCTACAGCTTCTGTATCATTTTCCAAATGTCTTAATATGACGATGTATGGTATCTTTTGATGTACCAAGTTCTTCTGAAAGACTACGGGTACTTTTCTGCAGATTTTCTCTTAAAACTTGACGTATATCCTCAATATTCCATACTTTGTCTTCCAGAATGTGGTAAATCTTTAGTGTTTTCGTCTCCATTGTTGAAACGTTGGAACTACTGTTGTGTCACACGCTCACTAATGACATCTTCTCCTTCACTTTACATATTCTTCGAGCTGTGACAGCGACTTTATAATCTTGTTTCCAGTAGTGTTTTAGTAGGGCTCTAAGTTCAAACTTTGTCATCTGCATTTTGTAATTGTTTATTAACAACTGAAGACTGACACATACTCACAGTGTGCGTAACACTAGCCATGACATCCTGTAAATAACACTGCCAAACCAAAGAAACCAATAAATTTTCCAAAACACCAAAATCAGAAAAACAACATTACTTATGACACAATCTAATACTAATATGTATATTATGCTAAAATTGTGGAAGAAAAATCAAACTTACTGAAAGGGAGTCTTCTCCCACAAGACTGCTTGCCACAGAGAGAATATTGGGGGAGTAAAATTTCTCATACAAAGAAGCAGCCTGGCATGTATCAATCATAAAAAATATCTCATGGTACCTTGAAAAACAAAAAACATGAATTAGTTAGAGTGCAATGCATCTTACCATTAACCATTTGTGTTTCTTCACTTAAGCATTTTTCTCAAGAATCAGCAAAAGCATTTTCAACAAGTAGTATTTGGAGACAAAAAAAAAAATGAGATTAATGCTGAGTTTCTCCAACTGTCATAAAATTTAGCCTGAGGTACTTCAAAGCAATGCTTCATGTATTTCTGTTACATTATTATTTATCTACTTATTTACTGTGACGTCTAACAACAAGGTCAAATAGCAATCACAAAAAGCAACTCATTCATGGAGAAAGCTGGATCACCAAAGCCACTTAAGATGGTTGTTGACATATTGTGTATATCCCTAGCATCATCACAGAAATGGCAGCTGGTGAAATTACGAGTGACTGTATGTTGAGGATGACAAAATTTGCACATGGACAGAAGATAACCAGAGAGAAAGTAGGAACAGATAAAGCAATACGTCCAAATCACAGACAATTTAGGAGAATCAGATGGCGATGCTTGAAATAAGTGAGATAAACAGAAATGGGAAAGATAAGGTGGTTTACTGTCACATATGCTTACAAATTTTTTAACAAAAGCTCAAAGGAAAAGGCATAATGTACTATATGTGCGCAATAAGAAGAGCGATCAGGCTCCAAGTCCTCATTCGGTAAGTTTTGTTTAACTCCGTAAACATAGATGACAACTTTGAAATGTGAAATGTACTACACACTGACATCTAGTGGCTAATATGCTAAGCTTTATCATGTCCGCCATGTTTCGTTTTGATCAATTTCGAGGTTAATTAGCTAACCAGTTTACAACAATCGTATGTTAGGATTAGAATTTTTGTGTTTTTCAAGGTTGACCACACTGCAGAAACAAAAGAGAATTAGCTCTCGTTTCTTCCCCTCTGCCCGCACCACTCCATAAATCCAACGCTCAACTTATCTTGCACGTACTGTAGTTCACTTCTAGATCAGGCAGACCATCTTGTTGTTTTGTCATCAATCAATTAATTTTATTTGTACAAGATCATATACATACACAACTAGGACACTACCAGAATAAAATATGTGTATCATCTATAGATAGGCCACGAACAAAATGCAGTTGGAGGCATGACTTACCAAACTGAAGGCCTCTATCTTTCTCCCTCAACCATCACTTTAGGTTGCCTCTCCTCTATCGCAGGGGCTGCACTGGTCAACTGTATCACTCGCTTTCACATTCACTGTTAGATCCAGTCTCTGCATTTTCTTCCAAATCACTGTTTTGTTCCTCATGGTTTAAAGAAACTATGATTCTATTTGTTAATCAATTGTGAGGTCATGTCTGAGGTATTTTCCATTAACTTTACACTGTCACAACACTTAACCCATTTTTGAGTTTGATTTATGAGTCACTATGTTTACACTCAAACTTCATTTACTTGTTGTTGTATAATTGAAACGTTTTCAAGATCATTCGATCTCATCCTCAGCTGTTTGGTGACTAAATGAACATTCTTCTTCCTCCACTACTACGGACCTCCGATCACTCTGCCATCTGGTGTTAGGGGCACATTTAATGCCGGGATTTCAAAATTGAATACTTTATCACGGTTTTTGGTTATGTATATTTTTTTCCCAAATATTCAATTCTATGGGTGTACTTAAAGATTTTAACAGTTTTATGTCATGGCCAATCGGAACACCATAGTAGTGGAGGAAGAAGAATGTTCATTTAGTCACCAAACAGCTGAGGATGAGATCGAATGACCTTGAAAACATTTCAATTATACAACAACAAGTAAGTGAAGTTTGAGTGTAAACATAGTGACTCATATATCAAACTCAAAAATGAAGAATACTTTACTGTTAATAATGATTCTGCTTTTAACATTGTGACTTTGTGGGTTCGTAGAATTAAAAGGCAGAGTTGCAGAAATTAAAAATCTCCTTTATTTCCGTAGAGATACACTGTTCAATTCTCACGTAACATTACATCACATAATAACACAATCTCCCAAGGTCGATGACAATAACAAACCGTGACAGCTGATTACATTAGCTCTCGTTACAACAACACTCTTGTTACACAACTCACTCATCACTAGCCATGGCTTCTTTTTATACACCTATTCATGAATTCCAGACTGTTCTGTACAATCACTAGATTTTTCTGGAATCAACAAGGCATCTAATGATATAATCCGAATATTCTATCACCTTCCAGAAACGACTGGGCCAGCAAGTCTTTTATCTCACCTATCTGCATTGCTGGCTTTCTGTTTACACTACACGTGCTATCGTTAACTGCTTAGCAAGGCTCATTATTACCATGAAACTTTATCCGCCAACTGTTTTCTTATTTGTGCCGAAACTTTTATGCCTGTTGCCGTGACAATATTTATGACAACCCATTGTTCAACAGAGTACTCCAAAAACAATTTTTTGCACAATTCTTCTTTCCCCTTCAAGCTCCCACAATTTGTTGACATGCAACTTTTCCCTTAATGTCATCCCATACCATTTTAATGGCATTTAAGTCAGAGTGATAGGCACAATAGAATGTGGCCATGTTCAAACCTTAGCCTATACACAGCTAGTGTGGAAGAAATTATTATTTCCATCAATTTACCTAAAAAAGCATAGCGGTTTAACTATAAAGCCTGGGATTTAAGTACTTACAGCATAGTAAGTTGCCACAAAAGGTGTGTGTCTCATTGTACGTGAGAACCCCTAGTGGTCTACCGGGAAACATAAGAGTCATTTGGAGAATTTAATGTCATGTCGGCATGTTGGCCATAGTAGTTCAATGGTTTAGAGCAACCGAACAGAGAGCGGGAGATCCGTGATTCAAATCCTGGCTATGGCATTGAATTTTTCAGTCTAGCTCTATTCATTCATTTGTAAAAATAGCTTATACAAGAGAGATAAAGCCATGTAAGAGCAATACATCAGAATTTTTATGTAGTTGTCCATATGGGTAGATTTTCTGTACATGCCAAATATAATGCTGTTAGATTTCAAACATACCAGCATACAAATATTATTGGATGAAGAAATTAATAATACGGCTTGCTGAAAGACACTCTTACCGTCTCTTTTGCCACATTTGTTCAACTGCATCAGCCAGCTCTTGACTTGTAACTTCTTCCGAATCCTGAAACTTGAGGAAGCCATCACCACCGTGTCCTGTTAAGTAGACAAGAATATTGCTGCCTTCATCTGTCAGCAGCTGTTTAGATCGTGGAGTACCTGGTGGCAACCGACCTGTCAAAAGTCTCACAAAGTTTTCAACTGTAACCTGCAAAATGATTAAGAAAAAAATCAAGCATTATTTTTTCCAGTTTTGAGAGATAAACAAGAAGCCCAGGTTGGGCCTTAACATACAGTACACTCACTGATATTATAGCTGGTTAAATACATATGCCCAGAAATGAAAGTAAATAGTAATTTGAAATTTGCCACTGACACTTGTTATCTCTGATGCTATACCACTAAAATATTAGTCAGGTGAGAAAGTTAATGTTGTCCTGATATGTTGCCATTGTGCTTGGTAATTAAAATGACTGGATGAAACATGAGACATCCATGTTCAAACTGCAGCTGTGCACTTAAGTTTTCAGTCTGATTCTACCATCAAGTATTTTTGTTTACTTTCTGCTCTTTTAGCATTAGTATTAACAGACTATCAGATATATAGGACAAATTGCTGTTGAGGAAGTATACTTAGGTGATCTGAAAAGTTTCTGACCTAATAAAGATACAAGACATTTTTTCAGAAATTCTTTTTTTTATTTTTCAACATGGTCTCCTTGTAACTCTACACATTTCTCCCAGCGATGCTCCCATCTCTGTAACCCGTCCAAATAGTACTCGGCATTTTTCTCTGCAAAATAATTGTTTACGAAGGTGATTGCTTCTTCATTTGACAAAAATCTGTCTTCCAAGCGTAATTTTCAGATGAAGGAACAAAAAGAAGTCACTTGTGGCTAGATCTGGTGAGTAAAGCAGATGGTGAAGTAGTTCAAAATGTAATTCGTGGATTTTTACCATTGCAACCACTGAGGTGTGAGACAGTGCATTGTCTTGGTGAAACAGGATTCTCTTTTTCTGCAAATGTGGCCATTTTTCCGCAAGTTCTGTCTTCAGCTTGTCAAGTAATGATGCATAGAATGCTCCTGTAATGTTTTTTCCTTTTTGAAGATAATCGACTACAATAACTTCGTGACTATCCCAAAAACAGTTGCTATCACTTTCCCAACCGAAAAAACAGTTTTTGCTTTTTATTGGAGCCGGTTTCCCCTTTGCAGTCCACTGTTCTGACTGTATTTTTGTTTCGAGCGTATAATGGTGTATCCAAGTTTCATCTACAGTAATTAATCGGCGCCAAACCTGGGATTTATTGTGCCTAAACTGTGCCAACAGAGTGTTGGAAATGTTCATTCGAACACTTTTTAGTCTAACATGAGCAAATGCAGCACCCAACACACAAATAGCTTTCTCATGTCTAAATGTTGATTTAATATGTGACAAACACGTTCTTTTGTCATGTTCATAGCCTCTGCTATCTCTCTCACTTTAATTCGGTGGTCGTCTAGCACCATTTGGTGAACTTTGGTGATGTTTTCGTCGGTAGTTGCACTTGTTGGACGTCCTGAATGTTCATCATCTCCCAAGCTCTTATGGTCATGTTTAAATTCAGTTACCCAAAAGTTCACTATGGTAAATGATGGTGCACAGTCCCCATACACAGAACCCAACTCATCTTTGATTTGTGTAGGGTATTGCCTTTCAAAAACAAATATTTAATGACAGCTCGATACTGGATTTTGTCCATTTTCGTAAAAACACTCACAACAACTCACTCAAACGACTATTACACAACAACTGAGCATCCAAAATGGCTGAAACTTTGGTGAGTAACTGTCAACAGATGAACGAAATTCACTAGCTTTTATTTATGAGTGCTGCCATCTTCATGTTGAGGTCAGAAACTTTTCAGACCACCCTCGTAAAGCACTCATATTCTTCAGGCTACAAAGTTGTTCCAAATTAAAGCAATTATTATAACACTGATATCATAGTACAATTTACTAATGAATGACCAATGACTTATGCATGTAATGAAATAGGCATTTTTGCTTAGATAAGTTCATGCAGTTTGAATATAGTTTTATTCCTTGAAGATCTCTGAACTCTTTTATATAATTTTAATCAATTCATAAAAATCTTCGCCTGAAATTAAAAAGAAATTTATAACAAGAACTTAAACCAAAAGAATAATTCACATCTGAGTATTTCATGTCCATGAGCAAGAATGTCTTCTCAGTGAAAGAACTCGAGGCAGACATAAAGCTGAGAACAAAAATGGCAGCAAAATGCGCACATTACCCTGGGAACAGTGATGTTCACTCAACATGAGATGGACTCATAGGCAAATTTTAATCAAATTTGACATTTAGGATGTCAAAATACTAATAACCTTGTTATAGCTAATAATCAAAGGCACATTACCTCATAACCTCTGTAATCCACCTCTACATCATCTCCATAGACATTAATGTGCTGGTTTGCATTATTGAATACAGTGGCCGGTCTTGGATTCCTGGGATTGCAGGCCATGTCATCAGCCACCATTAAAATAATTTGACTGCAAATAATACATTTTAAACAATTAAGACAACAGTTTATTGAAAACTGCTAAATTGTTAATGATGAACAGAGCCTAGAAGTTTAGACATTACAAATCATTAAAACAAGCAGCTACAGTTTCTCCGGCTCTGACATTTCTCGACAGAGGAAAGCAGGCTGTTGCCAGTTCTTTAGCGGGAATTTCAAGCAGAGGAACGGGCATACTTTAAATATTTCAGGCATTTTCATATTTCACGAACCAGTAGCCATATTATTATAATAGCGATAATAACAGGACTTACAGACACTAAAAATCGGAATTCATGCATGCACAAAATAGCAAAGGAACTTCAACAGCACAAGCACCAAAAGCAACAAAAGCCACGTGGTCCAAACAAAACTAAACTGGCAACACTGTGTTGGATTCGGAAGCCACGCCTAGCAGTGACAATGCTGATTGCCGCTAGCAGACAGATTTAAATTCCTGACCACGACACCGGATGTAGATGCTCCCAGTACTACCAACAGAAGCAGTTAGTGTGCGTAAAAGGTGTGAAAGAAATATTCAAAGAGTGGTGTTGTAATGAATATCTTGCATGATAATGAAATTGCAAGTTTGATTTCAATTTTAATTAATTGATGGAAATTAATCATTTCTGCACACTAGCTGTATATAGGCTAAGGTTTTTCATAGAGTCAACATGAAAAATTCAATGCCAATTAACTCTTAAATGATGAAGCCTGGGACTTATGATAGTAAGTCGCCACAAACGGTGTATCTCAAATACAAGAGCCCCTAGTGGTCTACCGGGGAAATATAAGTCAAATGGAGAATTTAATGTCAGGATGGCAAGTTGACCATGGTAGCTCAATGGATTAGAGCGACTAGACGGAAACCAGGAGATCCGTGGTTCAAATCCCGGCCATGGCACTGAATTTTTCATGTTGACTCTAAATCCTTTCATGGAAGTGTTGAAAACAGTGTTGTTGTATAAATTAAATTAATTGGGAGTCGATTAATAACACAAAACAACACTCACTTTTAAATTTTCCCGGAACCGGTTTCTGAGGCCTTCCCTCTATCTTCAGCCGGACATCGACTTGTTCTCATTGGTGTAGCTGGCAATATTTTGTTATCGGTCTCCTCTGGTGGCAGTTCGAGGAGAGGTTTGTTCAGCAAGTTCCTCGAACCGCCACCAGAGGAGACCGATGACAAAATATTGCCAGCTACACCAATGAGAACAAGTCGATGTCTGGCTGAAGATAGAGGGAAGGCCTCAGAAACCGGTTCCGGGAAAATTTAAAAGTGAGTGTTGTTTCTTGTTATTAATCGACTCCCAATTAATTTAATTGACTCTATCTATTGATTTCAATGTTTTAAAGGTAATATGAGGCGCTCAGTGCCAGAGGTGACTAACCTTCAATGTCGAAAAAAATTGTTAATCACTTTTAAAGATTAATTGTAAAGGATTTAATGAATTGGCAAACTTGACTATGCTATATTGTTTCTGGTAGGTTGTTGCTACCTATGATCATATCTGGAAACTACATGAAGCAAGGGAACTCTTGCACAAGAAATGATTAATTTCTCAAAATGTGTTAAATGTTGCTTAGTACAGTCTGGCACTGAGCGCCTCATATAGTCCTATGTTCTCATTCTAATTTAGACATGAGAGAGCTGTCCATGCATTGGGTGTCGCGTTTGCTCACTTTAGACCAAAAACGTGTTCAAATGAACATTTCCAACGCTCTGTTGGCGCAGTTTAGGCGCAATAAATCCGAGTTTTGGTGCCAATTAATTACTGTAGATGAAACTTAGATACACTGAAACTTTGGTGAGTAACCTTCAACAAATGGATGACGAAATTCACTAGCTTTTAATTTACGAGTGCTACCATCTTCATGTTGAGGTGGGAAACGTATTCTTTTTTGCAATGTTCACAATTTCCCTTTCTTTGATATAGAGTACTTAACATGCTTTTCCTTCTTTCACAGCGAAGAGGGAGAAAGATACAGAGATATATCACAGTAGCATTTACTTACCTATCTGGAATTCCCAAACGTTTTACGCTTCGATAAATAGACAGTACATTAGCTACATGTCTGTAGTTGAACCAGAATCTTGAAGTATCAACAAGAACAGCCCAATTGTTGGTGTGACCTGACTGCTGAAAATGTTCTGACTGCTGCTGAAACAAGTGCAGCAAAAGTAACATACCTCAGGATACTTTCTTCTATTTCTGTCAAATTACAAACTATTTTATAAATATTAGTATCAACAACTTTTTTTAAAGTTGTCATCGGTATCTTCAAGGTTCCATTAGGAGTACCTTCTTTTGTCTATTTACTTACAAATCACTAGTTCAGACACCAATGTGGAACATTACATTGACTAATCACTAAAATTAAAGATTTGCCACTTTGCTTGAATCTGTTTGTTTCTGATACACCTTGCAAATATGAATGACCGTAAATTATAAGTACACATTTGGCCAACCTTCATGTGTCCCTGAAAGTAAAAATAATGAACTGACATCTCAGGTAAAAATCAAAGATAATACAAACTGGTAGATGCATCATAGTACCAACTGTGTAAGATTGTTGTAAAAAGCAATTTACTTTTTGAATAGTTATAAATAAAAACGTTGTTAACAGTGTAGCTAATTTCATGTATAAAGACTAAAATTGAGTCACACGTTTTAAAACTTGTAACTTCACTCACGTCCTTTTGCAAAATCAGGAACATTTGTAAAATTCGGAATCTATAGAAAACCTACTCACACATATAATTACATAAAATGCAACAGTTTCAATCCTCTGTCACATAAAGTAACTGCTCTTAGAAGTTTGATCCATAGACTGAACAGCAGATCTTTAAATGAAAAATAATATAATGAGGAACTTACATATATTTTAAATACAGCACAAAAAATGGTTTCAATCCAAACTCAACCAAAAAAATTATCAATTGGGACTACAAGCAGAAGAAATTAAAACAGGCCACTACTCTTCAAAACATAAATAAAAACTGGAAATACAAAAAATTCACTTACCACCCTTGGGCATTTCTGAAGTTTGAACTAATATTTAAAGCTTATGGCATCATCAAACTAGCATCAAAAAACAGATTCTCACTCAAGAAATTGGTAAGTAATCCCTTAAAAAACACAATCCCACCAGAACAAAAATCGGGCAAATATAGGATAGATTGTGAAGACTGTGACAAATTTTATACTGGTTTGGCAAAGAGAAAATTAAAAACTAGATTAAAAGAACACCATAGGAACATAAAATATAAACAAACAAAAAAATTGACAGTTGCTTTTCATTTCTGGAATGATAACCACCACATCGGAGAGGAGATCAAACTACTAAAAGCATTACGTAGCAAATGAAGCTAGCTACAGTGAAGCAATAAATATTACACAAATAAAAATATTTGCCACTTAGGCTCCTCTTATCTTAACAAATTGGTGTTGATACTTCTTTTCAATGGAAATCAATTTCACAAACAAACTGTTTGCGTTCTCAGTCTACAGATAAACTCTGTTGTTTATCCATTGTTGGACAATGGAGTTTATCTGTGGAGTGAGGACACAAACGATTTGTTTGTGAAATCGATTTCCATTTGAAAAGACATATCAACACCAATTTGTTAAGATAAGAGAAGCCTAAGTGGCAAATATTTTTATTTGTGTAATACTAAAAGTATTGCCAACAAAACTTGAACTTACAACATGGGAAACAATTTTTATTATTAAAAACTTTCCACATATTCTAAATTTTGATGTGCCATCAGTGAGTGGTCTACTGAACTTATGTAAAGAATCTTCCGAGAGAGGGAGCCAATTACATCAACCAACTGTGATGAGTTGCAAATCAGCTGATGATGAGACTGCAACAGTCTCGAAAACATTCCTGATTTTGCAAAAGGACGTGAATGAAGTTACAAGTTTTAAAAGGTATGACTCAATTTTAGTCTTTATACAAGCAATTTACTTACTGCAACTATGTTTTTTTCTTCCTCTTCATTCTCAATTTACAGAAATTTGATAGAAAAATTTCACCAGAAATAGATGTTTTGAGTTCACAGAATCCAAAAGAAGCAATTTCAGAACAAGGTGTTTTTTTTGTTTTGTGCATATATCTATAAGAAGCATAACTACAAACAAAATGGTTTACGGCCAAATTTAAATTACTTTTTAGGATCCTGACAATTCCTTCAAAGGTCAAGGGAGGGAGAGTTTCTATGGCAACAACAGTGACCACACCTCTTTTAGGCCGCACCACATAACTTCAGCCAATTAGGTAAGCCATTGCCACTTTACCCCCCTGTCTAAGTTCTCCCAAAAATGTCACTATGTTGTCATGTTGATGCACATGTCATGCTTTGCTGTCTTCACGTGCATAATCTAAGCATAACTAATTGTTTGGTCATAGTTTAACTTTTATAAAAGCTGGTTTCTTCATTAGTTATTTAGTCACTTAATTAGTATATTAATACTTCATACATAATGTGTTTTAGTGTTATTATTAGCATAAGGACACAATGTCCCAAACTACAAGCACCACTCAAAAACGAAACCAAGAAATCGCTCCCAAGAAAAAATATTCAAAAGTAGGCGAATGCCGGGTAACTCTAAGCTCCATGGACCCTGAACTCATTTGAGCATCATCTCACCCATTACTGTATAAAAATAAGGGGAAAAGGTAAAATGCAGGTTCTGAATTTGTTAGTTTTGAAAGGGCTTTCAGTTTTGCACTTGCTAATCTAATACGGCACACAGAAAAAGTAAACGTTTTAAAAACTTCATCTTCTTACAAGACCATGGCTGTGGTTATTCGAAATAATTTCCTCAAAAGCATACTTTGTATAAAATGTAGCGGAAATGCGTAAGAGTTGCACAAGGAATATGTAGGACCACCATCAGTGACGGTTCTCTGCACTAACTTAACATAAGAGCAGCAACAATGAGAACTTTTATTAGTGGTTCATTATTATATTTTTTCAATTACTCCCGGTATTCCTTCTAACATAACCTCCTCAATATTCTATCACTCACCATGCCAGGGATAGCAAACACAGTACAGAACTTCCAACTAAAAATACTGACAAATAATAACGAAGAAAACATCATTATGGTAATTCAAATTCCGCTCCAACGGTATAATCATACAAATCTAATTCTGATTTTTACATAGTTCCTTAAAATTCACAGCACATTTACAATCACTTGTTTATTTAAACGGTATTGCTTTGTTATGTCATGTCCAGGGTGGCCAATGCCTATCAATAAAATTACCCGAAAATCGCCCAAAATTTAGCAATTATGTTCAAAATACATTCCTATCGGAAAACAACTTTTGTAACTCTCTTTTGTATAATATATGTTACATTTTAAAAGCAATAGCCGTTAGCGCCTGGACTAGAGGGCTGCTGCCAAACGTGTGTATTTGAAATATGATGTCACATCAATATATTGCCAATCACAACATATACAATTTGGAAACTTCTCGAAACACATCTAGCCTATATAGATAAGACCACAGGATAAGACTAAAATGCGCATATGAAAACGACCTCCTTTACAATCGCGATGTACTTAAGAAGTAATTTAAGAGTAAAACAACTACTAGAGAAGAAAACCAAAATATGGAATGCGCTCTACCATTCACTTAAGCATAATGTTTCATTGCTCAGTCATGTAGTGCGATTTTGGTTACAGAGTGAGGGTATTTTGAATTCGTGCATGTTTTTATTGATCGTCAAAGCTCCAGCCACCTAGGTTTCTTGGTGGAAGAAATCGTAAGGAAGTAACGTGTTTCAAATCAGGAAACTCAACACAAAGTGTAACATTTTGCAAAAGAAACAGTCTTTCATAAATGTACAAGACTCTAGCATTAATGCAAATTACGCGCCTACCAATTTAAGAGTAACAAAAGTAAAACTAAAGTGGTAATTCTTAAAATTAAAAAAAAACAAAAACAAAAAAAAACATATTACCATTCAAGGTAAACTTGAAGTTTTAGAAAGTAAAACCATGACAAAATAAATACATTTAACATCTGCGGCAAAGAAAACAAACGTGCCCCCTTAAAAAGAATCAAAGTAGATCATAAGCTTCAGTGAATTCAAATATAATTAAAGTATAGTGAAATAGACGGGTAGAGGAAAAATAAACTGAAGAACAATATACTAATTAACTGGATATTAAAATATTTCAAGTTCTAGGCGTAGAAAGTCAAGTAATAAGCTGGATATTGTCGATCGCTGCTGGTGTCTTGCATGAGACGAAATTACCAGCAAAGAATCAAGAAAATGGCCAACTCATTTAAACTAATTGTATGTTTACAGACTGTAAAGATTGCTCGATTTGAGTATTTTAACTTCCACAAAAAATAATGTTACATTAATATGATCAATATTCAAGAGTGTTACACAGAATTTGCATAAGAAAGAAAAAAGGGATTCACAAGATAACCAATTCTTATATACAGGTATGTTTTATTATTATACTTTGCTTTCTTTAAAAAAAAATGAGAGTGAAGCACGAGGGTTGATTCCGAAAGTAGTGACTCCTATTTTTATTCATGGAAATTACAGCACATACGTAAATCACAACAGCACAGTTAAATAGAATAATATTTCAGCTACAATTTGTCATTTTTCCAATAGTCATCACCATTCATATTTGTGCAAATTTTACAATTATATTTTCATTCAACGTTGTTATGCTGCCACATCCGAATCAACCACCTAAACGGAGAATACGTTTTTAATTCTGTGCGCTGAAATTCGTAATCGTCGTAATCTTGAATTAGTAAAATTGTATAACGTTCGGAGGAAACTTGAAATAGGGGTTAAAATTTATATAGTAAATTAGCTACATAATCAGGGTCTGTGATACATATGTAGGTATTTTGGTGTAGGTAGCAGGGACGACATGGAAACTTGTTTGGCATGCAGCTTGAAAGGCTGCAGTCAATATTGTCACCCAATTAGCGGAAGGTATGACGGCACAGCTGTGAGGAAACCAGAGGGAGCTGAGCCACGCCTCCCATTAGTCTCTGTCACTAACTGAAGGGTGGTTAAAGGAATGTCACCCGTCCCTGGACGTTTCCCTCCCCTTCTTCTATCATCTGGAATATTCGCCTGGAAACCAGAGAAGCCGAGAATACGACGAGATGCCTATAAAAAGGGTTTCAGAGAGACAGACAGTCAGGGTTAGTGCTTGACGTGCTAGTGAAGTAGCGCCGTGCAACGGAAGAATTCGTGTAATTGTGTACGTGCATCGGAACGGTAACGGACGAACTGGTGAATCGTAATTGTGTGCATTACGCAATTTTGTGTAATTGGCAAGTATTTAACTGTAAGTCGGTGGAAATAAAGAACATTTTTGAGTGGTGAAATTGGACTTTTCATTTCACGAACCCACAAAGTCACACTGGTGTCAGGAAGCGGGAAGATAACATCACCGAACATTACAGCCATGGAATCCGCATTGGAAATGCTTTTGGCGAAGATGAACGAGTTAAAAGAGAAGACGGAAGCGGCAAATAACAGCCTGGCCGCGAAGCTGGAGACTACAAATAACAACCTGGCCGCAGAACTGAAACTAATGAAGACGGCTAACGACAACATCACCGAGAAGATGGAAGAAAAAAAGGCCGAATTAACAGCGAAGACGGAAACGGCTAACAACAACTTGGCCACGACAATGACCTCAAAGATGGCCGAACTGACCACGGAAATGAAGGTGGCGAACGAGGCTCTCGCCGCCAAATTTGAAGAACAGTTGTCTGGCGTGAGGGATGACGTGACGGAGCTGGGCAAGCGGATGGGCCAAGTGGACGAGTGCGTCGAGGACCTGGCGAGCCGCGTTAACGACCTGGAAGGGAAAGCCGACAGCAGCGTGAAGTCCCTGAACGCCATGGTGGAGGACGTCGTCGGTAGGCAGCTGAAGGATTTGAAGGCTGACGCGCCGGGACGCGACACAACATCTGCGCGCGTCAAACCTCCCAAGTATGACGGCGCGTCAACGTTTGAGGTCTTCCGCCGCCAGTTCGACACAGTGGCCAGGCACAACGGATGGTCACTGGAGGAGGAGGCCACACAGTTAATAGCCAGCCTCCAGGGAAGAGCCGCGGAAGTCCTAAACGCGGTTCAGACGACGGCGGCGCCCAAGGACATCTGGGAAGCCCTGGAGGATCGCTTCGGGAACCACCGCTTAGCCGCAGCATACCGCAGCCAGCTAAAGGCAAGGTCACAGCAGCCGGGGGAGACGCTGAAGGAGTTCGCCATTGCGATCGAGCAGCTGGCTAGCAAGGCCTTGGTTGACCTGCCACTGGAGTTCGTATCCCGGGAAGCCGCCTACAATTTTGTCGACGGGGTACGGGACACGGTGA
Organism: Mantis religiosa; assembly: GCA_030765055.1. NCBI lineage: Eukaryota > Metazoa > Arthropoda > Insecta > Mantodea > Mantidae > Mantis > Mantis religiosa. Next base: position 174,489,793 of record CM060955.1, on the reverse strand, counting down.
TTCGTCAGCGCCTAATGCTCGGGGAATATAAAACCATCCACGAGGCGCTGACAGCGGCATTAAGGATGGAGGCGGCCAAAATAACATCCATCCCGACGTCGAGAACGAGGAGTGTCCGCTACGCCGGAGACAGAAGACCAGCTGAGGGAGGCCGGCGAACACCTAGTGGCCTGTGTTGGGGGTGTGGACAGCCCGGACACCTGCAGAGAGACTGCCCACACCAGGAAGAGCAGCCGGAAAACGAGTAAGGGCCGTCGTGGAGAGGGGCACGTCGGCGCCATCACCACCATCCCCTCGAATGACACTGCGCGCCGTCAGCCGGCGTATGGATGACAGCCTCATCGCGGACGGTTGGGTAAGAGGGAAGCCGTGCCGCGTGCTGGTGGACACCGGGGCGGCCGTGACCATCATCAGACCTGACGTGGCGAAGGGTTTGCCGGCAAGGAAGCCAAACCGACCATACCAGCTTGTCACGGCATCGGGCGACACCTTGCCTGCGGAGAAGGAGGCCCTGCTGGAGCTGAACTTGGGACGGAGTGCCGTGCGTCTGTGAGTGTTCGTCGCGAAGGTGGCTGAGGAGGTGATCCTGGGACTGGATGCCCTCAGGAGCCATGAGGCGACGGTCGACGTCGGCAAGAAGGTCCTGCGGCTTAACGGAGAAGAGGTTATACTCCGTCAACCCGAAGAGCGCCTTTGAATTTCCAGGGCCGTCTTGGACGAAGACGTGGTTGTCCCCGCGAGGAGCGAGGTGGTGGTGATGGCGCGACTGGAGGGCCAGAGAACCAGGAAATGATGCTGGACCAGAAGACGCCTGTAAACGGACTGTGTGTAGCCAGGGCATTGCTGCCGTGCCGAGAGGAGGTGCCCGTGAGACTGCTAAATCCTACGGACGCCGATCACGACGTCCAGGCCGGGACGGAGTTGGGAATTTGCGAGCCCGTGGTGAGCGTAACAGCTATCGACGAGACACTAGAGCCGGCGCCGAAGCACCACCTGGGGCCCCGGCTAGAAGGCTTGGTGGAGAGGGCGGCCGGCCACCTGACCACAGAACAGCTGGAGAAGGTTCGACAACTGCTAATACGGTATCAGCGCGTCTTCAGCCAAGGTGATAGTGACTACGGCCGCACGGACAAAGTGCTTCACCGCATCGACACCGGAGACGTCCGGCCTATTCGGCAACCACATAGACGCGTTCCGCTGGCGAAGCAAGGGGCGCTGCGAGACATGCTGAAGGACATGAGATCCAGGGGAGTGATTGAAGAGTCTGACAGCCCTTGGTGTTCCACTGTAGTCTTGGTGACAAAGAAGAACGGCGAGCTGCGCTTCTGCGTAGACTACAGAAAGTTGAACGCCGTCACCCGGAAGGAGTGTTTTCCCTTACCCCGGATTGACGACACCCTGGACACGCTAGCTGGTGCACAGTGGTTCTCGACCCTGGACCTGAAGTCGGGCTACTAGCAGGTAGCCCTAGACCCGAGAGACAAGGAGAAGACTGCATTCTCGACGGGCCAAGGGCTCTGGCAGTTCACGGTTATGCCCTTTGGCCTCTGCAACGCACCAGCTACCTTCCAGCGCCTCATGGAGTCAGTGATGAGAGGGCTGACTTACGATGCCTGCCTGCTATACCTGGACGACATCATCATCGTCGGGAAGACTTTTGAAGATCACCTCGAGAATCTGAGTAAGGTGCTACAGAGACTGCAAGCGACCAACTTGAAGCTGAACGCGAAGAAGTGCCAGCTCTTCCGCAAGGAAGTTAACTACTTGGGCCACATAGTCTCAGCAACCGGAGTGGCCACAGACCCGGAGAAGACACAGGCTGTAAGAGATTGGCCTCGCCCAAAGGATAGGAAAGAGTTGCGCAGTTTCCTGGGGCTGTGCAGTTATTACCGCCGCTTCATAAAGGGGTTCTCCAACATCGCAAAACCCCTCACCCGCCTGACGGAGGAACACCGGCCTTATGTGTGGACAGAGGACGCCGAAAACGCTTTCCAGCACCTAAAGGAGACCCTGTGCAGTGCTCCAATTTTGGGTTTCCCACAACCGGGTGGCGCCTTCATTGTGGACACCGACGCCAGCGACCATTGCATTGGAGGTGTCCTATCGCGGATCCAGGACGGCCATGAGCGGGTGATAGCCTATTACAGCAAGACGCTATCCAAGGCAGAGAAGAACTACTGCGTCACCCGACGGGAGTTACTGGCGGTAGTAAAGACATTGGAGCACTTCCACAAGTACCTGTACGGTCAGCCATTCCACCTGAGGACTGACCATTCCGCCCTAACCTGGCTATTGACCTTTAAGAACCTGGAAGGCCAGACAGCACGTTGGGTCCAGAGGCTGCAGGAGTACGACTTCACCTCGGAACATCGTAGAGGGAAGAGCCATGGTAACGCAGACGCCATGTCCAGAAGACCCTGTCCAGAAGAGTGCGGCCAGTGCACAAGAGTGGAAGAGAAGGAGCGTGCCACAGCAGTCCGAGTAGTTGTGGCAGTGCCTGCTGAAGGCTGGGATAGCGCAGGCCTGAGGAGGAAGCAGCTGGCGGACGCAGACTTGGGGCCACTCTTGAGGGAAGTGGAGGCAGGGATGACAGCAACCTGGGAGGACATCGCACCGAGGAGCGCCACCTACAAGTCGTACTGGGCCGAATGGTACTCTTTGAAGACCAGAGAGGGCGTGCTGTTCCGGGTATGGGAATCACCCAATGGGAAGACGCAGAGAGAGCAGTTAGTACTTCCCCGGAGTAAGGTCCCGGAAGTCCTGGAGGAAGTGCACGCCGGTACTTCTGGAGGACACCTGGGAGCGAACCAAACGATTGACAAACTACGGCAGCGCTACTACTGGCTGAAGCTCCGAGCAGATGCTGAGAGATGGTGCCGTCAGTGTCACGTGTGCGCGGCGAGTCGTGGCCCCCAGACGAGGAGCCGGGGTCGCATGCAGCAGTACAACGTCGGAGCGCCATTCGAACGGATCGCCGTTGACATTGCTGGACCGTTCCCAGTTTCCGACCGAGGCAACAAGTACCTAATGGTGGTCGTGGACTACTTCACCAAGTGGCCGGAGGTGTATGCCATCCCAAACCAAGAGGCAAAGACAATCACAGACTGCCTCGTGGAGCAACTGTTCTGTCGATTTGGGGTTCCGTTAGAGCTACACAGTGACCAGGGTACCAACTTTGAGTCCAACCTAATGAAGGAGGCACTACAAAGGCTTGGGGTGAACAAGACTGGCACTACGCCTCTACATCCCCAATCGGATGGCATGGTCGAAAGGTACATCAAGACCTTAGAGGAACACCTGAGGAAGGTCGTGGCCAGCCATCAGCGAGACTGGGACGTCAAGGTGCCACTGTTCTTGCTGGCCTATCGCTCGTCTACACACGACACAACTGGGATGACGCCAGCCAGCTTAATGTTCGGTCGAGAGTTACGCCTCCCTTGTGACCTGGCTTTCGGAAGCCCTCCGGAGGTGAAGCAGCCGGTGACCGAGTATGTGGAGAACCTGGTGGACCGCCTCCACGACATGCACCAGATGGCTCGCCAGAACATCCAGAAGGCGAGCGACCGCATGAAGACCAGATATGATAGGCAAGCCAACAGCCAAGGGTTCCAGCAAGGTTACCTGGTCTGGTTGTACCGTCCTACCCGGACCAAGGGACGCTGCCCGAAGCTCCAGCAGCCATGGCAAGGACCGTACCGGGTGGTGAAGAGGATTAACGACGTGGTCTACCGCATCCAGAAGGTTCCCCGAGGAAAGATGTTGGTGGTACACCTGGATCGACTAGCCCGCTACGATGGTGCTGTTCGGGACGACCAGCTTTGAGGAGGGAGCAGTGTCACCCAATTAGCGGAAGGTATGACTGCACAGCTGTGAGGAAACCAGAGGGAGCTGAGCCACGCCTCCCATTAGTCTCTGTCACTAACTGAAGGGTGGTTAAAGGAATGTCACCCGTCCCTGGACGTTTCTCTCCCCTTCTTCTATCATCTGGAATATTCGCCTGGAAACCAGAGAAGCCGAGAATACGACGAGATGCCTATAAAAAGGGTTTCAGAGAGACAGACAGTCAGTGTTAGTGCTTGACGTGCTAGTGAAGTAGCGCCGTGCAACGGAAGAATTCGTGTAATTGTGTACGTGCATCGGAACGGTAACGGACGAACTGGTGAATCGTAATTGTGTGCATTACGCAATTTTGTGTAATTGGCAAGTATTTAACTGTAAGTCGGTGGAAATAAAGAACATTTTTGAGTGGTGAAATTGGACTTTTCATTTCACGAACCCACAAAGTCACAATATAAGTCAGTATTACAACTACTCCTGACCACCCTCAATTCTGTATGGACTAAAACATTCTATTCCAAAACTTCGACAATTGAACTGACAATTTTTGTGACTTTTTAACTCCAAAGATGTTCTCCTAATTTAGTTACAACTCCCACACCCAAAATTAAAACGGTTTTGCTTATTCTTATGATATTTAACATAAGACATATGTTACTGAGCCGCATTTCGGTATTAAAACTTCAAGTTCCATAAATTAACGCAGATCACTATTGATGTTTTGTTTTGCTAAAAGTGTTCCTATAACAGCTGTCAATTTCTAAACTAGAAAAATATTTTTAAAAAGTAATGTCACAATCATATGTGGTAAAATGTTTTTGTAATCCAGGCATTGAAAAAACTGAACCTCTTTGAAATTGAAATAAACATTTTTATTTACAAAGCAATACTAAAGATATCCTATAAAACTTACTTGGATCCTTTTCCGCTCAAACCTCCCAAGAAATTGTTGGAAATATACCTTAACAAAAGCTGTAAGTGCTTCAGGAATCAGTGGTTAAATTTAGTTACTTGTTAATGGTAGCCTTAATGCAAGACATTTGCCCTAACTGGATATATACCCTCACCAATCCGAAAATTCATCAAAACGACAGTATCATTCTGTAGTTTAAACAAGTCATGATTAATAGAAAAGTCCGTACTTTTAGGACTACGAGTGGAAAATGCACATATAACCGCTTTTCTACAAATTTCCGAAAGGAACTCTTACAGCACACAACGTGTTTAAAACTAGAACAAGGGCTTTCTTGCAGGAGCACTGCTTTTACACAGTAAAGGAATATCTGCAATTTAACAAATACAGATACTCATAAGACATGAATTTACTTAGCTTGTTCATTTCGCTCATTTATAATCCACTATGTGTTACATTATAATCGAATATAGCTTAGGTATATGTGATGTTTAACTCTATAATATAAAGCGTAAATTTACAGACGTATCCTATATCAAGGTACTATGTACTGATTTGATTTTAAAGGATGAATAAATTTGAATTGAATTGAACACCTACTATTACTCAATTCTGATTGCGGTGGCAACGTTAACTTCAAGCATAGCCTCCTCTGATGTACCAAACGGAGTGCTGAAAATCTTTAACTACTATAGTAACTCCACAAAACAGTTCTTGCTTGTTCATTTCAAAATTAGTAATGGAATTCAAAAGTTCCAGCAAAATTATACTACAGCTTATAATACAATATGAACATTAAAAATCAGTTTACTAATTAATTCTGAGTAATTGGTTCTAATATTTCCTGGTAACAAAAGTGTTATATTAATGGAATGCTTTTATTCAATGAATCTTTATTCAAACAAACAAGAATAACAGCGATAGTCATTTATCCACTTTCATCATGCATGTTTTATTCCGGTATTGTTAAATTCAGAATGACGAAAGCAAATTACAAATATACGATTGGTGTTGTACACGTAAATGTCTCAGGAATAGGAATAAACCATTTTCAGCCATGTCGTTACCTTGTAATTTAATCGATCTCAGGAGATTCGACTTCAGAGGAGGTAACATTGGCTTAGGCAATCAGCTTATGAGCCCATTTTCTGTAGTAGCTAAGTTAAGAACTTAAAATCAACTATTAATATTATTCTGTCTAAAGTATCCCTAACAAGAAAGGCACGAAAGTTATTGAATTGTTAAATCTGTTTAAAATAATTTTGATTTTCAGCTTATAGCACGGACAAGAAGCTGAATCAAACTATAGATAAGTTAGTGGAGAACACACTAGTCGCAGCTGCTGCAGAGGACCTGACTGATAGGATTATTTGTGAAGCTTTGCTTAAAACTAAAGGTGGTAAGTAGCTTCAAATGAAATATTCTTCTATTCTACTCTTTTTACTATATTTCTCTCACCATTAATTTTTTTTTCTATTTCTTTAGAGGTGTCCTATTTCCAGAATTCTGTTTTAAGTTGCGTTATAAATTAATGTCCTTATATTAACTTACGTAAGGCAACTTTAGAAATAAAGAATATAGTGCAAATAGTTAATCTAAATCACATTCATGAACAAGATGCGGCATGTAAAACATACGAGTATAACAACGACTTACCATACCAGCCTTTTCTGATTGGTATACGATTTGGAAGGTAGTAGGTGCCTTGAAAGTATTGTAATACACGGAATACGTCTAGAAAAGCCGCCAGCAATTTAGTAAAAAGACTACCGTGATTAAAATCAACTAGTGATTGCAGTTACCATCTAACGACAACTTTCCCTATGCCGGTCTCGGTAAGTTGTCTGCTTTAAGTCCATGAGGTCCCTAGTTCGAATTTCGGTCAGGGGGATTTATCTGGATCAGGTTTCTTCCTGGGTTTGTCTTAACCTGAAAGATAATAGCTAGTAGCACCGATATGACTTAATGCTGGAGGATGTAAATAAATAGATTTCAGTGATAAGCAGCAGCAAAATGTGGAATCTTGTGATTACAACGCTAAGGTTAGTGTGCACTTAAAAATAGGGCTCAAGTAACGTGTAAACCAGCGTTTGAAACAGCATATTGCTTCCTTCCAGTTTTAGACCTTCCAAAATTACATAAAACATTCCAAATTAGTCCATCTGCGAATGAGGTTCATTAAGAACTGTACAAGCAGCAAAAAGATTAAACCGGTCCATCCCAACATCGAAGATATGAGTCGTTCCAATTGTACAAAAAGGATCGTAAGGAAGTTGCTCTCTGCAAATGCTCACGATATCTCCGAAACCTTTTATCGCGCATTTGTAGTGGTTTCGTTTCCAACTTTATATAACAGATACGAGGGTCGGCTGATAAGTCCCCGGCACACAATAAAATCATGTTAAACTCCTTTTTTCTTTATTACTCAACATAATCTCCAGATTTTTTGTAATTTACGTCTTCCAATGTTAGTCATAACGGACGATGAATGAAATGGGTGAAATGGTGCTCAAATGAGTCCTGGGTACATGGAGCTTAGAGTTACCCGGCATTATTTTTTAGGATAAGGGAAAACCCCGGAAGAAACGTTATTCCAGGTAACTCACCCTGACCGATATTCAAACCCGGGACCTCTTGAACGTGAGACAGACACGCCACCATCTACGCTAACGAGGAAGGCAAATTCTCCAGAAAGGCTAATACATTTGTGATATTGGTGTTCTAATTTAATTAAACCATCTCTGTAGTGCGATTTATCCTGGTCCTCAAAATAACTGTTTACCGCATTAATAACCTACTCGTTGTTGTGAAATCTTCGTCCTCCAAGAAATTTGTTGAGGTTTGGGAACAGATGGTAGTTACTGGGTGCTATATCTGACGAATAGGGTGAATGTTCAAGAAATTCCAACTTTAATTCACACATTTTCCCACTGCAATGACTGAACGATGGGCCGGAGCATTGCCGTGAAGAAACAAGATTCTTTCTTTGCCAAATGAAATCTTTTTCTTTTCACCTCATCACTCAAACGTTGCAGTAAGCTTGTGTAGTAGTCACCAATGATACTTCTACCCTTTTCCAAGTAATCTATAAAAATAATTCCTTTTGCATTTCAGAAAACACTTGCCATAATCTTGTTAGCTGATGAAATTGACGTTGCCTTCTTGAGAGTTGTTTCACCTGGCGTAAACAACTGTTTTGACTGTGATTTACTTTCTAGAGTGTAGTGATGTATCCAAGTTTCATCCATGGTAATAAGACGTCTCAAAAAATCACTGGGAGTTTTACGGTAGAGCTCCAAATTCTTAACATAAACAGTTTTTTCTTTGCAACTTTTATAAGATATCAACAAACGTGACACACATCTTGCACAGAACTTGTAAAATCTCAAAACATTACTTAAAATATTAACTGCACGTTCTTTTGATATGTTTACAGTCTCTGCTATCTCAAACAACTTTAATCTTAGGTCTTCCAGTACTAAACGATGCATTTTTTCAATGATCTCTGGAGTTGTGACTTCCACAGGACGTCCAGAGCAAGGCTCATCACTAGTGGTCGTACGTCCCATTTTAAACTCTACAACCAACCTTTTAATTATTGTATCTGAATGGACAGAGTCTTTCAATGTACTGTCCATTTCCTCCTTGATGTCTTCAGGTGCTATATCTTTCAAATGGAAGTATTTATCACTTCTCTTTTTTCCAAATCCTCAATTTTCGTGAAACCTCTACACTTGTCTTGTTTAAAATGCTGTCATTCAAAACTAAACAAGCTATTTACCTGTAACTATTGATACAAAATAGTCTGGAGTTAACCTGTGTGATGCTAACCGTCAAACTGGTCAAGTGGTGCCATCTTTATGGGAAGCCCGGAACTTATCAGCCGACCCTCGTGTAGCAGCTAACCTCAAAGCAGCATTTATTGGCAACAACTCACCTAAATGGTTTATATGATTACAAATGTTTATCCTTTTGAGTATTTTAAATTATACAAAAAATACTAAATGAATATGAGCGATATCCAGGAGTGATATTGAATTAAAGACAAATATAAAGAAAGGAGTGCGAGACGAGAGTAGACCGTCGGGTCACAGCGAGTAGCCTTCCTTCTTTTGTGGCTTCAACTTTTTCTAAACTTTTGACAATTATTATTAGAGACATCTACTTCTGTGATATGACATACTGTACTGCAGTACTCATGTGTCACACCACAGTTAACTTAATACACAGTCTATAGGCAGTCATTACAACATATTAAGTTCCTGCTATCACCGCACATAAACAGAGCTCAAGCTATTTGTCCCGAGTAATTCTTTGTTGAAACATGCTAAACGCTATAGAAGTGTGTTTGTTAAAACCAGTCATGTATATGTTCATTATCTAACAATCGTTTGTTACTATTTTAATAAGGACGTACATGAGGTTGTTTTACCTTTTTACAATTTATTTCTTTCAACTGCACCGTTGGCCAATTCCTTGCCGTATTAATCAAACTGTTTAAGCTGAGTACAAAAAGATTCATTTTCAAAAGTGATGCTTTCTTACTAATATGAAACGAATCCAGAAATTGAAGTGTTAGGTTAAGCTTGATGTTGTATCACGTTATATCACTCATATAGACAGAACAAGTAAGCGTAATTGTTAACGCAGAAAGGTTGTATTGTAAAACACAGTCTTGAGAGGAAGTGGTACACAATGTGTTAAAATATGCGATATTAACGTTCTTCTTTCCTTTAAAACTAGCTGTGCTATAATATTTAACATTTCACATACAAATTTATTCCTAATTTCTGTTTCTCCAGCGTTTGATAGTCCTATGTATAATAAAAATAATACATTTCGTTTTGTTTAATGTTCGATGGGCTGCATACCTGAAGCCTGAAATTATTTTAGTTAGAGACATTGTTAGGAAAAGCGGATGATATTAATCAGCTACATACAATGTTACGAGCCTTCTGAGAGCTGGATCATTCTGAATGCCGACTACATTATTGTTTATCCTTGATTGAATTTTCTCCAAAATTCTAATTTTTATTAATAATGTGTTCGAAATACCATGTAGCTTAAATTTTATATTCTAACAATGTTTTTCAACAAAAGAAAGTCTTAATATAAAGCAAGACTAATTTTAGCGTTCCGACATGGAAGTATATTGTAATACGCGGCCGATGTATTCACCTTGGCCACATGGATAGTATTTATGACTTCTTATCTACTATAAATTATTTTTGTAAATAATTCCTCAAACTATTCTAACAAAGATTTTTTGAAATTAACCGAGAAAAACGCTTGTAGAAATTGTTTTATTATACAATTCGTTATACAGGTAGATACATGAGAACATAGGATGCTGAAGCAATAGTTCATATTATGAAATGGTACCGCTTCGTGTTAAGAGAAGCACCATAGCTTTTTAATTACATTTCGAGAAAAAATGTCAGTCTTAGCAATTAAAAATGTAACAGCATTTAAAAATACAATCCGATAGTAATTACTACGTTAGAAATGCTTAATACCATATACATTTCAATGAGTCACATTTGTGAGTGATGATAGAAGTTCTGTGTATCTGTAAGGCTTAAATTTTAAGCAAAAGCATATAAAATTAATTCACAATGAAGAGACTTAGGGCTATTTAGAGGAAAGGAAAGCTACAATCCACTAGTCATGTGAATATTTTAAAACTGCAGCAATTACTAAACGTGCCTTGAACAGTTTTAAGAAAATAAACCATTACGAACACTAATGATCCAGTGGTAAGCTCTTTGGCTTCTGAAACCAGAGTTACTTGCTTTTATCCCCGAAAAAAGCGGAGAAGTTTTCTTTAATAATTAGCATTTCCTACTCTTCAGAATCCTTCCCTATGAACATGGAAGGAATATGTGTTAAATATTTAATCAATACAGCCAACATTATCTCCAGTTCTTTCTCAAATCAGTGACCCTGATATGACCGCGGTATTTAACGATGGTACACAAATGTGATGCCTGAAAGCATGTCTTTGTAGTGTAATCTCAATGATGAATATTTGAGTGGAATTCTCCACTCTCTACTATAGGCAGGTGATAAAGCAGTAAAACATTGTATACCTTACCGTATCTCGCTATTAATATTTATATTTCTTAACTGTTAGTTGAGTTTATTCGTAGATACAGTTACGATTAATACATTCATAGTTACGGAATTTACCTATTACGTACGACGTCATTTCTCCTGATTTGCTTTAAATATTCTGTAACTGTTCTACAAATAGTATTGTGACTTTGGTGGGTTCGTGAAATTAAAAAAGTTCAATTACACCACTCAAAATGTTCTTTATTTCCACCTTATTCCAATCACAATTTAATGTACACAATTACAATCTTGCCAGTTCGCGTACGCGAACGTACGCTCAGCGCGACTACACGTCTGCCCGCCGCGACCCACTCAACTCAACTACACGTCCGCCCGCCGTGACTTACTCAACTCGACTGCCCGGCTCACAATCATACACTCAACTCACTGTCGCCTCGCTTGTATCGATCGCCCCGGAGCCTCTCGAATCATCCGTTATGGAGGGGGAAAACATTCTCGAAACTTCGTGCACCTTCGCGCGGTAGGAGGAGGGGCCACCCCTGCGTCTCCCCGCCTCCGCCAGTCCGCATTATTGATCGGCAATACGAGTTCGCCGTTTGCGTGACAGTATTTTCCCAAAACACTGGGTTTTCGCGTCTTGTTTGAGTGTTTAGACCGCTTGGCTCTCCTACAGGTGTTCAAACCCAGGTGACTGCAAAGTGAGATTTGTGGTAGAAAACGTGGCGCTGGGGCGGGTTTTCTTTGGAATCTCCACTTTCTCCGACCATCTCGTTCAACCGGTGCTACATCTTCATCTCATGTATCATCAGTATCAACGCCTGCGGTGCCGTATACCTGTATTCGAACACTGCTGACTTCTTTATGCCCTTTGTACTTTATTACGTACTGTAAGCATTCCACGTAAAAATTAGGTATCAAGATTCCAACAAAATACTACTTTTGGGAACGCCGAATTAAAAAAGGAACATTTCTCGTGTACACATGCATATATGTATCTCTGTGTTTGTGTAAAAAATAACAGAAAATGCAGTCAGTAAAATCCAAATTTTCCGAAAATTCCAAAACAATCCACAAGGAAGAAATGTTTTAAAAATTATTTTCACGAAACTCTTCTTAGGAGTTTTGATTTAAACAACAAATGTTTATCTGTCAAAAATACTTACATCCTGAATAGTCCCTGAAATACTCCTCTTTCTGGGTTTTGCATAACCTATAAATCTTAAGAGATAGTCAAAATCTTACTACACAAAATGTTGTTAAAATATAGTTTTATTCAATTTCTTATGGAAATAACATTTCTGATATTATGCGTGTTAGTGCTTTGCATTTTCAACACATACGCATTTTCAACGGGAAGTCATTCCTTTTTAAAATATTCTGGCAATACAAAGAGAATTAAGGTACAGAGACATTACATGACGTCCAAAACATTTGACTATCACTTAGTCTACTCTGTTCCCTTGTATCTACAATCGATAATGTTCATCTTGAAGTAGATAAAGCAATAAGTGTTTGTACAAGAGTAGAGAAAGTCATGCACATATCACATAACGACCGAAACATTTTACTATCACTTAAAGTCTACTGTATTCCCTTGTAACTACAATAAGATAATGCTTATCTTGAAGTAGATAGAGCAATAAGTGTTTGTACAAGAGTAGAGAAAGTCGTATATACATTACATAACGACCAAAACATTTGACTATCAGTTAAAGTCTACTATATTCCCTTGTAACTACAAAAACATTATGCTTAACTTGATTAACATAAAGCACATTCTATCCGAGCTTAAAGGGATGATGCATATGATCAGTGCTTTCGTATCATTCGCATTTTCTGCGAGCAGCCGTTTAGGTCTGACTTTTATTCCCCCAGGGGCCTACTTTGGTAGGTACTGGTTTGGCGCACCCGGGGTCCCGAGCCAACAGTCTCCCTCGTGTGGGCTCCTCTTCGTGGTTGAGGGAGACGGTCAACAGGCCCACCCACGTGTAGGTCGTGCGTGGAGACCCGTGTCGGTGGAAAGGTGAAAAAGGTGAAATAGGTGAACGAAATTTTTAGTAGGTTTTGATAGATTCTTTATGTACGTGTATTTTTAATAGGTTTTGTTACACTTGTATAGTTTTTAGAAAGTTTTATATCTGGATTTTGCCATGGCTAATTTTCTAAAGGGCGCTGATGACTGCCGTAGTTGAGAGCCCTTATATATCATCATCATCATCATCTGACTTTTATCACAACAGTCATAATTTTCATTGCAGCTTATGTTTAACCGCTTTGCAAGTTAATTACGGTATTTCGTCACCTGTCAATTATTTCAGTGTAGCAAATAAGCGATAACTCACGGAATGTAGTAACAAACTATTTTCACTCCCGCTTTAATATTTCGCTTGCTCTAAAAGTTGTGCTACCGCATCATGTTGACATATGTACACACTTTAAGGCCGGATAAATTACAGAACAGCGATAATCGTTTGCACTAATAGTTTATACAAGAGTAGAGAAAGTCAGGGAGTGTAATACATCAGTCCATGAGTACTTATATTGTGATTTGTATCATTTCAATAGATTCGCACATTAGAAGATTTAGAATGACGTCAACGAAGACGCAAGACATAAGCTCTGATGAGGAAGGTACAACAGATACCGAGACAGATTCAGTACCACAAGGTGACACTGAAGCTGTGGGAGTGGTAGTAGATGAAGACCAGACGAAGACTGAGAAAGAGTCCTTGGAGGAGGAAATTAAACAGATTATTTCTAAAATATCTGCATTCGAATTCGAATCATATCCTGCAAAAGCTGTGACGGAAGGCCGAGGAGATGCAGGTGTTGTAGAGGAAGCAGTCCCAGCAGAAGTTTGTGAAAGCGAGGCTTTGCCGCTCGAAAAACCCTCTTCTGAGGAACTGGTACGTGAAGACCACAGGGATGAAATTGCAGCTTGGGAAGAAGCCGTAGAGGTAGAGGTGCAGGTGAGTTGGGTTAAGTTTTAGTTTATGTACTTTGGGAATTTACGTTTTTAGAAATATATGTACCTATGTAAACAACATAGCTTAAAAGTATAAAATCTGATTAAATATATACTAGAATTTCATATTTAAATGCTACATGTGGCAAGGATATGATAATGATTTCTAAACGAATCTCCTCGCCTAAATTATCCTTTACAGGATGTTTTTGTTTTATTTGCTTAATAGAGGCTTTAACGCTGTTTTAAATACTATACGAGGGTAGGACTCTCTGATAAGGATTATTACGTGCACAAAATCATGTTGAAGAGTCATGTGTTAAGTAAGTAATCTTTCCCTTGTCTTCAGTTATCAATTATACGAGGAACAAACAGAGAGTAAGCTGCACGTCATAGATATTGCGTAGCAAGAGCGGCGCATACTCCGCGAGTATTGCGTTTCACAGAGTCGGTTGTGTTATTGAAGAGCTGGCAGAATGAAGCTGTAGTAAGACAACACTGCCGTTACAAAAGCATGTAAATGTGCCATATGCGAAGCTGCAGGTCCACATGACCTCAGTGTTCAACAACATCTCAAGGTGCCAACATTACAATGAATTATTATTCCTATTGAGTGGATCAATTGCTTTGTGGTTTGACAGGTGACGTATAATTTATTGGTGTAGGATATGTTACTTAGCTATCATACCTTCCTTAAAATTGAGACTGGATGGCCATAAACCATGTGACCAACAAACAAGAGCAAGGCAACACGCCTTCGTCCAAATAGTACTGAAGTTTCGCACAGCTCTGGCTTGCAGCTTTCGAGTGCCGAGTGAGTGAAAGGGCGCCTCAAGTGGAAACATACTCCAGAGTTGAAGTGCGAGAAACAGTACGATATTATTGGGCAGAAGGACTGACTTGCACAGAGATACACCGTCAAATTATGGCACTGTGTGTAAACAATGGAATAACGTGACATCAACTTGAGCAAAGCTGATCGACAATACGTAAAGCTCATCGGTATCGACCACAGAGGAAAATGTTTGGAAAGTCGATGAAATTCTCACAGTAATCGCACAGCAGTTCAGCATCTCATCCTGTCTGCAATGTTGGAAGGTGTAATCACGATTACTGACACCCGCACACACATAAGCAGCGCTATTGAAGACAACGATTACCTAAACCGCATCGTTACAGGTGAGGAGACATGGGTGCATTGATACATAGAGTCAACATGAAAAATTCAATGCCATGACCGGGTGACTCGTATATTTCCCCGGTAGACCCGGTCATGGCATTGAATTTTTTATGTTGACTCTATGTATCAAAAACCTTAGCCTATGTACGGCTAGTGTAAAGAGATGATTAATTTCCATCAATTAACTAAAATAATGGGTGCATTATTTCACTCCTGAAACAAAAAGTGCATGTATGGAAAGGAGACACGTATCCTAATCTATTCGGAAAACCTTTCAAAGATGCTTTTTTCGTATGTGAAGGAACACCGAAGTTGACGACCATTTAACAACGATTATTACTGTCAAACACTGGGGTCGCTGCTCAAGGCTGCAAAGAACAAGAAACGTGGAACCCTAAGCAGAGACATTGATCTCATTCATGACAATGTAATAGCGATCTCAATGCATGCATTTCTTATGAGAAGCATCTTGCATACAGTCCAAACCTGGCACTATCTGTTCGGCAAACCGAAAAGACATATCTGGGTGCAAATATGAGTACATATGGTAAACAAGCTACATAACCAATGAGCGGATTTCTATCGTTCAGAAATTGAAATATTAATAGAACGCTCAGATCGCTGTTTAGAGAGACTAATATTCTGATATATCTGTGTCACTTCGCACTACAGTGCATCCTCAATACAAGGCACTTAGTCTGCCATGATCAGGAGTCATTTACTGTTTGAATACTGCTCCTACTTGCATATATAGAGCTATAGGTAAATGATTGGCGTGTTCAAACTGAACATCGACCAGTTATTCCATTCTTCATAGCAGGGCTTACACCAAATGAAAGTATCTCCCTAAAATTGTAAATGACGAGCCAAGTACTTTTAATGGGACAAGAAAGCATTGAAGATGAAGGACATGTAGGTGGGCCATGAGGATGCCCTTTCCAGAGAACATTGCTTTTGTAGTAGGAGAAATTATGGAGTACTGGCGTAGCAGCAGGGTAAGACCTTTGTAATTCAAACCTTCCAAATTATTAATGAAGACTTCGCTTTGATCGCGCTGTTCACATATAGTGTACATATACAAACCTACAAAGCTCTACAATGAGTTGTGTTTGCATTAAGATATCGATAATAAATGTTTAAAGTAAAATACAAAGCTTTCATTGTCTATTCATATAACTGTTAGAGACACCAAGAAATCATATTAATAATTCACCCAAACAAAACTCGAACCATGGGCCTTGTGAAGGGTAGGTAAGTATGTTAGTTTGACACGATGACAATAAGATTGTCACACTATTGAGATTGGACATTATCAGAGAAACAAAACACGCACGGAACATAGTTTGTGTTCACATTAGAAATGAATTCTTTTTGGAATTAGCGTTTCCCTTCTATCCAAGAATATTGATAGAGCATTTTGTTGTTAACAGAAGGAATTATTAATATGTTTAATTCAGCTGACACATTACACATACAATTTCATTTTTTCCTGATAAAGCTCCATTCTGGAGAATCAAATGTTGCAATGATTTCCTAATGAAAATACACAACTGTTTGTTATTTCTTTTTGTGACATGTGTAGTTTGAAAATGTACATCTTATAAGGTTGTGTCGTGAGTAGATTACTAACCATCATGGAAGTTAATACCTTCTGAGTAAATTTATATTAATCATATTAAAAATATAATGTTCTCAATTAACAAAATACACCATATATGGTATTATAAATACATATAATATATAACTAGTGTAAAGGTACTCAAATAGAAAGGAGAGATTGGTGTTATGGTCTAAAGAGAAGGGACAGCGTGTACAATCTCTTTCTGCAAAGAGTGTACCTAAAGCAAGGTATTGTGAAATGAATTAGAATAATAGTGACATTGATTGCTGTTATCGTGATATCGTTGTATATTGTTTAACTACTATAATGATAGTGCGAGGACAAATATCCGCTGGCTGCTTATGTGAGTGCGGCTCGGAGTATGGACTCATGGGCACGCGTTGTTGGTGACGTAACTGTGTACACATCGGATATCAGATAATACAAGTGGCTAGTGTTGATTTAAACAACTTTAAGTGGGGTATGTTACTAAGACTTTATATAAAACACTAAATGGATATCAATTTGTTGATATTTACATAACGTTTAACACGTGTATTAAATATCAATTATATTGTTCTCTTTGGTTTGTTCCTCAAAAATATTCCAATGAAGAGCAAAGTGCCTTTTAAATAGTTCAAAAGTTAAACTTCTTCTCCCTTCATCCAAATAGTATTGTGACTTTGTGGGTTCGTGAAATAAAAAGTCCAATTACACCACTCAAAAATGTTCTTTATTTCCACCGACTTACAGTTAAACTCTTGCCAATTACACAGAATTACGTAATGCACACAATTACAATTCACCAGTTCGTCCGTTACAACTTCACTTGTACTCGCGAACATAAACTCCGGTACACATACACAGTTCGTACAGTCTTCCGTTGCACAACCCTTTCGTTCATTAACACGTCACTGACTAACACTGCCTTCTTACACCAAGAACTGTCCTCACTCACACACTAACCAACTGACTGACTGACCAAACCAACAACTGACTAACTCACTCCGTCTGTCTGTAACCCTCTTTATATCGGAATATCCCGCCTTCTGGTGTTTACAGGATTGTTCTAGTAACAGAAAGATCGAGAAACAGATGTAGAGAAAACAGGCGACACAGTCATGTTTTTTTCCCTGACCACAGCCTGTCACCACTACAAGACAAACGAGGAGGAGGTGTGGCTAACCGAACCTCCCCTACCTTCCGCTGCCAGCTGCTTTCACAGGGTGTTCTAGCGCTCCCGTTACACTGCTCCCTCCTCAAAGCTGTTCGCCTCGAACAGCCCCATCGTAGCGTGCGAGGCGGTCCAGGTGTACCACCAGCATCTGCTCGGAGTCTCAGCCAGAAGTAGCGCTGCCGTAGTTTGTGAATCATTCGGTTCGCTCCCAGGTGTCCTCCTGAAGTACCGGCGTGCACTTCCTCCAAGACTTCCGGGACCTTGCTCCGGGGAAGTACCAACTGTCCTCTCTGCGCCTTCCCATCGGGTGACTCCCATACCCGGAACAGCACGCCCTCTCTGGTCTTCAACGAGTCCCATTGGGCCCAGTGCGACTTGTAGGTGGCGCTCCTCGGTGCGATGTCCTCCCAGGTTGGTCTCGTCCCTGCGTCCACTTCCCTCAAGAGTGGCCCCAAGTCTGCGTCCGCCAGCTGCTCCCTCCTCAGGCCTGCGCTATCCCAGCCTTCAGCAGGCACTGCCACAACTACTCGGACTGCTGCGGCACGCTCCTCCTCTTCCACTCTTGTGCGCTCGTGGCCGTCCTGGATCTGCGATAGGACACCTCCAATGCAATGGTCGCTGGCGTCGGTGTCCACAATGAAGGCGCCACCCGGTTGTGGGAAACCCAAAATTGAAGCACTGCACAGGGTCCCCTTCGGGTGCTGGAAAGCGTCTTCGGCGTCCTCCGTCCACACATAAGGCCGGTTTTCCTCCGTCAGGCGGGTGAGGGGTTTTGCGATGTTGTCGGCCTTTTCCTCTAAATCATTAAGGCGGTCGTCTACTTGACCCTTCCGCTTGCCCAGGTTCGCGACGTCATCCCTCACGCCGGCCAACCGTTCCTCAAACTTGGCGGCGAGAGCCTCGTTCGCCACCTTCATTTCGGTAGCCAGACGGTCATTCGCTGCTCTCATTTCCGTGGTTAACTCGGCCTTCATTTGTTCCATCTTCTCGGCGATGAGGTTGTTGTTTGCCGCTTGTATTTTTGCAGCGAGGTTTACAGTTGCCGTCTTCATTTCTTTCAGTTCCGCTAAAATCTTTTCTAATGCTGCCTCCATGGTTGTAATGTTCGGTGATGTTATGTTGTTTTCCCGCTTCCTGACACCATTGTGACTTTGTGGGTTCGTGAAATAAAAAGTCCAATTACACCACTCAAAAATGTTCTTTATTTCCACCGACTTACAGTTAAACTCTTGCCAATTACACAGAATTACGTAATGCACACAATTACAATTCACCAGTTCGTCCGTTACAACTTCACTTGTACTCGCGAACATAAACTCCGGTACACATACACAGTTCGTACAGTCTTCCGTTGCACAACCCTTTCGTTCATTAACACGTCACTGACTAACACTGCCTTCTTACACCAAGAACTGTCCTCACTCACACACTAACCAACTGACTGACTGACCAAACCAACAACTGACTAACTCACTCCGTCTGTCTGTAACCCTCTTTATATCGGAATATCCCGCCTTCTGGTGTTTACAGGATTGTTCTAGTAACAGAAAGATCGAGAAACAGATGTAGAGAAAACAGGCGACACAGTCATGTTTTTTTCCCTGACCACAGCCTGTCACCACTACAAGACAAACGAGGAGGAGGTGTGGCTAACCGAACCTCCCCTACCTTCCGCTGCCAGCTGCTTTCACAGGGTGTTCTAGCGCTCCCGTTACAGTATTTATATAATGAAAAACTTCTTTCAGTGTCCTATGGTATGATATCATCAAACATAAAATGTGTATCATTTTTATTATTAGAGAGTGTTTTATCGGTCTGTAACAAACTAGTTTTTGAAAGGGTAGAGCCAGAATGAAAAATTCAATGCCATAGCCGGGATTTGAACCACGGATCTTCTGGTTTCCGTCCAGCCGCACTACCATTGTGCTACTATGGCCAACGTGCCGATATGACATTAAATTCTCCATCTGACTCATGTTTCTCCCGGTAAACCACTAGGAGTTCTCATGGCACGTTGGCCATAGTAGCACAATGGTAGTGCGGCTGGACGGAAACCAGAAGATCCGTGGTTCAAATCCCGGCTATGGCATTGAATTTTTCATTCTGGCTCTACCCTTTCATAGTGCGTCCTACACACGGCTAGTGTGAAAGAACAATTAATTTCCATTAATTGTACCTAATAGTGGTCCGAACTATAAAGCCCGGGCCTTAAAGTACTTACAGCATAGTAAGTCGCCATCAAGGTAGTTGTCTCATATGTTTATGAGAACTCCTAGTGGTTTACCGGGAGAAACATGAGTCAGATGGAGAATTTAATGTCATATCGGCACGTTGGCCATAGTAGCACAATGGTAGTGCGGCTGGACGGAAACCAGAAGATCCGTGGTTCAAATCCCGGCTATGGCATTGAATTTTTCATTCTGGCTCTACCCTTTCATAGTGCGTCCTACACACGGCTAGTGTGAAAGAACAATTAATTTCCATTAATTGTACCTAATAGTGGTCCGAACTATAAAGCCCGGGCCTTAAAGTACTTACAGCATAGTAAGTCGCCATCAAGGTAGTTGTCTCATATGTTTATGAGAACTCCTAGTGGTTTACCGGGAGAAACTTGAGTCAGATGGAGAATTTAATGTCATATCGGCACGTTGGCCATAGTAGCACAATGGTAGTGCGGCTGGACGGAAACCAGAAGATCCGTGGTTCAAATCCCGGCTATGGCATTGAATTTTTCATTCTGGCTCTACCCTTTCATAGTGCGTCCTACACACGGCTAGTGTGAAAGAACAATTAATTTCCATTAATTGTACCTAATAGTGGTCCGAACTATAAAGCCCGGGCCTTAAAGTACTTACAGCATAGTAAGTCGCCATCAAGGTAGTTGTCTCATATGTTTATGAGAACTCCTAGTGGTTTACCGGGAGAAACATGAGTCAGATGGAGAATTTAATGTCATATCGGCACGTTGGCCATAGTAGCACAATGGTAGTGCGGCTGGACGGAAACCAGAAGATCCGTGGTTCAAATCCCGGCTATGGCATTGAATTTTTCATTCTGGCTCTACCCTTTCATAGTGCGTCCTACACACGGCTAGTGTGAAAAAACAATTAATTTCCAAACTAGTTTTTATTTTCACCACTGTAGCATAGCCAGGACTTTTTTCCAAACAAGGCTTTCATTGTATGTTGCATGCTTTTGTAAGTTGTCCTGTAGCTGCATTTTCTGTTTTAACGGAAATTTCTTCTACAAGGTGTAAAGCTTCGGTTAGTTTTATACTTTTTATTCTAACTTCGCAATGGTTTTAGTCATATCTACAAAATTGTATTGCTACCCACGCGGCAAGCTCAAGATGCCGATCAATAAATGAAGGCCGGTGGAGGGAGGGGAGACTGTGGGGTGGCTGGGTCTTCGTTTACCCCTCCTCCTGCCGCTTGAAGAGGCACGAAGCTTCAAGAATGTCTTCCCCCTCCATAAAAGGAAGTCTCGGGAAACTTCGGGCCGCGATCAATACCAGCGAGGCGACGGGCAGTTGAGTTCAGTGAGTCGTGGCGGGCGGTGTGTAAGGAGCGCCCGGACTATGCGTGGACGGACGAACTGGCGAGGTTGTAGTTGTGTGCATTACGAAATTTTATGTAACTGTGACATTGTAAAAAGGTGGAAATAAAGAACATTTTTGATTGGTGTAATTGGACTTTTTAATTTTACGAACCCACAAAGTCAGAGCATTTATAACCAATTTTCATGCAAGCTGCTTCAAAACAGTGACTGTGTATATTTTATTCCAGAGCTATAATAATAAAAAAAGTTGGTTATTTCTATTTGGTCGCAATAACCTGCATAATACTTCGCAGCATTTTGTAAGTTAAATGTATCATATTGAGATAATAAGTCATTTTAAATTCTCTGGCTTAACACATAACATGCACCATCTATCACAAAAAGAAAAGCTATCGGATTTGATTCCCTCTGGCCATAATAGACTGAGACAATTTTGAAAAATACCAACATACTTTTGTAGTTAACTTCATCAATGACATCAGATGTTGACACATTCCAAAGTCCCTATGAAAATGAAATGTGTAGTGTTTAACGCCCGCTTTTACTATATGCGACACCGCAGGCGGTAATCCTGATGATACATGTGATGTGGATGGAACACAAGTGGAATGAGATGGTGAGGGAAACCGGAGAATACACGCCCAACTCCGTATTGTTCACTACAAATCTCAGTTTGCGATCGCCTCGGATCGAACCCGTGCCGCCCTGGTGAGAGTCGAGCGGTATAACCACACAGTCACGGCACGGCCAAAAGAAAGTTTCCATAACGAAATATTCCCATACCAACCACCTTCTGAGTTTCATCTAAAGAAATCCAAATTTTATTTTCACCCACAGGTTTACATATTACAATATTGTAATATTTAGATAGAGTGTTTCTGTAAAGTTTTTGTACTCGGAATGTCCCGTTTGATACATTCATTAATGAAGTCTTTAAATTCTCTTTGCTGTCCCTTTAGAAATAGATTATTATTGCGTACCATCATTTTACACATATTTTCAATGAACGCTGATCGAGGTGGTAAATTTTCTTCTTCTTTTTCATTTCATGTTGCAACAACTGCTTCATGCTTTCCGTCTTTTTCAACGATATCCGCTTCTGCTTACAATCCCTGATCTGTAGATAATGTAACCTGCGTAATTTGCTTTCAGCATTCAACATAAAATATTCTTGCCCAAATTCTGCCAATACTTACTTAATTTACGTCTGCTGCTTGTGTTTCAATATATTGTTGAGCACTGTTATGCAAGGTACAGACCCAACACACGCCTTATCTATACAGTGAAGCTGTAATGCTGAGCTAGTGGCACAGTATATTCTGTTCACCCTTGAGATTCTTTTTGCAATGATGGCGTAAAGCACATTATGCACATCATCTGTAACTTGAGTCCAGCTTAAGCGGAAATATGTCCTCGCCCTGAAAATTATATAGATTTACCCAACAAAAAGAGACATTAGTACTTTTTGGCAAGCATTCAGTGAAATACATTTATGCATTTTATATTTTAATTGAAAATGTAGAACATTTAACCGTAAGTCATTATAATTAAAATGAAATTGATTTTAGGTTATAGATCCAACATATGACGACGAGGATGGCGATACTGCTGTTTCACCATACCCAAGTAGCACAGAGAGCCTGAGTGACACAACTGCTGAAGATGAAGAGACTGAACCACATGTAGACAGATTCTCAGATGAATTGGAACTAGAAACATTGGCTTTCTGCACCAGCATTGTTGTCGATATAATGTCAAGAGTAGAAGAATCCATTGTTGGAATAGAAACAAATATACAACTTCAATTAGAAGCAGATGTGGAGAACACTATTCATGTGGCTCAAATTCAAGAAACTAATCCTGATGAAACCAATGAAAAGACATTAACAAGTCAACAGGATATAACAGAATTAGAGATCATTACTCCAAAACCTTCAGCGTCAGAACCCATATGTGGACAAACATCAGAAGAAGATCTGTATGATATTGAATCTATCAATGTTCATTCAGAGGACATTCTTAAGCTTAATGCACAGGACATTACTGTCTCTGATTCTCAAAATAATCCTCAAACGACGTTCTCAGCTCATTATCAAAACGGAGGCATGGATCATGGATTGGAAACTATCATATATGCTGATTCTTTGCCAGTGAACAACCAATATATGAAAACAGAACACTTGGAGAGCTGCGCCGCCACAAACAGTATAAACCATAAAATGGAAAAGAAAGTGCAGATGTGCGATGACATTCCTGTAAAAGCTGCTAAACAGTCAGAGAGCACCACTGCCTTGCCTGATAATACATCTGTTAGTTCTTTGGATTTAGCCTCTGAAGTTAATTATAGAAACGCTGACTCCGAAGAAACAAAACCTCAATCAGATTCATCTTCATTAAATATATGCACTGAAGCGTCACCAATTCTAACACATAAGGATTCAGAAGACAACACACTCATCCTTTATAGTGAAATAAAAGAAGATAACTTATCTCTTAGTTCTGCAACTTCAGCAGAACCTCTGCTCTCAGAGTCCGATGATCATAGCGAAACTCAGAATTGCACAGAGGCACCTGAAGTACTTGAAAACAAAGACATTCAAACTGAAGATGCCAGTACATTAGAAGCAAAGGAGTCTATGGATTTATTATCTTCTATAACCTCAGCTATTAAAAGTGATTTCATAATATCCGAAATAGAAAAGACGAAGGAATTAATACATGCAAGACAACAGAGCAGCAAAACTCCACTGCAAACAACTTCTCAAGGTATTCAAGAGGATAAACAGAGTTTCGAAGAGTCAGAAGATTTCTTTCAAACTTTTGGACCTTCGACGAACTACCATTCAGCTCCAAGTAGTCCACCAGATTCTTCACATAAACCGCATTATACCTCAGAGTACAACACAAAAGTGAGTAGCTTACAGCATTGTAGTAGAGATGAAAGTGATGCGAGCACAAGCAATTATATGGACGAAAATGTCCAAACGAATGCTGCACATACCGGGAGAGCTTTTAAAAGATGGAAGTTTGGTAATAGAGTGAGGAATTTCTTTTCTTCAATAAAGCGTAAACTCTAAACTTATATATAAAAATGTGCATAGAATATTTCTAAATTTAGAAGAAAAATAAAATTTAATTTCAGTTCTCAGACATTTCAAGATACATTTTCTGTTGGTATATCATTAAGGGACTAAAGAAATTACGTGAAAATTTATTCAGCACAATAGCCTTAGATGCACATTTAAAATTGGCCATAATAAAATAAAAACAAATAATATTTATGGCTTTAGCATATTGTATACACTTATAATCACATTGAATTTAAATTCCCTATTTGGACGTTTCTAAAGCAGAAAACATGTTCAAAACCTGTCGGGTCCAATTGACCTAGCTGTGGACTGGCTCTCAACCCAACTTAACAAAATATGTAATCATAATATTTCGATTCAAAAACATTTCCACCTCAGCTGTTATTTCGTGGGGCAGTAAAAGCAGTGAAGGCATGTGAATGGGAAAAATATGTTTATAACTTTAGACTCTACGCTGAAAATAGAAATGCTAGTAATACTGATTTAAATAAATAATTACTTGCAAATGTTCGAATAGTGCGGTCAATCACCTTAAGTAAACGTTGCTTATGTGTGACACAGGACATCCTCAACTACCTTACCTGTCCCTAAAATCTTTAAGCTCAATGCTTAAGTACAATCACATCCTGTTTTCAACAAATAAATTTTGTAAACACTTATATTTATTATGCTTCTATAGCTCTGCTGCACACACCAACTTGTACTGATTATGACTTTTCTAACATACACACAAGTTTACCTCTTAAACTGCCAACGTGCCAACTCTGATACAACTCCAGTATTCACATGTGAACTGCTCCAGTTTATTGTAAACACTGCTGCAGACTCCTCACAATGGAGCTGGAATGTTTTGCAATCTTAGAGCTTGTTCAACGAAATCTTGCCACTATGCCAGATACGGAGACCCCTATTTTCTTACGTAAGTACCGTTACGCCTGTTGCAAGGGCTCCGTGTGGAATAACACCTCAGGTGTCATATCCCATTGAATGAACGTATTATTGTATAGATACATTATTTTGTGTTGTGTTTTCTGGTTTCATAGGTGACATTTTATTAATCAATTAATTTATTATTGTTTATATATTTATATATTATATATTTATATATTATTTATTTATTTATTTATTTAGTTAGTTATTATTTATTTATTTATTTATTTATTTATTTATTTATTTATTTATTTATTTATTTATTTATTTATTTATTTATTTATTTATTTATTTATTTATTTATTTATTTATTTATTTATTTATTTATTTATTTATTTATTTATTTATTTATTTATTTATTTATTTATTTATTTATTTATTTATTTATTTATTTATTTATTTATTTATTTATTTATTATTTATTTATTTATTTATTTATTTATTTATTTATTTATTTATTTATTTATTTATTTATTTATTTATTTATTTATTTATTTATTTATTTATTTATTTATTTATTTATTTATTTATTTATTTATTTATTTATTTATTTATTTATTTATTTATTTATTTATTTATTTATTTATTTATTTATTTATTTATTTATTTATTTATTTATTTATTTATTTATTTATTTATTTATTTATTTATTTATTTATTTATTTATTTATTTATTTATTTATTTATTTATTTATTTATTTATTTATTTATTTATTTATTTATTTATTTATTTATTTATTTATTTATTTATTTATTTATTTACTTATCTATTTACGATGGCCGTTCAGAAAGTAACCTCCGGCTGATTGCAAAAAACTCACCAAGTTAAATAAAAATATTTTAATATGTACATCTTACAACTACATCTTTGCACTATTTTTCTACATAGTCTCAATAACGATTGAGGCACTTATCGTATCTGTTCACAAGCTTTGAAATTCCTTCTGCATAAAAATCAACCGCTTGTGCCTGGAGGCAGCCTGTGACCGCACCTTTGAGCTCTTCGTCGTCATCAAACCGCTGGGACCCGAGCCATGTCTTCATATGCATGAAGAGGTGATAATCGCTTGGCGCCAGATCTGGGATGTAAGGTGGATGGTTGACAACGTCCCACTTGAAGGACTCAAGAAGGGCTGTTGTTCTGCGAGCAGAGTGTGGACGGGCGTTATCACTCATAACTCTTGGTCCGTACACGGCACAAAGCTCACGATGAATAGCTGCTGCAGGATATCCTTTGGCTGTAAAAAAAAGTTATAACAGCACGCACTTCACATTTGGCGGGGTTTTCTATTGCAGCACATATTTCAAACGGCCACAAACACTAAACTAGCGCAAATACGACGCTCACTCGACCACGGCTTGATGCCGACTGACCTGCTGAGTGCGTGAATGCACAGATGGCGTCGCTACTCCCACCACTACCCGCACTGTGACCAATCGGAGGTTACTTTCTGAACGGCCCTCGTCTATAGAATGTATTACTTAGTTATTATACCTTCCTTTAAATTAAGATTGGGGAGTGCTAAGCCATATATCCTTCAACCGAGAGAGGAAAATCGACGTTGTCCGAGTAGTACAGAAGTTTCGCACAGCTCCGGCTGGCAAGCTTTTATATTGTGCATCGTAGTGAGAAAAGTGAAACATGTTCCGCAGTGCATGTTCAAGGAACAGTAAGATATTATTGGACACACATCTGAGCTGTACAGAGATACACCATCAAATTGTGCGGTGTATGGACTCAGTGCAACAACGTGCCCAGCAATCGCAACATTCAGCACAGCTAATCGAGAAGAAAGGCCATCGATATCGACCACAGGTGACAGTGATCAGATAGTCGATGAAATGTTCACTGCAGATCAGCGTCTCATCCCATCTAAATTATTGGAAGGCGTAATCACGATTACTGACACCCAGATACAAAGAAGCAACTCTATTGAAACAACGATTACCTAAGCCGCAGCGCTGCAGGTGATTAGGTATGGGTGCATCATTTCGTTCCTGAAACAAAGAGTGCATGTATGGAACGGAGACACGTATCCTAACTGTGCGGAAAACAGTTCAAAGATACTTTTTCCGGATGCAAATGAACACAGAGCATTTCACGACGATTATTACTGTCAAACATTGAGGTCGCTGCGAAAGGCTGCAAAGAACAAGAAACGTGGAAACTTAAGCAGATACATTGATTTCATTCACGACAATGCAATAGAGATCTCAATGCATGCCTTTCTTATACATTTTAAATGGGAAGCATCTTGCATAGAGTCTGGATCTGGCACTTCTGTTCGGCAAACTGAAAAGAAGAACATATCTGGGGAGAAATACGAGTAAATTTGGCAATGATAAACAAGCTACATGACCAATGATCGGACTTCTATCCTTCAGAAATTGAAAGATTTTTAGAAAATTCTGATCGATGTTTAGAGAGACTAATAGTCTGATCTATCTGTGTCACTTCACATTACGGTACATCCTCAATTATAGGCATTTAGTCTGCCGTAATCAGGAGTCATTTACAGTTTCAATGCTCCTCCTACTTGCATATAGAAGGTTATATATAAAAGATGATTATTTTCAGACTGAGCATCGACCAGTTACTCCGTTCTTCATAGCAGGGCTTACACCAAATGAAAGCTTATCCCCAGTACTGTTCCATAAAATGATGAGTCAAGCATTTTGGAATAGGGAAAGAAAGCTTTGAGGATGAAGAAGAATATGCGGGTGGGCCATGGACATGTCCTTTCTAGAGAACATTGATGTTGTGGACGGAGAAATTATGGAGCCCTGGCGGCTCGAATTTAAAGGCATAGCAGCACGCTGGGACTTTTGTAAATAAAGTCTTAAACATTATTAATGAACATTTTGCTTTGATCACACTGTTCAGCATACATAACACAAACCTTCAACGCTCTACAAGGAAGGATGCGCCCTTTCGTTTTTAATAATATACCTTGAAGGGGGCTGTGTTTGCATTAAAATCTAAATAACAAATATTTAAAGTAGAATATAAAAGTTTCATTGTTTATTACATATAAGTGTTAGAGACACCAAGCAATCACATCAAAAATTCACCCAAAAGAAACCCAAACCATGGATATTGTGGAGGTTAGGTAGTGTGTTAGTTTGACACGATGACAATGTGATTAGCACACTATGGAGATTCGACATTCTCAGGTCCTCAAAACACGAACGGAATATAGTTTTGTCTTCAAATTATAAATTGAATTATAAATTGTTGGAATGAGTTTACCTTCTATCCAAGAAAATTGATAGAACATTGTGTTGGAAATTTAGTCGTTTCGGCACATTAGTCGTGTGTAGGTTAAGATTTGGATAAATAGATTCAGACCGAAAAATTCAATGATATGGCGGGGATTTCTCCCGGTCTCCATCCGGTCACTCTTAACCTTTGATCTACCATAGCCAACGTACTATTGACATTAAATTCTCCAGGAGACTCATAAGGTTCCTGGTAAACCACTAGAGCCTCTTATATTCAATGAGACATGCACCTTTTGTGGCGGCTTACTAACTTTGTAATCACTTAAGTCACGGGATTTGTAGTTACCACTATTAGGTTATTTGTTGCAAATTTAATCGTTTTCCCCATTAGTCGTGTGTAGGCCAAGAATTGAATAAACAGAATTCTATTTAAATGGAATATAAGTTCATTTCGTGGCACGGTTTGAAAATAGAAGTAATACTGTAGATTGCTTCGTGAGCAGGTTACTAACCAATATGGAAGTTAATAGCTTCTGAGTAATCTTATATATTAATCAGGTTAAAAGTATGTTCTCAATCATTAAAATCCTCTATAATTTGGTATAATTTATGCATGTAATATATAACCACCTAAAAGTACACAACCAGAAGGAGGAAAACGACGTTATAATCTAAATAGAAAGAACAGCGTGTACAATATCTTTTTGTTACTCTTTCTGCAAGGCGTGTAAGTAAGGCAAGGTACCGTATAATGACATAGAATAAGAGTGATGGAGATTGCTATTATAGTGACATTTTTGTATATTTTAAATAGTATAAGGTCATAGATTCATGCAACAGGAGGTATCACTAATTTTGGTAAGGATTTAGTGAAACATTTATTTCATTTTGTATTTGAATTGAAAATGTAGAACATTTAACAGCAATTGATTAGTATTAAAATGAAACTGTTTTTTAGGTTATAAATCCGACATATGGTGACCAGAGTACTGTTTACCGCAGAGAAAATGTTTCACCATATGCAAGTAGCACAGAAAGCTTGAGTGACACAACGGCTGAATACGAAGACGCTGAAACACATGTAGACAGCTTCTCAGATGAATTGGAAATAGAAGCATTGGCTTTCTGCACCGGCATTGTTGTCGATATATTGTCAAGAGTAGAAGCATCTATTGCTGAAGTAGAAGCAGATGTAGAGCTTGAATTAGAAGAAGAAGTGGAGAACACCATTCATGTATACCAAATTCAAGAAAATAATGATCCTGATGAAACCAATGAAGAGACATCAGCAAGTCAACAGGTTCTAACAGAGTTGGACACCACTATTCCAAAACCTTCAACGCCAGAACTCATTTGTGGGCAGACAGAAGAGGATCTGTATGATATTGAATCTATCAACGTCCATTCAGAGGACATTCTTAAGATTAATACACAGGTTATAGCCGTCTCTGATTCTCAAAGTAATTATCAAACGACGATTTCAGCTCATTGTAAAAACGGAGGCATGGATCATGGATTGGAAACTATCATATATGCTGATTCTCTGCCAGTGAACAACCAATATATGAAAACAGAACACTTGGAGAGCTGCGCCGCCCCAAAAGGTATAAACCATAAAATGGAAAAGAAAGCGCAGAGCTGTAATGACTTTCCTGTAAAGGCTGCTAAACAGTCAGAGCGCACCACTGCCTTACTTCATAATACATCCGTCGGTTCTTTGGATTTACCTTCTGAAGTAAATTATAAAAACGCTGACTCCGAAGAAACAAAACGTCAATCAGAATCCTCTTCATTAAATATATGCACTGAAGTGTCACCAATTCTAACACATAAGGATTCAGAAGACAACACACTCGTCCTTTATAGTGAAATAAAAGAAGATAAACTATCTATTAGTTCTGCAAGTTCAGCAGAACCTCTGCTCTCAGAGTCTGATGATCATAACGAAACTGAGAATTGCACAGAGGCACCTGAAGTACTTGAAAACAAAGGCATTCAAACTGACGATTCCAATACATTAGAAGCAAAGGAATCTATGGATTTATTATCTTCTATAACCTCAGCTATTAAAAGTGATTTCATAATATCCGAAATAGAAAAGACGAAGGAATTAATACACGCAAGACCACAGAGGAGCAAAACTGCACTGCAAACTACTTTTCAAGGTATTCAAGAAGATAAACAGAAATTCGACGAGTCAGAGGATTATTTTGAGGCACTTAGACCTTCAACGAAATACCATGCAGCTCGATGTAGTCTACCAGATACTTCAGATAAACCGCATTGCACTTCAGAGCACAAAACAAAAGTAATTAGCCCACTGCAATCTAGTAGTGGAGATGAAAGTGGTGCGAGCACAAACAATGATATTGAAGATAAAGTCCAAAAGAATGCTTCTACTACACGGAAACTGTTTAAAAGATGGAAGTTTGGAAATAAAGTGAGGAATTTCTTTTCTTCAATAAAGCGTAAGCTCTAAACCAACATATAAAGGTATTGACAAACGCATTCCCAAACTTGGAAGAAAAATAAGACAGGTCTCAGAGATTTTAAGATGTATTTTGTGTTGCTATAACATAATGAAACTAAAAAAGATGTACTTATGAAAGTTTATTGAACACAATAGCCGTATATGCACATTTATAATTGGTCATAATAAAATAAAAACAAGTAATTTTTTGGCATTAATATCTTGTATACATATATAAGTACATTAAATGAAAATTCCCTATTTGGAGAATTGTAAAATATGGCCGGTTCAATTGACCAAACTGTCGGCTGGCCCCTAAACTCCATATATTCACTACCTCACAAAATGCGAGGGCAAATCAAAGACTTACTGTCCCTACTTTCTCTGGTAAAATAAATTACATACAGCCAACTTAACAGGTAGGTATTACTCCTTGTACATTTTACTATTTTTCCACATAATCCCCGTGGGGGTTCGGACATTTGTCCAATCGTAGCATTAAACTTTGTAGTGCCTGCGATATAAGTAGGCCTTCTGACTACGGAAATACTGTCGTCTTGACTTCGTCGCAAGGGAATCGACGTCATTCCAGGAAGATGTAGCAGGATTTCTTTGTCGTGGGTTTTGATGCCCCAACGTTACGGCAACATATATAGCAGGATTCGTGCTGGTACCTCTTTTCCCGTCGTTGGTCTTACTTCGTCGATCTTACGTTCGTCCAAAATATTATGACTTGATGAAGATGTTCCTCGAAGTTATCAGGAAAATCCTTAAATATATCTCGGCTAGCTTTTAATATTCTTCTGTTATATTCTTACTTACGAGCAATTAGAGCTCTAAGTTACAAGAGTGGTAACGAGAGAAGAAATCATTAAGACTTTGAATCTGAATTTCTATAAGAAATGAATCTTTTGTTTATTTCTTTTAACACCTAATCCTTTACAATTCTTAACACAAAACTTTATACTGTGATCAGAATCAATGTAATACTTCAAATTAAACTGACACTTAAATATTTTCGAGCAATTTAAAAAGCGCCCGATCTCTTTCGCATTCCAGAAAGAAAGACGATATTTTCTTTCAGTTTCTACACCAAGATTATTTAATCCTTCGTTACTATCGCTACCCATATATTACTTTTATATGATTGGCCGATTTACTACTATGTCACTTCATTACTTAATGCAATTATTACTACGGCCAATCACAAAATTACATATATTTTTACACAAATTTGTTTTTCTTTTATAAATGTATACATCTTTCAAAACCTTTTTAAATATAACTCAAAACAACTATTACAAAGAGAAGAGGAAATCACTAGGAGCAAGATCCTGGTTCTATGTGGCTGCTGTAGAAACTCCCAGTTCTCTATAAATTTCCTTAAATTGACGACGGTCTTGTTTGCCACATGAGGTCTCGAATTTTCGTGGAGGATGATCACATTGTCAACATGGAAAACTCCACTTCTTTCCGCAGAAGCGACAGTGTGAAAGGATATCTGTTGGCATTGGTGGTACCTCGTGGTATGAAATCCAGTACGAGAGGTCCACGCTAATCTCAGAATGCCGTTAACATCAAATTCCACAGTAACAATGTTTTCACAGGAGACTTCGGATGTTTTCACACCACACTCTGCTTTTTTCACTCCGGCGTGTAGTGTGGTACCGTCGTTTCATCGCTATCAACAATGTGATAGAGAAAATTGTCACTCTACGGAATATTGTTGCAAAAGTTTCAAAGAAACTATCATTCGCTTACTTTCCATTACGGCATCCAACTTCCTGCTAATCCTTCGACATGAAACCTCCGTGTACCCTAAGCAATCCTGAATAATGTCGAAAGCTCCCCCAAATGAAATATCGAGCTCTGAGCAATTTCTTTGGTGCGCATGTGTCGCGCTCCTTTCACCATCACATTTACTGATCTCCCCACCCCCTCATTGTCGTGGTGGTTTTTACGACCATATTGGAACTCAGAACACGAATATCTCACACTTTCAAAGCAAGACATCTATGTTGGCTGCATTTCCCTGTGGATCTCGATGGCTGTTCACGCTTACTCCATAGAAAACGGTTTACACTTCATTGCGGATCGTGGACGCTAAGCACACCTACCATTTTGAATGCACTGGCAGCAGCTGGAAACTCTTCGAAGGTCGGCCTATGAAAAGTCTACTACTTCGAATGTGCATGATGGTTTTTGTTTTACATTCGCAATTTGGCAGAACAAATAGGGCCAAATAATGTTTGTTTTGTCCTCGTATGTAATCATATCTACGTCTAAGCTGAAAAGAGAAATGCCACTGATACTTATTGAATTAATTATTTGGAAGGTTCTGAATAGCGCGGCCCATTAATTGAATATGGCTTGTATGACACCGAACGCCCTTAAGTACTTCGTTTATCACTAAAATCTTTAGCTCAACGCTAAAGTACAGTCACATTCTATTTTTAGGAAATACACATCGTAGGTACTCTCCTTGATATTTCTCTAAGGTTCTGCTGCACGCAACAATTTGCACTAATAGTGACATCTCTAACGTAAAACACAAGTTTACCTATTAGACTGCTTACTTGCCGACTCTCATAACCCTCCGATATTCGCACGTGATCTGGTCCCCTACACTGTACACACTACCGCAGACTCATTATGGAGCTGGAATGTACTGCGCTCTTATAGCTGGTGCAACAAAAGCTTGCCAATGTGACAAATGCGCAGAAAACTCTTCCCGTACCATTCTTACTGTTCCGCCTGTAGCATGGTGAAGTCCGTTTTACGGGCTTCGTTATACGCAACTTCTCGAGGTATGCATATCACAATAAAATTTGAGCAGATATATTGTTTTGTGTTTTCATGGTCTACGTTTTATTTATTCGTTTAGAATATATAACTAGGCTAGCATACCTTCCTAAAATAAAGACTAAAGGGTGGCTAAACCATGAGGCCTTCAATTGAGAACAAGGCAACATACTTTGTGCAAAGTTTGCGCTGCTCCGGCTGACAACTTTCGTTGTGTCACCTCTACCGACCGAAGTACTTCTCTGGGTGCTGAACCCAGAGCACTACTCCCAAGGGGCCTACTTCGGTAGGTACGAGTTTGGCGCACCCGGGGTCCCGAGCCAACAGTCTCCCTCGTGTGGGCTCCTCTTCGTGGTTGAGGGAGACGGTCCACATGCCCACCCACGTGTAGGCCGTGCGTGGAGACCCGTGGAGAAGGTTTTTAGATTCTTGTGTAGTTTAGGATTTAGTGAACGAAATTTTTAGTAGGTTTTGATTGATGTTTTTATGTGCGTGTATTTTTAATAGGTTTTGTTACACTTGTATAGTTTTTAGAAAGTTTTATATCTGGCTTTTGCCATGACTAGTTTTTTAAAGGGCGCTGATGACCGCCGTAGTTGAGCGCCCTTATATATCATCATCATCATCATCATCATCATCATCATCCCAGAGCACTAGGCTTCGCACTGCTTTTATAACCTGCCGGGTGCTCTCACTGTCCGAATTGGAACGACCTCGAAAGATTTCTGGAGCGTAACAATGCTGCTGATTTCAGCTTCGTGACTTAAGCTACTGTTTCTCCAAGATTGAATTTCTTTCCCGCCAGCAAACAAAAAAGGTGGTGCCATTGTTTGACTCACATCAATTTCTCCACGCCTGTCACGCACAGTCGCTTACATTCACTTACATTCGTAAAGCTGAGCATGATTCAAGAACGTTTGCTTTCATCCTCAGCTGACAACAGTCTGTATGTTCAACACAACTAGTCAGTTTTAAGTATTTGCAAGAATCTCGACGTTATAAACCATTTCTGTAAACCATAGTCCTCTGGATCGAGCACCAAGTAGGATGTGTAAACCTGTGCAGAGTGAATATCCTCTGTTGTGTATGGATAACGTGCTACTTCCCGAGACCACGGCATCAAAGCTTACATAGGGCTATGAAAGTTCTCGGAGTACAAATACTCACCATGGCGTCTTTCAGAGGCCGGTGGACCGATGGCTCAATTTGCGGCAGATAAGAAAACCTCAAGAACTCTAAAGAGGCCTCAGAACGAAAACACTAGAAACTTCAAGCCTAGTAAAAATATGGAATAATACTTGTAATTTTGTTATAGTTTTGAGAAGTGATAATTTTTAGAAAAGCTGTAAGATCTCAACATTTTTTCACATTAATATGTGAATAGAGCGTCACCTTTTAGTGGCATTTTTGTCCTCAGGTTTCGGAACGTACAGTACACTTTTCTAAACTGTAATTTCAATTTATTAGGACGTATTACACCACATAAAATTTAAACCAAGAAAGCACATTTATAACAAACTTAGTGGTGCTATGTTGTAACACATGATAATTCACTTCAAAAGATGCTCAAAATGGATTCCATTTACTGCCGAACAATGCCAAAGTCTGTCTTTGAAATTATTTAATGTTTCCGGCAACACTGTTCGTCTGATCAGCTGTATTTGTTGCCCAATTCTACGCTTTAACTCTTCAAGATCTCCTGGTCGGTCCTTGTAATCCCTCCACTTCAAATATCCCCACAAGAAACAGTCTGGTCAGGAGATCTTGGCACTTATTCAATACTTCCTCTTCAGATCCGGGATACATTTCATTAAACAATACACAAACCTCATCTTGGGTCCTCCTCCTATCACCATATCCGATCATCATTAGTATTTCAATTCGTTGTCTTTCTGCAAGTTGTGGCATGACTACTTTCAGGAAGATTTTGCAATGAAGTAAGCATTGTTGTCCTTATTAGCTTTGCTTTTGTCTGTATTTTTTCTATACAAAGCCACATATTGAAGTAGCCTACTGCATTGTTTAAATCAAAACCTACTCTGTTTTAAGCAAGGATGAATTTTGCTGTACTCAGTACACACGCAGTAAGATCCTAATAAATTTAACTCGAGGTTTGAAATGGTATTTGTACGATCTGAGACTTGAGGACTGGGGACTGCAGAAAAACATGTTGCCATTTAACAACAAAATCGCACAGCCTTCATTTGTAATCATTGTAATATGAGGGCATGTTGATATCTTACAGCTTTTCTATAACTAGACCGCGAACAAAATGCAGCTGGAGGCGTAGCTTACCAATACTACAGACCTATAGCTTAACTCCTCCATCGTTATTTTAGGTTGCCTCTCCTACATCGCACGGTTTGCACTGGTTATCTGTTTAACTCGCTTTCCTGTTCACTGTTACATTCACTCTTTGCATTTTCTCCGAATCGCTGCTTTGTTCCTCAGGGTTTAAAGAAACTATGCTTCTATCTATTTATTGATCGATTGTCAGGTCATGTGCGAGGTAATTATTTTCTGTTAACTTTAAAAACCAAAGCAGCATTAAAATATATGCATTTCGTGTTTGCGCTCTGTCGCATGCAGGAAGGGAGAGGTGGGAGTCATGTGGTGCTTGGATGACGTAGAATGGGAGAAGGCTGTCCTCGCGCATACGCACACCGACCGCAGTTTGTTTGAAGTCTATCTAAAATCAATTCATACGAGTAGAGTTGCAAGAGCGGATTAGAGGCATTGTTACATACTTTTACTCAACCAGTAGAATGGGAGAATTAAAGAATTTGAATCTCCATGGAGGGAGCGGGAGCCGGTTGTCCAAATGTCAAGGAAGTCTGAATAATAAACTCTAGAGACCTTGCCCTCTGCTGTCATGCCTCCTAGATCCTCACATCCCCTGCTTCAGTTCTTCCCCTCGGGGTGTCTCTTAGAGACATAGCTATGTCCATAGATAACAGCAGTTCCATTTTTCTCATGTCTTTACTTTCCCATTCAAACTTTGTATAGAACAAATGTCTACCTCCATAATTCCACAGTCTTTATTAACATACTCAATTTTCGATTTTTAATCGTACGTTAACGTTTAACTCAAAAGTCCTGACCATTTGACTTGGAATAACTGCAGATCTCCATTTTCATTCTTGTAACAATATCTTCAATAATAAGCTCATTATTGGCCTCTGTGAGACAGAAAGTTTTCCTGAGCCGCTGATTGTTTCTTCAATATTTAGATTTTTTCTGTAATGTTAGATATAGCATATCATGGCGTGTTTATTTTACCGACCAAAAACAAACGAAGAAGAACTTTAGAAGTAATAAACAAACAAAAATCCTAGCTTTCGGGCAGAATAGAAAATCTTATGTTTTCACGAATAAAACGTCATTTCTTTGTCTATTTAAAAATGGTATAATTTGTTTATTCTACGCTACTTTTAAATGTATATGAAACCATTAATATGAGAGTACCCAGAAATTAAATATAACTGTTTTATTTTAGTTAGTTTTCGTAATTACATTTTTATGTGCATAAAAGTGCTCTTAGAACGTAATTTTGGTCGTGATTTTATAAAATTTGAAGTATACGTTCCTTATCGCCTTTATTTTATTAATTTGTCTGATTTTGTTCAGTACTTAAATATTCCTGTACCATTTTCTTTCATTATAAACAAAATCCCTGCTTACCAAATATACCTGAAGCACGAAAACGGCTTCACAAGCAGTATTTTACATTGTACTCTAATTTTCTTAATCATACAATTAATAATGTAGAAACAAATTGGAGAAGCAGTCTCAAATTTTACACAGGGTCCACTATTAATAACAGAAACAGCGCACGGAAGTTGATAAAGCTAGCTTTATAACTGTGGAAGAGGGGTTTGTTACTTTCTGTTGGCTGAATCCTCCAAGAACTCCTTTAAGGTTATGGGGAGTATAATATGGCGAAAAGGAGTGTGCTGTTTAACGTGATATGATTACAACTAAAAGATAAAGTACTAACCAATATGAAATAGTCAAATTAAGCGTAACTCTACATCGTTATCATGTTTTACGCAATTAACAGTGCCAGTTACCCATTAACACTAGTAATGTTTTGTGTCTGGTGTAA
Source organism: Mantis religiosa (assembly GCA_030765055.1). Taxonomy (NCBI): domain Eukaryota; kingdom Metazoa; phylum Arthropoda; class Insecta; order Mantodea; family Mantidae; genus Mantis; species Mantis religiosa. Next base: position 174,451,870 of record CM060955.1, on the reverse strand, counting down.
TTACCCTCCTATTGAGAATATTTCTTTCTAGTTCTAATTATGAGTTATTTCATATTTAACCTTTTTCTCATATACCGGGACTTATTTCTTAAATATCTGAAGATCTCTTGGTAGCACTTGGCCTCAAACAATACTTCACTTCATTGTAGGCTTGTGTTTTTCGCTCCCGTATTTCATATACGCCTTTCCTGAATGATGTAATGCTTCTCAATTTTAAGTACAATTCCATAGGAGGAATCTTCCTGGCTTTTCCTTTGTTTAATATTCGTCATTGTATGAAACAGATTACGAGATGGGTTTTATTCAGAAATGAAAGCACAAACAATGTATTATATTTTTCAAACATATGTACCAACTCTTACAAATTTCAAAGAGCTTGATTAACTTTCAATAAGAATGCAAAATGAGCTTAATAGTCAGTTTTCACGCTTTTCTATATGTCGGTACCTGTTTGGGAAGGTCAAAATTCTTTTTTCCTAATAAATATTTTGACCATATAGTTTACTGGCTTAGCTGCATAAAAGCAAATGCACCAAATTAAATTTAAACCTAGGCAATTTAAAATTGTTTGTAATAAAACGCTGCATCAAAATGACCATGTGTAGTGTATGAAACCTGAAAATTTAATTGCTACAGTACAGGGGATTGAATCAGGTCACCAGGTTTCTTTACTAATATTCTTCAAGAATAAAGTAAGTACTACTTTTCCTTCAGTTACTTCTATTCAGTGTCAGCCTTGTAATTGATTAAAGGATGTGCTGGAACAGGGAATATTTGAACATCTGAACCCAACATATCATTTCATCATTACTTGAAAGAGCCGATAAATATTTGTATATTTGATATACTATGTCACAGTTGTCCTATAAATTAGACTGAAATTATAATTAAGTTTATATTTGAGAACTATTTATTTATTCTAGTACTAGTTTATTTTAGTAGCTTACAACTGGTATACAACTCTTTAAACTGGTTCTGTGATCAGGTGGTTAGCACGGTAACTTCCACAGAGGTATGTGCCCTAAGATAAAGAACAATTTAATGCTGTAAAATGACAATTTATTCAATATGGTGGCCAAATTAGCGTATAAATTAAGTCAAAATAAGTACTTTATTTTTATGGAACTATTGTTTATATCAATATATGGGTTATAATACAATTGATGTTAGATATTGAAACAATATACCTGTAGCTAAATACTTAAGAGATGTGTGTCACAGAACAAAAACTATATTATGTTAAAAAGGAAGAGTGTGTTCACATGTTTAATAGCCATTAGAAGTCAGAGTTGCCAATCCCAGTTTAAGACCGTTATAGTTTAAAGAAACTGAATATATTGTTCCCAACTGTGAAGATTTTAGTGACAATATATGACCATAGCTGAAAGGGAAAGAAGTTGACGCAACACCACTATAATGTTTGATGTTGTATTGCCTATTATAAAAAAGCCATGAAGTGAGGCTGGGTAAAGTTCTACATTCGAAATTTAATAATCCTATTCATAGCACACACACACACACACACACACACACACACACACACACACACACACACACACACACACACACACACACATATATATATATGTCACTACGTATGCAAGACATTTTAGTAAATCACATTTTGTTTTTGTTTAAATCGGAACCTTTTTGGCACGGAAATCGAATGGAATGGATTGTACACGCAATACAAAAAACAGGTCACATATATGGATTACTGCATTGCATTATAATGTTCTTATTCACTACCACACAACTCGTTGTTTCTTAGCAAGTTACTTCCTCAAATCGAAGCTATGCAGAGGGTGAAGATCCTTAAAGAAATGTACTACTTGCATTGTTTTCTATTTTCGTCAACCATCAGTATTAGTTGACTTATTGTAGCACTTAAAGTGACATCATGTCCAACAAAAAATATATGACCGAGGCGAATGGTTAAAATAGACTTTCTTTTTGCGAAATAATGTTACGGTAAAACACAAACTCACGAAATTTTAACGAACAGAGATAAGATAAAAGCTGAATGGCCTAAAGGAAGGAGAAAATGAAAAGAAAGGTAGAGAAGATGGGTAAAAAAGTTAACGAGACAGTGTTGGGATGGTGTTTAATTAAGTGATATTAATTCGTATTTAGGTTTCCACAACTAATAGGTAATTTATCTGCTGCTGTTGGCAACATTTTGTTTATGTAGTTGTTTTAGTTCTTATCTACTAGCAGAGGTGTACTCACCAAGATTCTTTTCGTGCAAAGTAAATTGGTTTTATTTTTATACTACTTCCTGTAAGTAAACGGACTTTGCAAAAAATATTTCATATGTGCGCGAACAAAGCTCACCTTTGTCCGGATTCATGTCACAGAAATAGTCTCAGAATCGCTAAAGAGCGAGGAAATAAGTAGTTTAGGGCAACTACAGGATGGCAGTACTGCTTCAAAGTTACGCACAACACCGTGTGGAAAAGAAGTGCATGGGAAAGTTAAGGATGTGAGGGAAAGTGCAATGACCAAATAGAAGAAAAAGCTGCACCACCTAATTGTGGATCGTAATCCTAAATATGTGTTCAACGATGGGACTGTTTGTATCTAGCACTGTCTTGGAAACCTCTCACAACTGGCAGAAAAAGTGTGCTGACAGCAAAATCTCAAAAGAAAATAACTGCACTGCTATGTGAAAACAAAATAGAGGAGACACTGGTTATTGGAAAGGCGGGAAAGCTTTGCTGATTAAAAAATATAGGTATCAGAAAGCTTCCAGTCACATGGTAAAGCAATACGAATGCATGGATGGTGGGTGATCTTGTGGAATACTGACTGGGTTAATTCAATACCAATATAAAATCGTCAAGTGCTCCTTTTCCTAAACAGTGCAACATGCTATCCCAGTATCAACTGCTATGCACACCTGTATAACATATTTGGCTTATCAATTGTCCCCGACGTAGACGATTTAAACTCGGTTCAGACCGAATCTAAGTACCTTTAAACGCGGGCTCATGTCAGAAATAATCAATTTCAAAAGAAATTCTGGCTCATCGGCGGCTCTGATATGATCCTGGCAGTCGGTAGCATTGTTGAACAGAATATCTGTAAGGCAATAATGTAAAAGATGCATATAATATGCCATTTGCTTATGTATCAATGATTTATGTAAAAATCTTCGCAAACTTTGGGATTATTTTACAACCATAAGCAAAAGAGTGCATTTCCCTTTTGCAAATACAGTTAAAATACGCTATAATAATGAATCATATACTCCACAAGGGATTCTATTACTGCCTTCTGGAATGGTCTATACGTCCATTACGGCGTTTTCTTCGTAAACATGGAGTCAATCTGTAAAAGTCCAGTTAATCTATCTCCATGACAAAGTGGACGACTATGGTTGACGAGTATGGTCCAATCGGCCTTAAGCTGCCGTACATGAAGGTAGAGCCTACCACGCGATACGGCGCCACTGTTTTTGCCTGCTGTGCTGTGCTATTGTCAGCGGTCGAATTAAGGCGATTGTACTCAACGGCTCTCAGTTATTTTATTTCTTCTTGTTCTTTCCTTGGTGTCTCAGCGTGCCTGAAGCTTGAGGCCGGATTTTGTTTTTGTGTTCATACAGTAATAGTGCTACTATTAGCATGGAAATCTACGGCAGGATAAATACTCTGCGAGTGAAATTTGAGATCACTGCGACGAGGCCAACGTCATTAGAAGTTCACGAGTTTGTAGCAGATACCTTCAAGCTTACTGCTGACCAGGTGGATACGCTGCAGTTAATTGCGCGGGATCGAGCAATTTATATAAAGCTCATTTCGGTGGTGCTAATGGAAAGGTCGCCTGCGGTGTCCGCCGACACAGTAGACAGTCAACTACAAACGGATCCAAAACCAACGGGGTCCGGGGAGTGCCGTGAGAAAGTGATGTCGCCCATTTGTACGGAGGCGAGAGCTCTTGTGACGGAGAAGCATAAAATTGGTGCTGCGATCGCCAGCCAGCCTACCCATACATCTGCTGGGGCCAACACACGAAAAAAAGCGAAGAAGTCGAAAACCGCCCAGTCTGCTGTAGAACGGAGTGCTTCAGTCCCGCAGGGTGCACCTTCGATGTCGAGTGCTGATGAGTCGACCCTGGAAGACGGCGATAAAACTGCAATGGAGGTGGTGTCAGGGAAGTTTTCGGGAGATTCATTGCAATCTGCCTGTGACAACAGACGCAACTGGTAGTACGGGACAACCGCAAGTAGTGCTTTCTCCCAGAGACCCTCGTCTCTAACCACCGGACGCGCTAGCTTAAGTTTCAGTTTCTCAGTAGTTTGTCCGAACCATTATCATACCACTGCACTGGTTCCTCCCTGCCTTGTATTTCTGGAGTCTCGTGACTACTTTACCTCGTATTCAAATATTGGCTACTGGCAATGTTAACGGCATTAGAAATCTACGGAATCAAAAATTGTTACACCAGTTCCTCACGATGCATGACGTGGATGTCTGTTTATTGCAGGAGGTTAATACTCATAATTTGTCAGCCCTGTATAATTATGATCATGTGGTTAACTTGAGTCCAGAAGGTAGAGGCACTGCCCTGCTCTATTGCCGTGGTATCCTGTTATCTGACGCTCAATTACATCCCTAGGGGAGCGTCATATTGGCTCTGCTGGATAACATTGCCCTGATTAACGTTTATGCTCCCTCTGGTTCCAATCCACGACAGGAACTTGAGCAGTTCTTTCAACAGGCGTTGACAGCCCATTTACTATCCGGTAAAGAGTGTATCACTGCATGGGATTTCAACTGTACGCTTCAAGTTAAGGATCAGAAAGGTGCTGCCATTCTCAGCCCTTGATTCTGCAATTAGTGACGCAATTACATCTACGTGATGCCTGGGAGCTGCATCATGGTAATACGGTGCCATTCACCTTTTTCCGAGGCGCCTCAGCATCTCGACTGGATCGTTTTTATTTATATGACGCCTTGGTTCCCCGTTTCCAGCGCATTGATGTTCATTCCGTTGCCTTTAGTGACCACCAAGCCGTTACGTGTGCCCTACAACTAACGTCTCCTAGTCTAGATACTGGAAGGAGTTACTGGAAAATCAATTCAACCCTATTTAAGGATGAGGACTGTCGATTGCGTTTTCCTACAAAATGGGCAGCTTTAAAATTATTTCATCACCGTACCTACCGTAAATCAGAATGGTGGACCGTTACGGCAAAACCGGACATCAAAGCATTCTTCAAAACAATTAGTTTTGAGAAGGCCCGTGAAAGAAGAGAGGTGTTGCAATTTTATAATGGGGTGCTTTGGAATCTACATGAGCAGCAGAATCGAGGTGCGGAGGTCACTCCGGCTATCAGGAGAATAAAGGAAATAATTAAAGGCAAACAAGATCAAATGCTGCAGGGTTGCGCCATTCGGTCCCCCTTGACGCACGCTCTCTCCGATGAACAGGCCTCCTTTTATTCATTGGCCAAAAAAGCACCCATGGACAGGCCAAGTACATTTCATCGCTCACTGACGGTGCTACTGATGTTATGTTGCATGGGACACGCCAGTTACTGCCTTATCTTCAGGAGCAATACCAGCGCCTATTTGGGGAGACTCAAGCGGAACCCATGACTAGCGGGGCGACCCTCAGTAGCCCCTTGGCTCACATTAGTCAGTCCACGGAGGAGAGTCTACAAGGTCCCATAACAAAACGAGAGGTACATCAAGTGGTGCAACATTTGAAACGCAATACGGCACCTGGCTCGGATGGTCGACCTTGCATTCTGATCGATAATTAAGGCTGAGTTTGTTGCAGTGCTACAGGAATTATGTGACGGAGGCTGGTTTCCAGGAAATTTCGCTGATGGAATTATAATTTTACTCCCGCGGAAACACTGTCCCCAGGCAGCGATGGACTTTTGCCCAATAACACTGCTGAATTCAGATTACAAAATCTTTGTGAAGCTTTTAGCCAGCAGACTAAAACCAGCGTATGAGGAGGTGCTCCATGTTAATCAAACAGCTCTTCAACGCAAGAATATTGAATGTGCCCTTGCGGAATTAAGAGATGCGGTTGTCCATCTTGAGCAGCACCATTGCTCCTTGGCATTAGTTAATCAGGATTTTCATAGGGCTTTTGAAGGAGTTCAGCACTTGCATATTTGGCGGTGTTTGCGCGCAACTGGGGTACCTCAACAAATGATAGCAGCGATTCAAGGGCTTTATCGCCAAGCACCATCAAGAATACTTTGTTACGACTTTTTGTCGACACTTATTCCAATACCATAGTCAATCAGGCAGGGGTGTCCCTTATCTATGGGACTGTTTGCCTTGACACTCATTCCATTACTCCAGATGCTACAGGATAGACTGCAAGGCTTAACTATAGCTGGGGAACGCCTTAAAGTAATGGCTTACGCGGATGAATTGACGGTCTTGGCCAAAGATCACCAGGATATGGAGGAGATAGCCATGGCGATTGTGACTTACAGTCGAATTTCGGAAGTTCAGCTCAACACCCACAAATCAGAAATCCTTACACTTGGCTCCTGGGAACATCCACCAACATTGCTGCATATGAAGGTGGTTCCACAGACTACTATACTAGGGGTTATATTTACCTCTAACATAACAGAAATGATTTCTCTTAATTGGACCCAGAGGCTCAACGCGCTACGTTTTAACCTACATGAAGATGGCTCTCGAAATCTAACGTTGCAACGCGTCTGGTGCGTTCATACTTATGCCTTGAGTAAACTGTGGTATGTGGCGCAGATTTTGCCGCTCCCTAAGCAGTTCGCCCAACGTTTTGAGACTCTGCTTGGATATTCCCTGTGGACGGGGAAAGCATATCGAGTTGCTTGCCCGCAATTGCGTCTTCCTTTAAAGAAAGGTGGTTGTGGTCTAGTGGATGTTGATAACACGTGTATGGCACTGTTGGGAAAGACAGGATTGTCCTCGTTACTTGGCAGTTAGTCTCCGATTGAGAAGAAGTTTTGGTATGTCCAGTTACGTACCGTGGAGACACCGACACGGGAATTTCATCGTTTGGTCGCCAAGCTTCGTGCTCTTGAAAATATCGGGGAGCGACTGGAGAAGTTTCTGACTACCAAGAACCTCTATCGTCACTTGATGGAGCCAGGTATTCAACGACCTAATGTGGAAACACAATACAGTCGTGATTGGAAATGCGTTTGGGCCAATGCAACCAACTGTAACCTTCCGTCGATCTGGAGAGAAACTGTTTGTGAAGTTGTAAACGAAACGGTTCCAACTGCAGATAAGATGTGGCGTCACGGGAGAGTGAATTCGCAGATCTGTGGCGTATGTGTGAAAGATGATACACTTGAGCATCGCTTGTATAACTGTCAGCGGGTTGACTTGATTTGGACCTCCATCCGAGACGCATTACATAAACTTCGTCCTGAAGAATGCTTACGTTCGGTACCACAGCTGGTACAACTGCAGTTTCGTTTCAAAGACACGAAATTTCATAATTCTGCAGTGTGGTTGGTTGCTGGTACACTACATTGGCTGCTGAAAGTAAGGCGAGGAGACACTGTGTTAGGAAAGCACTTACGTATATTTTTAAATGAGCAGAGATGGACCTATATACGGAAGAAAACCTTGCGTTCTCTGGAGCCATACATTTATCACTTGGAACAAATGCAGATCTAATAACCATTTAAGCAAATAGAACCCTTCATACTGTCTCACAGTACAAGCCAATAAAACAAGAAATTTTCCAAACGACTTACCCTGTACCCGTTCCCGTCTTTAAAAAAAAATTTAATAGATATGTATATAAGTAAAAAAAGTAAAAGAACAAATATAAAATTTAAAAAAAAACTTAGAATACACTTGTTCAATAGGCTTTCTTTCCTTAGATATATTTAAGATGATTACTTAAGACACATACAAAGAGTTAAGTAACAAAAAAAATCCCCTTAGAAAATAAAATTTAAAAAAAGTGTGGTAAACAATGGCCCCTTTGCCGCTAAAGCGTTCTGTGGTTGTCTTGTCTTGTAGTTGTTTTAGACGCTACTGCCAACCTGAAGTGTTGACTACTGCGTTTGAATATGATGGTGAGTACAATAGACTTTTATTTAGGCAGTGTAAATATGATGAGTAGGAAGCGTTATCCACCCATTGATGTGAGATAGATACGATATCTTTCAAAAAGTATCGCAAATTTGGAATTTTCGCGGGGTATGTATATTCGATTTTCGATTGTTTTGTAGCGTTATATCCCTCAGTTATGTTGACAAGCTCGGACAATTTGGATGTTCGGTTCACAGATTCAGTTCAGTTAGTTGTTGACAGCTATTTTGCTTGGATGTGTTTTGCCTCGACTTCGACTTTTGCCTATTCCAAAAGAGGAACAAAGAATCTGTATCAAATTTTGTGTGAGAAACAAACTTAAGTGCACGGATACATTCCGAATGTTAACTGTGGCATGTGATGAAGCTACCTTGCACAAAATCAACGTTTATCGGTTGTACAAAAGGTTTTTAGAGGTTCGAGAAAATGGAAACGACGAAGGGCGTCCTGGACGCCGGAGTTCGTCAACAACAGACAAGAACATTGAAGCAGTGAAGAAAACAATTGGCCAATCGTCAGATCACCGTTGGAGAAGTTACTGAGGACATAAAGATATCGAATGGCTCGTGTCATTCGATTTTGACCAATGCATTGGACATGAGACGGGTCGCCGCAAAATTCGTACCAAAGTTGCTTAAATTCGACCAAAACACTATCGCATTAACGATGCTAAGGAACTGTTCTGTGGCTAAGGAGCTGTTGAACTCTGTCCGCGACAACCCATATTTGCTCCAGAGTCATAACTAGTGACGAATCGTGGGTTTATGGTTATGATGTGGAAACTAAAGCTCAATCATCCCAATGGATGCTGCCGCACGAGGCAGGATCGAAAAAAAGCGCGCAAAATTCGGTCGAATGTGGTTTGCTTGCAGTTTTCTTCTATTGCAGGGGATTGTGTAACGGAAGTTCTGTTGCAAATGCACTCCAAGGAATTTGACACTTTGTACACGCCGTATTTCGTGATCTGGTATCCGCAACAAGAAGGACGATGATCGCATTGATTTTTGGAAGTGTACACTACACTAATTCCATGCTTAGATCACAGAGGTGCCTGCTGATTCTGTTACAATCTTCTTCGAAGTTGCGTATGTCTGTTTGCAATGCCCGCTATGGGGGTATATATAACAATGTCATCAACAAATTTTGGTACCCTGATAGTGACTGTGGTTGAACAAACGTCTCGTATATATAAGGTGTACATGAGAGGGCTGAGAGCCGAACCTTGAATCAATCTTCGCGATGTGCCACGAGTTGTGTTTTGCCATGCCGGTGCCAGCACGGTGCAGCGGTTCTCTACGAGTCTGCAGATAACCTGCGGGAACGATAATCTCTCCGTGAGTCTTGGTATCATAACATGATCATAAGGAGATGACAGATCTAAGATAAGGGCCGTGGGTTTTCGTTCCTCTCCGCCTGTTTTTAGGGTGGGCAAAATGATATGTTTCCACAATTCTGGTGGCTGACCCGATTGTAGAGGTACCAGGCTTTCGGTTGTTGTTTTATAGATAAAGAAGAAGAAAATATAAATTACGAATGATTTTGTGAGGTAATATTGTTACTTTGAAAAGGTAATTTATGTCTTTCGTTGGCTATACTCTCTGTTGTGGTACAGTCCCTTTAACAAAGAAGTGTGCGACACTTTAATACAGTATTTGTAGTTTGGTGTTCTTCTTTGTAATTAAAAATAAGGCGGAGAGAGGTGAAAATGAAATGGAAATAGGCGATGTTATAGAGTATGCACCAGTTTCCATAATCATAGTTGTATACGAATCAGTCTCATTTATTATCCCATAAGTATTAAGAATGCACATTTGTTTATATAAATATATGTTAAACAGTTGCTTTACCAGTCATAAAATTACGGAATAAACGCAGTACCGTTGCGGTGTATTAAGACGGCCGCAGTAACGACAAATTTAGTATTTTATTTTTTATTCAAATTGAGGTTACAAAGGGCAGCTTAGAAACATTTAGCAAACCCCCAAAAAGTTGCTAAGGACTGTCACTGTACGTGTACTTTGAAAGATAATGCCTTAGTAATTAAACTATAACTACTCGGGTTAAAAAGCTGTTCTTTTTGGCAAAATTCTTTGAAACTTTCAATTGGATGTACACGCTAAGATTAATGAACACATCATACAGTTATTTTATGCTTTCAGATGTTAACATCGAAGCTATTTTATATTTCTAAAACTCTTGTATGGTGAAATATGCTAATATTTGACAAGCTTTCTTACCAGATAGCATAAAATAAAATGCTTTTCCATTCACTATTTCCTGATTTATGTGACCTGCTATTAAATTGTTTATCCTACTCCATCATAGCAGCCAACATTAGACTAACAAACCCTGTCACCCTTTGCAAATAACTCGGTTAAAACATTAAGCCACAAGGCACACTGAGATAATGTAAATCCTAACCAAGGGATGCTTTTTATAAGTGGAGAAATAAAGCTGATGTTCTCTTCCTGAAAGATAAACCTAAAGTCCCTTAAGAAACCAGCACTATTCTGTCTATAACAAATTATTCAAACACAAAAATAAACACTATTTTTAAACTTTGATGTCCCATATGCTAACTAACTAATAATAAATTACTACTTAATATTAAAAAGACACAAAGTATGCATATTTCACTATCAAATAGAAATGAAGCTAATATAGCTCCTGTAATCACTTTTGGCAATGAGGTAATACAACAATGAAACAAAATTTTTGGGGGTAATTATTGACAAATTTTTAACCTGGAAGCCGCATATTCAGTATATTACTGCAAAAATTAATAAAGCCCACTACATAATATCAGTGCTAAGGAAAATTTGTAATACACAAACATTAATGCTGATTTACTATTCATATGTGCAGTCTTATCTTGCATATGGTATCTTTATCTGGGGATCAGCTACCGAAATAAAATATTTATTTGTAACACAAAAGAAAATAATAAGAAGAATGTTTATCTAAGCAAAAGGACTCATTGTATGAAATATTTTAAGGAAAATAATATACTAACTCTGCCATGTCTGTGTATCTTAGAAACCGTATGCTTTATAAACAACAACATACAATATTTTCAAACAAATAACACTATTCATGAACATTATACTAGGAATGGTGCTAAATTACATATACTGGGATCAAGATCAAATAAAAAACTTAACTCAGTACTTCATAAAGGGGTTCACATGTATAACTTAATCTTAAAGAAAATCGAAAACAATGATAAGAAAAGATTCAGAAGAGATGTGAAATCATTTTTAATAAATCAGTGCTTCTATAGTACTCAAGAGTTCTTTGAATATTTTAGATACCAGATTAAGTAGAGTAAATGATTACATGAGAATAATTTTATGATACTAATGGTTGACAATTCATGTAAGTTTTCTGTATTTGTTGACATTGATACAATTTAATCTGATTATTGCATGCAGAATTAATTCTGTATTTTCTGAATTTCTAGTTTGTATTGTTTGTACTGTATCTTGAAAAAGCAAATATTTCTGTACAGAAATTAAATGCTAAATAAATAAATAAAATAAATAAATAAATATGAAAAGGATATTAAACTGCAGTAAATTCTGCCAAAATGGCATTTACATATCACTGAAAGGAACACAGTAATGAATGTAATCAGATGAAGAGAGACTCTGAAACATGTTTCAGAAAGTTCTGGTGCAGAAAGTTTGTATAAACATGTCAGTGTTTACTATAATTGTGAAAATATCTACATTATGTTTGCCATAACATTTAAAAATACTGTGCAACATATGTATCTCATGATAGTGTGTTTCTGTGCATGGGAAATTACCTGCACTCTATAAATTTTGCATTCTTGCAGCTATTTCAGCTTCAAAAATGGAAAACAAAGCTTTAGTTGATAAATTAAGTATTTCAGACGAGTCACAACCCAAAATATTGGAAGAGTCCGCTAAAGCATGTGTCATGCATACAGTAGATTTTAGTAAAAGATCTCTAAATTATATTAAAATTAAAGTAATATAAGTACTGTATAAACACAAAATTCATAGTCATTTACACAGAAAATTGAAGCTAGTTACACTGGAGTAATAAATATTACACAAATAAAAATATTTGTTACTTATAATCCACTTATCTTAAGAAGTTGATGTTAAAACTTCTTTCTTCTTATTCAAATCAATTTCGAAGGCATTTTGCATACATCCTCAAAACAACGGAGTTTATTTTCACTGAGGATAATATAATAATAATATAATAATAATTTATTTTCATCCATAATAACACTTACATGTTGTCGGATACGTCAAAATAAACAGTTATATACATTTAATTACAATTCGTCCAGTCTATACAAGCATTTTTGTATTAGAAACTTGTTTAGTTCATTTTTAAATTTACCTTTTTTGTTTTTAGTGAATTTGGTAGTTTATTAAGTAATAATTTTCCCATTATTAAGGGATCTTTATCTGTTGACTTCTTATTTAAAGTTATTCTGTGGTAATTATTTTGTGTCGTTGTTTCGTGTTTGTGACAATGTTTATTTAAGTTACCCATTTCATCCTTGCTAATTACAAACATTATTACTTTAAAAACGTATAGAGATACTACTGTTAGGATTTTGTTTTCTACAAAAACATTTCTGCATGATTCTCTTCTATTTATCTTATATACACATCTTATATATTTCTTCTGCAAAACTAGCAATCTGTTCATGTTAGTCATACAAATGCTGCCCCATATCTCAACTGCATATTGTAGATGTGAATGTATTATTCCATAATAAGTTAGTTTCAGATATTCAGAATTTAGGTATTTTGCTAGGTTCCTTAATAAATAAAGATTTGTACTTATCTTTTTACATATGTAGTCGATATGGTGTCTGAATGTTAGGTTTTCATCAATAATCACTCCTAAGAATTTTATCTTATCTAATTGCTCGATTTGTTCACCATTTATATTTATATTGATAGAATTACTACTATACCTGTTATTGCAGTGTTGAAACATGACTGTTTTTGTTTTTTGAAGATTTATGATGAATGCAAAATGCCTTCGAAATCGATACGAATAAGAAGAAAGGAGTTTTAACATCAACTTCTTAAGATAAGTGGATTATAAGTAACAAACATTTTTATTTGTGTAAAATTCATAGTCATTTGTTGACATATTCTCAGTTTTCTGAATTCTATGTTATGAACCATACCAATATGACCTTAATAATACAAGATGCAGATATAAATGGGGTGCTTGTTCTGTGCTTTCACTTCTAAACAACAAGCTTGTGAGTTAAAACATGAGTAAAAATCCAAGCCAAAAACATTACATTGGAGCTGTTGCCAGTAAAATCTCAGTAGTGGTAGAGAAGGTGTATATTGCAGTGTTTCTCTTATAAACAAAGTTGTGATACCGACTTCTTTACTTGACAAATCAAAGACACTGAAAGCTGCCTTACTATAATCCAAATACTCATGCTTGAAACTAATTGTATTTAAAAGAAGATATTAATTATATTTTTGGTTTTGTTTAATATACTCGTAAAATTATATAAATCATATTTCATGGCTGGTTTTTTTTTTTTTTTTTGTGTGTGTAATTTACGTCCTTCAGTGCTAAGTCATATCAGACGAATGAAATGGGTGAAATGATGGTCAAATGAGTCCAGGGTCTATGGAGCTCAGGGCTACCCGACATTGTCTTTCAGAATAAGGGAAAACCCCTGAAAAACCCGTATCCAGGTAACTCACCCTGACCGAGATTCAAACTCGAGACCTCTTGAATGTGAGGCAGACGTGCTACATCTATGCTACCGAGACAGGCTTTTTGGCTGCTAACTGACGGACAAAAAGCTGTTTTAATTGCACTAAAAGGTATGTTTAATCCTGCAAATATTGATATTTGTATTTATTGTTGCAGACATGAAATATTAGGTTGTCTCATAAGTAATGACAGTTTTTTGATTTTGGTGTTTTGGTAATGTATTGGCTTTCTTTGGTTCAGCTATTTACAGGATGCCATGGCTAGTGTTGCGTACATTGCGAGTATGTATTAGTCTTCAGTTATTAATAAACAATCACAAAATGGAGACAACAGAGTTTGAACTTAGAGTACTTCTAAAACACTACTAGAAACAAGATTATAAAGTCGCTGTCACAGCTAGAAGAATATGTGAAGTGGAAGGAGAAGATGTCGTTAGTGAGTGTGTGGCACAATGATGGTTTCAACGTTTCAACAATGGAGACGAAAACACTAAAGATTTACCACATTCTGGAAGATATAAAGTATGGAATATTGAGGTTACACGACAGGTTTTGTGAGAAAATCCACAAAAAAGTACCCGTAAGCTTTCAGAAGAACTTGGTACATCAAAAGATGCCATACATCGTCACATTAAGACATTTGGAAAATCATACAGAAGCTGTAGATCTGTACCTCAACAGACTGAATCTAGAGTGGATATTTGTCGTCAGCTTATCCGTAATCCCATGGATGATAGATTTGTCACTTGTGATGTAAAATGGGTATATTACCGAAACAGTGACTTGATCCCCGCCAACTTGGCCAACTTATTGTAATATTGAAATTATAAAGTCATTAAAAAATTTCCAGGAATTTGTTGATAAAGTAACAACACTAGTGAAGCAACTGTGCCAAAACTATCTTTTCAAATGTTTTGAAACTACAAGTACAAGGGCCTTTTTTTTTTTTTCAATCTCCGATAGGCTATAAATAAAAGACAAATTCATAGAAAACAATTATTTTATTACCAATAGCTTTGTATTCAAATGAGGAGTGACATTGTTGTGATTGTCATTTTGTTTCTGATGTCGACAGGTACAGTGTCATTGGAAGTATAATAACCATTTTCATTCTAAAGATTTAATTTTTTCAACTTTAAAATTTTGAAGATAAAAATACATAAAAGTGTTAAATATATTAAACTTTTAAACAATGATCTATATGTAGATCCTGAATTGGATTGCTTTGGATTATGCTATGGAGGAGATTTGGCAACGAAACCTGTGCTTTATTGTACCTATGCTCCAAATGGGGCATACCCGGGAGGAAAGATGAGGCGAGAGAAGACATGGTGGCCAGCACAAAGAGTCACGACAAAGCAGAGGACAGGGTCCATATTATTTACCAATTGGAAACTCCCCAGGCAAGCCAACACAATCATCCCACATGCTGCGGTCCGGAAATGGCCCATCAGGTTGGCCCAAAGACTGGAAAACTGTCCTACCAAAGGGAAAAGTGTTTACCATGAGCATAATCCTACTGCCATGTAGCGCTGAGACTCCCGCTAACACTTCTGCCCTGAAAGAGACCACTAGATGAGAGATGATGTGAAATGATAATGGAGATGAAATGGAGGGACAGGAAATTTTGGGGGTGTCTACCCACCACAAGAAGGCAAGAGATGAATGAAGGGGAGAAGGGTTTGAATTGTTTATCTGCTCTGTTAGTGGATCTGTTTACTAGGGAAATGAGTGAGAGTACATGTATATGAGTCACCCATGTTGCCAGATCTAATGCTTGTTGAAGTAACTAGTGATAGGTATTATGTATGGATGAGTTATGTGACAACACTTGCATATTTTAAACGAATCTAGCATCCTTGTCATACTGGGAAGGCAAGTATAAACACCTTGCCGACAGCAAAAGTGATTATGTTACACATTCCTCTAGCTCACCTTCTTGTACTGGGCAGACAGTACCCAGTATTCGCTGGGTCAGGTAGATAGACAATGGGAATCAAACCTCGACCTCCCAAATGCAGGCCACAGATGAAACTGCCTGAGCTATCCCACTCAGTTACATGTTGATCTTGGTTTTACTCCTCCCATTATTCTTAGAATCCATTTTTGTTTTATGAATAGTGAGTTGTAATGAGGTGAAGGTTACCCCATCTTAACATAGAATGAATGCATGTGAAATATATGCTTCTAAGTGTCAGCACAGACTATGTGAACCTATTGTCTCAAATTATAGCAAGTGCACTCATTTTGTTCAGTTGGTCAATGTCTGTCAGCATATTTAATTACGTGGTTATTGCACATTAATTGGTCTTATGTAAGTTTACAATTAAATTATTACTATTGAACCAGTTAGTCATATTTGTAGAGCCTTACATCCTCAATGAGATTAACTGAGCATAAGCTCGAAAGATGCACAGATATCTAATCAAATACTGCTTTATTTTGTAATTTTTCATGTGTTTTTTTTCCCCTTTCTTTTGCAGATATTGTAATGAAGATTTACAACTTTGCAGCATACATCAGCTGTGAAATGGATACAGAAACCAAAGAAGAGGCTCATGCTTAAGTCTTTAGGTGGTGTGAATAAAAATGAGTATTTTATTTTACACATTTTCAGAATTTAACATATTTTTAAAGTTTATACGTTAGATATACACATAGGCCATTAGTTACCACTATTAGGTTAATTGTTAGAAATTAATCTTACTTCCACACTAGCTATGTTAGTTTAAGCTTTGGATTGGTTGAGTCAGATTCAAAAATTCAGTGCCATACTTATCCAAACAGTCTACACACGGCAAGTGTGGAAATATGATCAATTTCCATCAACTGCCTGCCTCGGTAGCGTGGTGGTAGCATGTCTGCCTCACATTCAAATGGTCCCGAGTTCGAATCTCAGTCAGGGTGAGTTACCTGGATAAGGGATAAGGTTTTTCCGGGGTTTTCCCTTATCCTCAAAGACGAATGTCGGGTAACTCTAAGCTCTATGGACCCTGGGCTCATTTGAGCATCATTTCACCCATTCCATTCATCGTCCAATATGACTTAAAGTTGGAGGATTTAAATTATATATATAAAAATTCCATCAACTAACCTAATAGTGGTCTATAAAGACTGGGATTTAAGTACAGCACAAAAGGTGCATATCTCATTATATATGATAACTCCTAATGGTTTACGGAAAATATGAGTCAGTTAGAGAATTTAATATCACCTGGCATGTTGGCCATAGCAGCTCAATGGTTAAGAGCAACTGGATGAAGACCGGGAGATGTATGGTTCAAATCCTGGCTATAGCATTGTATTTTTCAGTTTGACTCTACCTATTTAAAAGAACAAATAACTTTAATGTATTACGTAGGAAATGAAGCTAGCTACAGTGAAGCAATAAGTATTACCAAATACAAATATTTGCTACTAAGGCTTCACTTATCTTAAGAAATTGGTGTTGATACTGATAGACAACAGAGTTTATCTGTGGACTGAGGACGCAAGTGATTTGTTTGCAAAATCGATCTCCATTTGAAAAGCAGTATTAACACTAATTTGTTAAGAAAAGTGAAGCTTTAGTGGCAAATATTTGTGTTTGTGTAATAATATGCTTCAGTGTAGCTAGCTTCATTTTCTACATAATCAGTAGTCTTTAATTTGAAGCATCCATTTTTGTTGTTTTCGCTTTTAGGTTACTATGGATAATTTTGCTTATAACAACATTTATGCGTTTAATTTAAATGTTATAGATACTAAATCTGAAATTAAGCTATATTTAAAACTTCAAAAGAAGAAAACATCTATTCTTGCAGACACTCGTTTTCTAAATCTTTGTTTAAAACATAAAGTAGTTCCTATATTTGTAAAGAACAATGGAGTTTATCTGTGGACTGAGGACACAAGCGATTTGTTTGCGAAATCGATCTCCATGTGAAAAGCAATATTAACACCAATTTCTTAAGATAAGTGAAGCCTTAGTGGCAAATACTTTTATTTGTATAACAACTTTAATGTAGTTTGTTGATAAATGAATGAAGCTTATCATTAGAGCAATTGAAAATAATAATGAATCTGCTTCTATAAAATGGTTATCCTATCGAATTTTGGCATTGGCTGAATTGGAAGTGGATGAAACAAAATATTACTCAGAAACAAATGACATCCAAAATTGACTTTTCACTGGCTTCTGATATATTAATATAAAATTTCCATATTATGTAAACTTAACGTAACACATGGCACAATAGCCTAAAGTGAGCCAGAGCCTGATGACCTAACTGCCAGCCTCAAGCCCACATACGCAAGACAAGGTGGGCAATCTCCAACCGATACGAGGAGGAGGTGTGGTCAGCATCTTGGCACCCTCAGCTGGAAAGTTTGCTTTGCTACCTAGCTTAGCTCCTCAATTTCCTCATAATGCTGAGTGAACACCAATACTATACTCAGCACTTAAAATCTGCACCCCACAGTGGTGGGATCGTTCCCAGGTGCTTTCTGTATCTGGAAACCAAAGCACAATGCTCTAGCCCACTACGCATTGGTGCAGTACTTTCCCATATTATAATAAAATATAATTACTTGCCACATACTTAACTTATCTTTTTAAGAACTCTCCACTGAAGATGGGAATATTTTTTTGCAAAACTAGTCTCTTGTATTTGTGAAGAGGTTCAACATTTGCTGAACCAAAGTGTTTTACATTTTCATTATTGGGTTATTGTCAGCTGCTTACACCCAAAAATGAGTAACAGTTTATTTACAAGTAATTAACTAATTTTATTTACCTCTCACATGTTGTGAATTGTTGAATGAGTTTAGTCACAATTAATGTTGGGTTAAGTCTGCAAATTATTTAAACACTTTTCTCTCCCATACAGAACACAGTACAATGCCAGACCATCCATAGAAATGCCAATGGATTACACACTGATGATAGGAAAGAGGTTTCCAGAAACTAGTCTTGTATAAATAATACATAAGTGGAGAGAAAAGTGTTTAAATAATTTGTAGACCTATCTCAGCATTAATTTTAAAGTTATTCAACTATGTACAACACTTGTTTTTAATTACAATGAGATTAGTCATTTATATTCTCACCATCCATTGACTTACCATCTGAGGAACATTCTTCTTCAGAGCATGTAATGAAGATACCATGAATAACAATGCCATATGCAGTAATGATGGTGAAATGGACTCGGAGATTGAAATTAAACAAGAACCTTGGTGTCTGGAAAGGACGACCTCATCAGAAATGAAATATCAGTCCAAAGCTGCTTCTGCTTCAGACTATCAGATGCAAAATGAAATATTGGTAAGTTCTGCAAAAGAGATCACTAGAGTTAAAGCTGACAAATGGCTCCAGTTGAGCAAACATGGCAACATGCTGGCACAATGTTAAATTTCTCAACTGTAAGTTGTAAGTTATCAGTGGGATATGTTATCTCAAAATGCATTTGGAAATACCTTGTGGCTTATTGGTAAAAATATGAAACAGTTGAAGAAATTAATATGCCAGCATGTTATGTTGTCTTGAGCAAAATGATGCTATGGGAAGCCAAAAGTCTGTGCTTAACTATGGCATTGAATTTTTCACTCTGATTTTGTTTTTCTAATGATATCATTGTTGTAAATTTTGAAGAATAACTGGAACTATTGTTTTCCAGTTGCCTTATCTTACATTTACCTATATCTTATCATACATTTTAGACTGAACAACAATTGTATATAAATATGTAAACACTGATGTACAATTAAACTGTTTCAGGGTTGGGCAGATGAAGACTTTCCTCCAGCAGAATCGCCAAGGTATTACTTTCAGCTCAATTTGTACTCTTAAACGACTTGCATGCTGTTGGCTAATTTTCTTGGCTGCATAAGCTTTCCTTTCTGTTGCATACTGTCTCATAGCTATTAACTATGCCCAGTCTCTGGAATTGTCTTCCTGAAGAGCAGCTACAGAGCCTTTGTGGCCATATTACAAGGAATTGCTTGCCCTATGGCCATATTACAGGGGATTGCTTGCCCTGCGCTGTACTGATTTGTTTCTAGATGTAGCCATATTACAGGGAATTGCTTGCCCTGCGCTGTACTGATTTGTTTCTACATGTAGCCATATTACAGGGGATTGCTTGTCCTGCACTGTACTGATTTGTTGCTACATGTAGCCAAATTACAGGGGATTGCTTGCCCTGCACTGTACTGATTTGTTTCTGCGGGTGGCCATATTACACGGAATTGCTTTCCATGTACTGCACTGATTTGTTTCTGCATGTGGCCATATTACACGGAATTGCTTGCCATGTACTGCACTGATTTGTTTCTGCGGGTGGCCATATTACACGGAATTGCTTGCCATGTACTGCACTGATTTGTTTCTGCGGGTGGCCATATTACACGGAATTGCTTGCCATGTACTGCACTGATTTGTTTCTGCGGGTGGCCATATTACACGGAATTGCTTGCCATGTACTGCACTGATTTGTTTCTGCGGATAGCCATATTACACGGAATTTCTTGCCCTGCACTGTACTAATTTGTTTCTGCATGTGGCCATATTACAGGGAATTGCTTGCCATGTACTGCACTGATTTGTTTCTGCGGGTGGCCATATTACATGGAATTTCTTGCCCTGCACTGTACTAATTTGTTTCTGCATGTGGCCATATTACAGGGAATTGCTTGCCATGTACTGTACTGATTTGTTTCTGCAGGTGGCCATATTACACGGAATTGCTTGCCATGTACTGCACTGATTTATTTCTGCATGTGGCCATATTACAGGGAATTACTTACCATGTGCTGCACTGCTGTTAGTTGCCTTTTCTTCCCTTGCTGAATGAACACTGCTGGTAATTACCTAGGCCATATTGTACATAGTGTACTGCATATTGAAGTAATCCAAGTATTTTTAAGAATGTCATCTAAGCACCTTGGGTGCTACTAAAGATTGTAATTATTGGACCCAAAATTGCTATAAAAAAAGACAGCAAAAGTGCAAGTCATAGTTTCTATAATGGACAGACCAAGTGATCATAAAATTTCAATTTTTGGCTTCAGGTGAACAAAACTTCTATCTGACACAGAAAGACTTTGCCACATAATTATGCATTAATGAAGTTACTCTGAATTAATGTAATTGTTAAGCATTTATTCTTGAGGTTAAGTGTAGATTAAGCAATACTCAATGTTTCATTTGTTCTGTGTAAAATTTCCTTGTTTCATATTTTCCTATAAATCATTTATAGGACATTTTTCTCCCTTCGGAAAACTCAAAGGTTGTGTGTTTTGTAGATAGAACAAGAAGGGTGCATACATGCCTAAAGTTTTATGTTTTGTATTAAGTTGGCAAGTACCCTGAAGCTCATTTGAGTACTAATTCGGCGATATCCCACTCCCCCACCACATCCCCATATTTTTCTGCAGTTTTCAGTTTAATTTTTTCACCTAAACTTATTTTTTATGTATGTACTGCATCATTCTTCATTTAAAACCTAACAGAGTACAGCATTTTGCCTCTTCTGCAACCTTTCTAGATTCCCCCACTACCGACTGCCATTGTGCTAGCAGTGTGCACTTCACTCAGCAGTATTGTACCACCACCAGTATGAACAGGTAGTTGACTTCAGAGCAACACATTGTTGTGTGTAAAAGCTATTATAAATGCGGATCACAAAGCTGTGTTTGCACAGAGTATATTCAGATAATCCCTGGTCAAGTGCCTCCTTCTATATTTACTGTTCACAAGATTGTGAAGAAATTCAAAACCACTGGATCTGTAGCAAACAAAAAACAAAAGCGTAAATGTACAGTGTTAAACAGAGGAAAAGTTAGAATACATAGGTGCAAGTTTTGAACGTTCATAACCAAATCCATTTCAAAATCAGCACAAGTGGGAAATTCAGAATCTTCAGCGCATAGAGCTACTAAATTATAAAACTAAAACTGTATAAGTGAATAAGTATCCATGGTTTAAAACAAGGTGATCCAATGTCATAAATGAATGGTTTCTTTTATCAGTGAATGACGGTTTATTGATACAGCTTCTGCTCATTTCCAAAGAGGCATGGTTCCACCTCAGTGGTCGTGTCAACACTCATAATAGTCATTACTGGGCCTCTGAAAATCCACTTTGTGTTCAAGAAATTCCTCATTATGATCGGAAAGTTGGAATTACATATGCTGTTAATGCTAGATGCATAATCAGTCCAATATTCTTGAGCAGACTGTAAATGCAGAGGTACCAAAATGACATTATGAGTCCATTTTAACATGAACTAACAGAAGAAAAAGAGAAATTATATGGTTGGCTTCAACAAGGTTCTGCTACTGCCCATACAATAGAGGAGTCCATGAATAAAATTAGGGAACTATTTGAAGATGAGTGATAAGTGCCAGTCTATGGCCTTCTCGCTCCCCCGACATAACAGTGTGAGGGGTAACCTGAAAGACAAAATTTATGAGACAAATCCTCATACTTGGAAGAACTAATACGGAGAAACTTTCTCTTGTGTGACGCGAGAATATTTTCTAAGTCCCAAAGTGCAGGTATACGCATGCACAAGCAGACAGTCGGCATGTTCTCATGTTGCAGTCAACATGAGAAAGAGTGTAACACTCATAGCCAACCTCTGCAAAAATGCCCCAGACATCTGTCCAGCACCAGTGCAGAAAGACATGTGGATGCATTTAGCACAGTTCAGTTTTGGAAAATAATGACCGTGTTTCCTCTCAGGTTTTATTGCTTTACAAAAGTAGGCTTGCTGTCCAGCAGAAGTACCTATTGTACTGTTAGAAGTGAAGGCTGTTCTTTCTGTGTGTTCTCCAAATATTTAAGATTCATTCAGCGGATTGTTGAAAATCTGAAAAACTGGCCCAATAAATAAGTAAAATGGACTTGTCCTTTTATTTTAATAATGAGGAAGCCTGCCTTCAATTATTATTCGACAGGATCTGCTGAGAACACAGATTTAGTGTAATTTAGGGACAAATAAGACTGTTGGCAGCATTGCATTCAGTGGAGAAACAGGGATAGTTTGGCTGCACTGAATTCTTCAATATAGCTACATGCGCAGTAAGTAAATAAATAAACAATTAAGTTATGACGTCAGTAGTGTTAAAAGAATGACCTCCAGCACGAAATTGCACTAAAAAGTAAAGAAATCATATTAATAGATAGAGTCAACATGAAAAATTCAATGCCACGGCCGGGATTTGAACCACGGATCTCCTGCTTTCTATCCAGTTGCTCTAACCCATTGAGCTACCATGGCCAACTTGCCATCACAATATTAAATTCTCCATTTGACTCGTATATTTCCCTGGTAGACCACTAGGGGCTCTCGCATCCAAGATTCACTATTTGTGGCAACTTATTATCGTAAGTAGTTGAGTCCCGGGCTTCATCATTTAACTCATATTATTTTAGTTAATTGATGGAAATTAATCATTTCTTCACACTAGCCGTATATAGGCTAAGGTCTTTGAAAGATAGAGTCAACATGAAAAATTCAATGCCACGGCCGCGATTTGAACCACGGATCTCCTGGTTTCCGTCCAGTCACTCTAACCCATTGAGCTACCATGGCCAACGTGCCATCACGACATTAAATTCTCCATTTGACTAGTTTATTTCCCCAGTAGATCACCAAAATGGTGAATATTGAATGCGAGAGCCTCTAGTGATCTACCGGGGAAATATACAAGTCAAATGGAGAATTTAATGTCGTGATGACAAGTTGGCCATGGTAGCTCAATGGGTTAGAACGACTGGATGGAAACCAGGAGATCCGTGGTTCAAATCCCGACCATGGCATTGAATTTTTCATGTTGACTCCATCTATCAAAGACCTTAGCCTATATACGGCTAGTGTGAAGAAATGATTTATTTCCATCAATTAACTAAAATCATATTAAACTCATAGTTAAATTATAAAAAATTGTAGTTGTATAAAAAGTGCGAAGGACTTAGGAAAAATCGCCGGCATCACACAATAGAAAGAAGAGCCCAAAACACTAGAAATGAAATTTGAAACATTACAATGGCCCATCTTAATCACGTGAATCACAATGTGTTCTTCCGATATATTGCTTGTTTAGCCGAGGGTAGACGACATTTCCAGCATCTTCTATAAGCTAAGAGCTCTGCTTTCATGCAGAGGTTATGTAGGAGCAAAGTTGGTGTGGCACACCCATTCGTACACAGATGAAATGCAGTGCTCCTGTTAGGTTTGAATTGAAGAACCCTGTACTTCTGTTATATATATGCAGAATAACTAGCCATATATTTTTAAGTAATACCAACATGTTGGTGATGAGTGAGAGTTATTATCAGAGAAAGAAGACTTATTCGACTGTAGAGCACCAAACTCTCAGCAGGTACTGACAGCAGCTATCTTAACGCCATGTCCACTGGCAAAATAATGCATTGCATTATCTTCCTGTAAATGGGAATTAGCCTTAGTGATGATTAAAACATTAGCTGTACATAAATAATAATGTCTTTAAAACCTTTTAGTAATTTGTAATTTCTGATAATACGTGGTGCAATATTTCAGGTTA
This sequence comes from Mantis religiosa, assembly GCA_030765055.1. Taxonomy (NCBI): domain Eukaryota; kingdom Metazoa; phylum Arthropoda; class Insecta; order Mantodea; family Mantidae; genus Mantis; species Mantis religiosa. Next base: position 174,427,515 of record CM060955.1, on the reverse strand, counting down.
TACACAGAAGCAGCTTCAAGTGCTAGCAGTGGAAGTTCAGCTTTACTCGCCACTGAAGATGGAGAAGAAAAAGACAATGTGAAAATGAGAAAGGGCAGTCTTGAGTTTGAAAAAGTCAATATTTATGAAGTTTATGGAAGTGATGGTTTGGAAACATCCTGCGTAGAACAAAGCGTTCGGTTACTTAAGTCAAGAAAGTCTCATGAATGTAAGCAGAATGGGAAACAATATAGATTTAATGTCAGTGGTAGTAGCTGCTGGTATGTGCACTGACCAGATATTTGAATAATAAGAGCTTTAGTGGATTGGGAAGCTTGAAGACTCATAATTTAATTCATGAGGGCAAAAGATCATTAGAAGATTAAATTTGTGAAAAGAGCTTAGGCTATTTGACGTCTTTTGTGACCAAGCGTGCAAGTCCAATACTTGTCCTGTATTGGCCAACCATCCGATTCACTAATAATTGCAAGTTTTTGAACAGCGAGTTAGTCACATTAATTGAATGGTTATCTTTGTAAAATTAGAACAGGTGTTAGGAACAAAAACTAACTTTCACAAAATAAAATAATCCATCCAATGTTTCCTAAGTTCATGATGTGTATATTTTTGGCAGTAATATGAACTGAGAAATCTCATTGGTTCCCAATGATGGTGTAATACCAATCCTAGTAGCTGAAGTCATTAAGGCATGAATACATGAACTGGACATTTTCAGCTTAAATCCTGCCAGGAGCGTCCTCTATGACTGAGTTTTTTTCCCAGGTTTTACTCAGTCTTCATAACTGAGTGGGATGGTTCAGGTGGTTTCGTCTGTGTCCCCTATTGAGTAGGCCTGAATTCAATTCCCATAGTCGGCCTACCTGACCCATGGGTTTTTCACGGGTTTTCCCAGGTTGCCTGTTGAATGCTGGGTAGGTTAATTACATCCTTCAAATTCCCTGTCCTTCCATTTCATCTCCATTATCATTCCATATCATGTCATATGGTGGTCTCTTTCAATGTACAAGTGTGGCGGATGATGATGATGTGGGTATAATGGCGCTCAACTGCACGGTCATCAGCATCCTTTTAAAAACTAGTTGCAATAAAAACCAGGTAAAAGGTGTCTAAAAATATCCATGCTAAATAAAATTACAAATAAAATGAAAATACACAGCAATGTTAAAACATACGACAAAAATAACTGCCAAAAATTAAAATGCATAAAACACTATCTTAGTCACTAAATTCTAAAATGAACATTTAAAATCAATTTAAAAACCTTGGCCACTGCCGTCTCATCATCCGTGAGTATCTCTGCCAAGCTGGCCGGCAACTGGAGAAAACTGCGGAGAGCTGCTAAGCTAAAACATTCTAAAAGGACATGTCAGACTGTCAGGTCGGCACTGCACAGCAGACAAATTGGAACTGGGTCCCCCTTTAATAAAAAACTGTGTAAAATGGCAGTGCCCAATATGCAACTGAGCCAAAATAATTTCCTTCCAACGTTTATAAGCGACAGGAGGTTACCTAGTTATCCAGAAGCTCCTTCACTGTTCTAAGCTTGTTGCCATGGAGAGCAGACCACTCATCGCGCCAGCATGACAATGCCACTCTATGCACAACAAGCCTAAAGTCTTTTGCGGTCACAAAAGGGATGTTAACACTGGGTGCTGTGGTGGCCACCTTAGGTGCCAAATCTGCCATTTTATTCCCCGGCAAGCCCATATGACCAGGAACCCATGCACACACCATGCTAATGCCAGAGGCATGTAAAATGTGGAGGGTGTCTGAATATACTGTACAAGAGGATGATGGTTGTACAGCTCACAAAGACTCTGAAGTGCTCTAGGGGAATCACTTAGGATAAGGCAATCACCAACCAGCTGCGGTGAACATGTAAAATGGCTCAGTATATTGTATAGAGCCTGCATTCTAGATGGAGTGTGGTGGATGTCTTGGCAGTGCATGGCAGATGATATGCTTTTGGTAAAACTTCCTCCAGTAGAATGGTCTCCAGTCTCTTAACCTGGTCTGCTAGTGCCATTTCCTTACCACAGTAAAGTGGGATGCGGTTGTTCTGGCGTGCCAGAGAGTTTCCAGCTGGTAAAGTACAGGAACACTGCCCTCTGCACTGTTGTGGTTCCCTGAAACGGCCACCCTCTGTCTCCACTTGTCTCATTCTTCCTATGGGGATGCCCCAGTTGGGCATATAGGTACAATAGACTAAGTTTAGATCTCTGTGCTGAATCTTCTCCGTAGTGTAGTCCGGTCCAGTCTTATTGTAATGTTTGACCCTTTCTCTCTGAGTCAAATGTGTCACTTCAAGTATTTCCCTTGTTTCTTTAAAATGATACCACAGCAACATAGTTGTACAGTATGGTGAGAAGGCTGGATAGGTGAACAATGCCCTTATTTCTTTTCAGTGGTACGAAAGCATTATAGACATGCAACAAGAATGGAGCGAGAAACGGCAGATGTTGTTAGAGCCAAGTTGGATAAGAAGCAGTATAGATTACTGAAAAGAGATGGCTTAAGCAGCAAAGTTTGGGACAGATTTCACTTGGTAGTGAATGAAGATAACTGTTCAGTTGGTTATGCATCGTGTGCAGACTGTTCAGCGCTGCTGACGTTCACTTCAGGAACCACCCATCTGATCAAGCATGTGTGTAAAGGTTGGAAGGACAAATCATCTAAGGCTTTTACCTTATCACCTGATGTAAAACAAACCATTACACAGAAATGTGTGGACATGTGTGTAAAAGATTTACAGCCTTTTAATATTGTTCTGGGCGATGGTTTTAAGCAACTTGGGCAGGAATTGATTAAAATTGGGGCACAGTATGGAAACATAAACATCGCAGACATTATGCCACATCCCACAACAATAAGCAGGCATATTAAGGACCAGGCAGATAAAACACGAAATAAATTAATGCCACAAGTCATAACTGCAGTAGAAAACAATGCATGTGCATGCACAGTGGACATGTGGACCGATTGTTACAATCAGCAGCAATACCTAACATTGACATCACATATTTTAGATAGTAATTTTAAACTGGTTAGTAATGTGTTATTTACTACAAAGTTTTCTTGCACCGCAACAAGTGAAGATATTCATGCAGAATTAGAAATTAAGTTGACTGAATTGAATATTTTCCCAGAACAGATGCAAAAAATAGTGTTCATTACTGATCAGGAAGCTAAACTTGAGAAAGCATTAAAAGGATACGAACATTACCGCTGTGCTATCCACTGCCTGAATGCTGTTCTAACACATACATTAGATGACGAGTTTCTAAAATACAGTGCACCAGCAGTAATGAAAACAATAACTGTTGCCAAGGAAACGGTGAGGTATATGAGAAAAAGTGGCCTCAGATCCAGTTTATTCAATAGCTTAAAACTAGAAACAGACACTAGATGGAACAATATATATACAATGTTAAACACAGTGCATCAACAATATGAACAGGTGTCGGAGATATTGAATGAAAGCAATGTGCCAGACAAACTACAAGGTTATGATCATTATCTTGCAGGAAAACTTATTGCATTTCTGAAACATTTTAAAGAAGCTTCTGAAGATCTGGAAAAAAAGAATGAACCTACAATTCAGACTGTGTTACTGTGGTTCCACAAGCTAAAAGGAATCTGTCAATCATCTGACAGCGACTCTGAGGTAAGTGATATCATACAATTGCATATGAGAGAAATATATATGCATGCTCTGTCTCTTAGCAATCTATAGAATCTTTGAAAGAGTGGTTAGCTTGGTACAAGAAAATTCACTTTTGACATCAGAATCAGATATTTGTGGCCCCATGTATTAAGCTCATAGATTTCTCATGAAAATTATAACTGCGGTAATAACTACATATTCTTTGTTGTAGCATCCTCCGACTTTAAGTCATATCGGATGATGAATGAATGGATGAAATAATACTCAAATGAGCCCAGGGTTCATAGAGCTTAAAGTTATCAGACATTCATCTTTCAGGATAAGGGAAAACCTCCATTGTCATATTCTATGATGAATGAAATGATGTTCAAATAAGTACAGGGTACATAGAGCTTAGAGTTACCAGACATTCATTTTCAGGATAAGGGAAAACCTCCAATGTTATCATATCGGATGGTGAATGAAATGATGTTCAAATGAGTACAGGGTACACAGAGCTTAGAGTTACCAGACATTTATCTTTCTGGATAAGGGAATGAAACCTTATCCAGATAATTCACCCTGACTGAGATTTGAACTTGGGACCTCTTGAGCATGAGTTAGATATGCTACCATCTAAGCTACAGAAGCGGGAAGTGATGTTTTTGTACCACCATACATCTCTCACACTTTTTAACAAAACTTGTGTTAACACTCAGTAATTCTACATGGCTATGTAAATGAAATCATGTGTCACCCATAAAAATAATTAATTGCGTGTCAATAAACCAATTATTAACATTAACCAACACCTGATTGCAGAAATTAGCTCTTCTCACATTGAACTATTTTGTCGAAAGTTTTATATAAACATGTGTAATCTATTTCTAGATACTATAATAGTTTATCGACACTACATCACTTACTCTGAAAAATAATGGAGGGGAGATGTGGGTCAGGAGATGAATTACTCATAAGCTCACATGTTGTTAGTCGACACCAGGTTAAAAATAGGAGCAATTGTGTTGTTGGTGTTTTTTTTAAAGCAAGTAATGCAGTATTAATAAACCACTATTATATCTCTGCTCACATTATTACATTGTTGAAAATCCTAATTTACGGTCATCTGGCAAAGTTTTAAGTTAAAAATTTTATCAACATTCCAAGCCGTGGTTTGCAAAATTGCTTATTCCTCTGCAACTTTGCTCATAGATTTCTTCATTTGAACTTTTTGCTGATTTCATTGAGTTTTACCTGTAGGAACATGATGATTTACTTTTCCATTCTTATCAAAAATAGACCTTGTTTCTCTGGATCTGTTCATTAGATTACTAACCTTTACTCTGTGAGACATACAAACAGCACGGAATCTCTCTATAAATTGTCTCACTTCTCTACAAAGTTTGTTGTCACAAACCGAGCAGGATGGCTCAGCTGGTTTCATCTGTGGACCGCATCCGGGAGGCCCAGATTCAATTCCTGTTGCTGATCTACCTGACCCATGGGATTTTTCAAGGGTTTTACCAGGTCGCTAGGCAAATACTGGGTAGGTTAATTACATCCCCCAAATTTGCTGTCCCTCCATTTCATCTTCATTATATCTTCACATTCATCTCTCATCTGCTGGTGTTTTTCAGGGCAGAAGTGTCAGCAGGTGACTTGGCACTGTTGTGACTCCTTAGTTCGGCCACTTTCTGTCTCCCCTCGCCTCATCCTTTCTCCCAGGAATGCCTCACTTGGCTAAGGCACACAGGTTTTGGTGCCGACTCCCCTCTGTAGTAATTTCAGTTTTCAATTCAATTTCAATAAACCTAATTCTATTCTTGTTGTCACATAGGAATCACATGCAGATTGAGTATACTAAAATATGCAAACTTTTTGGCATTATAATAGCCGGGAAACACATGGTCTCGCACCATGTCAGCCTCTGTACAAGGCTGACATTGAGAAGAGGGGTAAAGCAGGGCAAGAAATTCTCTGTAACATGGCCACTTATCCTAACAAAAGCTCTATATGAATGTAACATAGCACCAAAATACTAAATTATTTCTTGACTTTAATGAATTGCATTTGATTTAAACAGGAACTAAAGAAAATAAAGCAACGAGCTCAGGAGTTCCTTGTTGAAAAGATGGAGATCAGCACTACCTATAAAATTGCTACATTTCTATGGCCAACCTTCCGCCATTTGGTTATGCTTACTGATATTGAAAGAGAACAGGTGTATCAGCATGTGCGGCAGTTGTGTGGAAATGTTGCAGTAAATTCAGGTATATACTTACTTTTTGCCAGGTGTATCAAAATAGCAGTTTAAGGGCAGGTTAAAAGTCCTACCTCACCAATGTTAAGTTGCTAAATTCATGACACATTATCTCAGTAACCACTAAAGATATCAGACCGAAAGTTACATTGTAGATGCATGCCAGCTTAGTACAGTAGAACCTTGTTTACCCAGACCAACTGGGACCAGGGTTGAGCCACATTTATGAAAATCTGGATTATCCAGAAAATGATGGAAAAACAATTAAAAAAAAACATTTCAACATCACTGAAATATTTTAATGGAGTATAGAAATTACTATCGGAACACCTTCACCTAAAAGCACATACACTGTATGTACTACAATAGCCTATGTAGGAGTATTTGCCCTGTACACAATGTAGCTACAAACTAGTCAGTAGTTAAAAAGGAAGTGAGCTTCTGCTGTCTCAGTTTAATGTATTGCTTATGAGCAACACAATCTTGGATCCGCTCTAACAATAGAAATTCATTTGGCAATGTTTCGGCTTGAGTCTCTAAATAAAGCATCAATTTCTCTATGTTTGTTACTGCTTGTGTGTGGGTCATAACAGCAGTAAGCTTCTACTGTCTCAGTTTAGTGTCTGCTTACTAGTAGCGCGATCTCACATCCGCTTTAACATTAGAGGTTCATTTGGCAATGTTTCGGCTTGGCTCTCGAAATAAAGCATCAATTTCTCTATGTCTGTTACTGCTTGTGTGTGGGTCATAACAGCAATGAGCTTCTGCTGTATCAGTTTAGTGTTCGCTTACTAGTAGCGCGATCTCACATCCGCTTTAACATTAGAGGTTCATTTGGCAATGTTTCGGCTTGGCTCTCAAAATAAAGCATCAATTTCTCTATGTTTGTTACTGCTTGTGTATGGGTCATAACAGCAGCGAGCTTTTACTGTCTCAGTTTAGTGTCTGCTTACTAGTAGCGCGATCTCACATCCGCTTTAACATTAGAGGTTCATTTGGCAATGTTTCGGCTTGGCTCTCAAAATAAAACATCAATTTCTCTATGTTTGTTACTGCTTGTGTGTGGGTCCTAACAGCAATGAGCTTTTACTTACTGTCTCAGTTTAGTGTCTGCTTACTAGTAGCACGATCTCACATCCACTTTAACATTAGAGGTTCATTTGGCAATGTTTCGGCTTGGCTCTCGAAATAAAGCATCAACGTTTCCACAAAGCATCAATTTCTCTATGTCTGTTACTGCTTGTGTGTGGGTCATAACCACAGCTGGTTCATCAACACTGTCTGTATATCTGAACACTCTTCATTTTCATTTTCAGTAACACTGCAAGATGCAATAATAACTTCCTCTGTAATCACTTTATAACCTCTGTCATTGTCAATGTCTTCTTCATCAACATTGAACAGCCATAGATATTTTTAAAAATGTCTATAAAATTTTAGTTAATTGATGAAAATTAATCATTTCTTCACTCTGGCCGTATATAGGCTAAGATTTCTGATGGACAGAGTCAACATGAAAAATTCAATGCCATGGCTGGGATTTGAACCACGGATCTCCTGGTTTCCGTTCAGTCAGTCTACAGTGGGTTAGAGCGACTGGACAGAAACCAGGAGATCCGTAGTTCAAATCCCAGCTATGGCATTGAATTTTTCATGTTGACTCTGTCCATCAAAAACCTTAGCCTATATACGGCTAGTGAGAAGAAATTATTAATTTACATCAATTAACTAAAATAATAAGAGTTAAATGATGAAGCCTGGGACACAAGTACTCACGATAGTAAGTCGCCACAAATGGTGTAACTCGGATGCAAGAGCCCCTAGTGGTCTACTGGGAAAATATACAAGTCAAATGGAGAATTTAATGTCAAGACGGCAGGTTGACCATGGTAGCTCAATGGGTTAGAGCGACTGGATGGAAACCAGGAGATCCGTGGTTCAAATACCGATCATGGCATTGAATTTTTCATGTTGATTCTATCCATGTGTATAAAATCTTCTTTCACATTTATTTTTACTTCTTCTTTAACCTTGTTTTCTGGGAGGCCACAACTTTTTCCGTGACTTTATAAAAGTTTCTCTTCTAATCTGGTCCCAAGCAGGTGTGGTACATGCAATGAATTTGCCTGCTGGCAAGAGAATTCAAGTAATGTAGCTTCTGAGAACAGCAATTTATCTTCTGTAAAGTTAGTCTTCATTTACTGTGCTAAAGAACATTTTTTTCTGCAAAACTGGCACAGGTTAAAGAGGTCTGGATTAATGAGGTTTTACTGTACACTAGTGTAATTTTTGCAGTAAGTATATTTATCTCTTAACATAAAAGTCTGTGAATACTTGTACTCTGTTACAGATATTTCAGAGATTATGCCATCCCCACCAAAGAAGAGAGACCGGTTTAAGGAATGGCATGCAGCAGCACCTTCCACACGCAATGAAGTTGATCTGTATCTGCAAATGGATATTGGGGACGATGAAGATCTTCTGAACTGGTGGCATCTTCAGGAATACAAGTTACCTTCTCTGTTTCGTGTTGCTAAGCATGTGTTGTGTATTCCAGCAACAAGTGTCTCAAGTGAGAGGAGCTTGAGTAAGGCTGGGCAGCTCTTTGCTAGCAGAAGCAGCCAGTTAGATTCTGATAAGATAAATGACTTGCTGGTCGTACATAATTTTAGAAGCTTTACTACAAGCGAGTCAAAACTTTGAGAAAAATACTGGAGATATATTGTTAATTATTTGTTGCTTTTCTTTCCAATTACAAATGAGTCAACAAACTGAAGACTAAAAATAGGACACAGGTTTATGGGGAATTTTAGTCACCTGTTGGGTTTTACATTATTATCTCTCTGGGTATGTTCCCCGTATTTTTCAAAATGCATTCTGTTTGCACATTTTATCATCTTAAATCCCGTCTTCTTCTGTTTTCTCTGTAAACTGAATAGCCTCTCTTATAGGTTTAATAATAGGTGTAACTCCAGATCATATGTACAAGCAGTTTCAAGTTTAGTTCACAGAGTGATTTCCAGTCTAGTTTCAGAAACAAGGTTCATAAAAGAAATCGTAGAAATTATGAAACTTACTAGCCATAAACGTTGTTTTCTTAATAAACAATCAAAACAGATTGGATGTATTGGATTAGGCTATAGAGGGGACTCGTCATGGAGGTCCAGTCTTGGACTGTTGTATCTCTGTCCCAAGTGAAGCATCCCTGGGAGGAAGGATGTGGAAAGAGGAGACAGAGAGCGACCTTCTCAAGGAGCCATGAGAGTGCAAAGGTCAGGGCTGCTACAATTGAACAGTTGGAAACTCCCTGATAAGGTCAGTATAATCGGCATCCCACCCACCACCGTGGTACGGGCACTGCAGACCCTTAGCACTTGTACCTCTGACGTTACTAGAGGAACCTCGGACCGAACTGCCGAGCCCCTCCCGATGGGGAGTTGTTTGGATTGGGTTGGACTCGAGGGGGCAGTGGTTCCTGATACCCATGGGAGATTGGGTATGTCTCCGGACGGGGTTGAGGGAAGCCATATATTCCCGCATATCACCCTGCATAGCTAGTAGAAGGTGTGCTAGATCACCAGGCGCCCCCACCTTGTTCGGTAGCCTTCCCCTTATCGGGTTGGCGTGTGTTAGTGGCGTATTCTCTTCCACCCATCTTGTGTTTTCGGACCAGATGGGGGGGCTTGTTAATCTTTAGGTCTTGCCCTACTGGAAAGCCCCACAGAAGCACCGGGCGCCCTTTGGGGATAGCTCGGTAACTCCCTGGTGATAGAGGGAGGTTAGCGACGGCTGCCTGTGTAGGCCCTACTCATACGTATCCCACCCTCCGTGGTCCTGAAATGGCCAAACAGCCAACCTCTGGTGCCATCAGAGGAGAACTATGACAAAATATCGCCAGCTACACCGGTGAGAACCAGTCGATGTCCGGTTGATGATGGAGGCAAAGTCTCTGAAATATTTCAGAAACTATTTGTAGTTGGTTTATTGATACTCTTCACTTACTTATTTATATTTATGAGAGACTAGTTTCAAAGACATTATATAAATAAGTGACGAGTATCAATAAACCAACTACAAATAGTTTCTGAAATTAATTTTGACGTCACTGTTACTAAATTCCTCCAAACACATATATCTCTGAAACATGTTCCGGGAAAATTTAAAAGTAAGTGTATTTTAGTGTCATTGGTCGACTCTCTTTAAATTTAATATATTGCATTGTTAATCCACTATTTAATCAACAAACAAATAACAAATTAAAATTGTCATATCAATTTTTTATATATCTCCAAGTTGACCAACCTAAGAACAATTGCCACAATGTTAACAAATAAAGAAATCAGTACTGGCTGCTCATTTCTGGACTGAAATTGTATAAACCTACTGCTATGTACTTAGGACTGAAATTAAAGTTCATGGGTAACCAAAAGTGTAAAATGTACACTTATTACTCAATAAATCAATTTAAATACTCATCTTTTTAATATTCTTTAAGCATTTAATTAAGCAGCAGAAGCTACCTGTTTGGAAGCAAATCTACGATAGTTCATCCACAAAGTAAAGAACAATTGCTCATGGTGCTTCGCGCAGATCCCCACCACTTTACTTGCGTTAGCAGCAGCTAGCTTCATTCTAAGCTTCATTGTGAGCCAAGTCTTGTTCCTGTACAGTAGCGATTTGACATTCGTTTTCTGAATGCTCAAAAATGTTAAGCCTATTGACATTTATAGGCAAATAAAGAATGTTTATGGTGAAGGTGCAATTAACAAGTCATCAGTGAGGAAATGGTGCATTATGTTCAATGAAGCAAGGACCAGCGTGCATGATGATGATGATGATGATGATGATGATGATGATAATAATAATAATAATAATAATAATAATAATAATAATAATAATAATAATAATAAAAATAATAATAATAATAATAATAATTATTATTATAATAATAATAATAGTAATAATAATAATAATAATAATAATAATAATAATAATAATAATAATAATAATAATAATAATAATAATAATAATAATAATAATAATAATAATAATAATAATAATAATAATAATAATAATAATAATAATAATAATAATAATAATAATAATAATAATAATAATAATAATAATAATAATAATAATAATAATAATAATAATAATAATAATAATAATAATAATAATAATAATAATAATAATAATAATAATAATAATAATAATAATAATAATAATAATAATAATAATAATAATAATAATAATAATAATAATAATATTTATTTAGCCTATAGACATGGTACAAGTATGTTTCAGGCATCGTCCAGTTAAGAATAATTACAAGTATAGTCACAATTACAAGTTGAGTCACCAAACAGCTGAGGATGAGATCGAATGATCTTGACACCCAGAAAGTCATGACAACGGTTTTTAGGGCCAAAAAGGGTTTAATACATATTGAGTTCATGCCAAGAGGAGAAACAGTAAGCTCAGAAGCCTATTGTGCAGCTCTTCAATGGCTTCAACGTGCACTTCAAATCAAGCAACTTGGAATGTTGTCAGTAAAATTGTTCTTCATCCATAACAATGCCCGGCCTCATTCATCAGGACAAACACAGCAGGAACTTCAACAGTTAAAATGGGAAATCCTTGGTCATCCCACATACAGCCTCGACTTGGCACCAAGTGATTATCAGTTATTCACAAAACTGAAAGAATTGTTTGGTGAAACACAGTTTGCAAGCAATGAGAAACTTTTGCAACCAACATAAATATAATTGAATAAGTACCTATACCTTGCAAAAACAAAATGGGAGCAATTGATTCACTTTCTTTAACAGTTATTTACTTTTATAAAACCTTTGCAAATTAAACAAAAGCACATTTCTTCAAATGCTCTTTCTGTTAATCATGATTAATATTCACTAGAAATGGCTTCATTGTTATAAATGTGCAACCTTTGTTATGGCTAGTGAGAAACAAAAGAATAAACGTTACACTGCTAATTCGGACTAACAGCAGGAAACTTCTCAGAAATGTCTAAGGCAAAGAAAGGTGCACACAAACTGGCTGTTTAAGTTTGTTTTGTATTTTCCCCAAAATAAGTTGTTAGGTCTCTGTATCTCTTACTTTCCAGATAGTTTAGAACTCCACTTAAACCTGCCTTGGTAGCATGTCTGCCTCACGTTCAAGAGGTCCCAAGTTTGAATCTTGGTCAGGGTGAGTTACCTGGATAAGGTTTTTTCCGGGGTCTTCCCTTATCCTGAAAGACAAATGTCAGGTAACTCTAAGCTCTATAGATCCTGGGCTCATTTGAGCATCATTTCACCAATTCCATTCATCGTCCGATATGACTTAACATTGTTGTTTTCAAATGCTAGGCTTTGGCAATGAAGCCATTAGCTCTCTTGCTCTCCAATATTTCTGTGTAGTGGGTCCGGCAGGTAGGACTTCACAGGTTAAAAGATGTTCTTCAGTCATTTCCTCTTCTTTGTTGTCAAATGCTAGGCTTTGGCAATGAAGCCATTAGCTCTCTTGCTCTCCAATATTTCTGTGTAGTGGGTGTGGCAGGTAGGACTTCACATGTTAGGTGATGTTCTTCAGTCATTTCCTCTTCTTTGTTGTCAAATGCTAGGCTTTGGCAATGAAGCCATTAGCTCTCTGGCTCTCCAATATTACTGTGTAGTGGGTCCGGCAGGTGGGACTTCACAGGTTAGAAGATGTTCTTCAGTCATTTCCTCTTCTTTGTTGTCAAATGCTAAGCTTTGGCAATGAAGCCATTAGCTCTCATGCTCTCCAATATTTCTGTGTAGTGGGTCTGGCAGGTAGGACTTCACAGGTTAAAATATGTTCTTCAGTCATTTCCTCTTCTTTGTTGTCAAATTCTAGGCTTTGGCAATGAAGCCATTAGCTCTCTTGCTCTCCAATATTTCTGTGTAGTGGGTCCAGTTGGTAGGGCTTCACAGGTTAGAAGATGTTCTTCAGTCATTTCCTCCTCTTTGTTGTCAAATGCTAGGCTTTGGCAATGAAGCCATTAGCTCTCATGCTCTCCAATATTTCTGTGTAGTGGATCCGGCAGGTAGGACTTCACAGGTTAGAAGATATAAGACTTAACATTGGAGGACGTAAATTAAAAAAATAAAACCTCCACTTAACCAAACCAAAGAGTGTAGAAATGCAATTTTTTAGGATAATGAATTGAAAGAATTTTAAAAGACAATGTAATAATATTTATTAAAAAAGAAATACAGTATTAAAATATGTGTTTATTCAACTTTTTTCTCACAAACCTTGCAAGCAGGTATATCAATCTCCTGCTTTGCTTCACAGAATGCTAAACAACCTTAAAGCAAAGTGCCATAATTCAATATTTTCCATTAAGACTTAAATACAAAGTTGTAGTTTTTCTTGCCTGTAATGGTGGGAATTTCTTGTCCACTTTCACTTTGTTGCTAATGGCTTCAGATGGAGACAAAACAAGATTTATCCATGTTGCTTCCATTGAAACTGATGGTTTAATGTGTGATATTTCTCCCACTGGAGTAGTTCAGCTGACATGTATGTTTTCCTGAAGACCTTCAGAAGTTCAACTGATGATGGGCCAGCCAGACTGTAAAATATATGGTTTTGTAATTTCTATAAACATGTAAAGTGTATTTAAGTTTGATTTATGAATCACTATGTTTACACGCAAACTTCACTTACTTGTTGTATAATTGAAACGTTTTCAAGATCATTCGATCTCATCCTCAGCTGTTTGGTGACTAAATGAACATTCCTCTTCTTCCACTACTACGGAGTTCCGATCACTCTGCCATCTGGTGTTTGGGGTACTAAGTTTTAATACTTCATTTAATGCTGGGATTTCAAAATTTATAACTTTATCACGGTTTTTGTTTATGAATAGTTTTTCCCAAATATCCAATTCTATGGGTGTACTTAAAGATTTTAACAGTTTAATGTTGTGGCCAATGTTGTGGTTTTCTGTCCAAATATGGTGTTAAACTGCAGATTTTTCTGTTTGTTTCAACTTAATGTTCCTCTGGTGTTCTTTTTGCCTGGTTAACAAGTTTCTCTTAATTTTTCCTATGTAGCTTTTTTCACAGGTTTCACAATTTATCTGATAAATTCCTGATTTCAAATTGTTGGGGATTGAATTTTTTAGTGGTTTATTTAGCAGGTTCCTCAGACTGAATTTGTTTTGGGGTGCTAGTTTTAAGTTTAGTCTTTTGAAGATTTGTTCAAATTTTCTAAAAGCCCATGGATGGTAGGTGAATTTTCTATATTGCCAATTTGTGTTTTTAAGTGGTGTGAGAGTGGTAATTTTTGATATTATCTTCAGTTTTTCCTTTCTCTTCATCATATTCCTTATGATGGCTGGGTTGAATCCATTTAATACCGCTATCTCTTTTATGTGTTGTTCTTTCAAAATTTCCTCCTTACTCAGTGGTATGTTGTATAGCCAGTGAATTAGACTTCTAAAGGCAGCTAGTTGATGTGAAACTGGGTTGTATTCATTTTTCTTTATGTAACTATCTATGTGTGTGGGCTTCCTGTATATTCCAAAATCTACACCATGACGATTTCTAGTATCTTGAGGTCCAGAAAGGGTAGGGTGTTGTCTCTTTCTACTTCCATTGTAAACTGGATGTAATTAATCAAAAACACTTTTTAAACCAATTCTCGAACTGTAAAAACACTTAAGCTCCACTTACTTTTAAGTGGTTTTACAGTTCGAGAATTGGTTTAAAAAGTGTTTTTGATTGATGAAGCTCCACTGTTTATAAATACTTCTATTTATAGTTTTTTATTGGATGTAATTATCTTGCAGGTTTAGTAATTTTAGAGAATCTTCTCTAAGTTTTTCCGGAATGATAGCAAAAACATCATCAACATATCTCCGCCAAAATTTATAAATCTGTGAGAAGGCCTTTACTATGTGTGTTTCAAAATAGCTCATGTATAGGTCTGTTAAAATAGGCGAAAGTGGGCTCCCCATTGCTAAACCTTTTGATTGTCTGTAGAATTTTTGGTTTAACATGAAGTAATTATTCCTTATGCATAAATCTGTAAGATTGATAATGTCATCTATTTCTCTGGGGTCCATTGTAGTCTGGGTTAGCCATTTTTTGAGGAGTGTAGATATTTTTTCTACTGGAATGCTTGTAAAAAGTGCCTTAATGTCAAAAGAAACTAGTATGTGATTTTCCGGGATGGAGTACTTCTGTAGGTGATTTATCAATTCTAAGGAGTTCTTTATTGCCAAACTTTTAGATTTGTCATATGATTTTAATTTTCTTACTAACCACTTTGCAATGTGGTACGTAGGTGAATTGATGCCATTGATGATGGGTCTCATGCTATTGTCTTGTTTGTGGATTTTGGCAGACAGTACAACCTTGGTAGCGTGGGGTTGGAAGATTTTAAGTTGTATTTTTTAGATTACTTAATGTTTTTGTAATTGATAAAACTTTATTGACAGAAGTGATACTTGGGGTTAATGGATTTTTCGGAATTATTTCATATTCCGGACTGTCTAACATAAGGTTTACTCTCTGAATATAGTCTTCTGTCTCCATAATTACTAGAGAATTACCTTTGTAAACTTTTAGGTATACCACTGGCTTCCTATTTAAATTTTTTATTGTTTTGTTGTGAGTTTTATTGTATATTGGGAATAACTGCTTTATTATATCCATACATTCCATTTTGGCTTTGGGTAAGTTTTCATTTTTTAGGTTATGTGTGGCTATTTCTATGTCGGTGATAAAATCGTCTTTATTATTTGAGACGTTAACACACGTATTGAAACCTTTCTGGAGTAATCTAATTTCTTCGGTTGTTAACTTTTGTTGCGATATTACGTTAACTTGTTCTTTAAAATCCGGGTGTTTTGGTTGATGAGGGTGTTCCAGTTGCCGTTCTTTTAACAGTTTGGATTTCTTCTTAAGTCTTTTGTTTTTCTTAATCATTAATATGTTTAATTTTTCGTGAACCTGCATTTCGAAATTTTGCCAGATGTGTATTTGGTTAGTTTTAGATGTAGGTTGTATAATTCCAGGTCTATTTTATTTATGTAGCTGTAATGTTTCGAAATTTCCAGTATACTTGTGCTGAAAATAATGTATGTTCTATTGAGCTTTTAAAATTCTTATTAAATATAACCATTAACAGAGCTGCTTTGTTGTCATTTTAAAGAAATAGTGCTATTTTTTGTACATAGTTGTTGGTATCATTTCAAATTTATATACATATTTCTTTAGGTTTTTTTTTTTTTCTCACTGTTATTCCAGGGAATTTTTCAACATTCTGTGTACTAAGAAATTGCATTACATATAACATTATGGTATCCTTACCTGTTTTCCTGTATCTACAGAATCATTATTTTAGTGTTAAGTTATCTTTATTTTAAGTATTACACTAAGCAGCTTGAGGGAAAGGGGATACAGATGTCTTGCATAATCTCAACAGCATCTTAAGTGTTCTCACTCGTTTTTAAAATTTTAATTGTTTTTAAAGACAAAATTATCAATTTGCAACAGGAATAAAAATATAATGCTTTGTGGAAGTTAATTATTCATATTTAACAGGAAAAGTTCAAGTGTATTCTTGACATTTTTTTTTTCTTCACAAATTGGACAACTTCTTTCGAAGTCACATCTCGCACACTGATGAATAGTTTACCGCATATTTCCCCAGCGTATTTGACGCGTATTATGCTAATATGCGATAGCTGAAATGCGCGTAAACTATTCATGTGTGGCGAGATGTGATTTCGAAAGAAGTTGGATTCTACCAGTCAACGAAAACGGGAGCCGAAGGGAAGGGGAAGCGAATGCACCATAACTCGTTCGCAATAGAAGCTTACTACATTACCGGCCTTGTCAGCCGTAGTTCCCAAGGTCACCGGGGTCTAAATGTTCTGGAAAGAGCGCCCTATGCGGCTTCAAACTTTACCACGGAGTTGAGAATCTGGTATTCTCTGTGGTAGCACCGTAGTATGGTAGTAGTGGAAGAAGAGGAATGTTCATTTAGTCACCAAACAGCTGAGGATGAGATCGAATGATCTTGAAAACGTTAGTTAGTTAGTTACTAACACTCCCCACATGGCAACCTTGGCCTTCGGGGTAACCTCACCCCACCAAGTGATGACCGGACCCATTTCTCAGGTGGAGGCACCCAAAGGGCGGTGTCCATTACCTCCGATGATAGGGTGATAGTGAAGATGGCGGTGAGGTGAGAGGACCTACAGTTTTTACCGTGGACTCCGAACCACGTTGGGCATAGGGGATACTTCACGTGTGCTAGACAGAGGTGAAGGCGTGGATAGGGCCGACTTAAAATCGCCAACCCCAGAGCCGGGAATCGAACTCGGGACCCTTAGAACGGGAGCCGCGAACGAAACCTTCAAACGAAACGTTTCAATTACACAACAAGTAAGTGAAGTTTGAGTGTAAACTTAGTGACTCATAAATCAAACTTAAATATGAAGAATACTTCACTGTTAATAATGCTTCTGCTTTTAATATTTATGTAAAGTGTACTATAGTTTTGAGTTGAACTAATACTAAATGCTCCACTTATTGCTAGTATTTACCTAGAAAGCGTTTCGTTAGGATCTTCCTTACATCATCAGTTGTTGTCGACTAATGGACGTTGGTTTGGTGAACTGAGTGGAGATGATAGGTGCATCTGTCAGTATCTTGATGAACTTGAAATTTGGGTTTTCTTCAAAGGTAGTGTCGAAATTAAACAATTTTCTTTCATATTTCTTTATGAAGATTTTTTTCCCACGTGGCTTATGCAGCTGGACCTTGGACACCTCTTAATAAGTGGATTTCTCGTTCTATATCGTGATTCTCCTTCCAAAAATGGTACGTTACCGCCGATTTATCTATTTCTTTGTTCCTCATGTTCCTAAAATGCTCTTTAAGCCTAATGTTCAAGTTCCTTTTAGTTTTTATAATGTAAAAGTTGTCACAGCCTTTGCAGTTTATCCAGTACACACCTGATCTTTTGTCTGTGGGTATCTCCTTTGTATTATGTAATTTCAAAAGGTGTTGTACACTAAATTTGTTCTGTGGGGCCAAAGTAACGTTGTGCTGTTTGAAGACTTTTTGGAAAAGGTATGTAGCTCTGGGATGAAATGTAAATGTTCTGTATGAAGTTTCATTGCTGATTGGGGAAAGAGTAGTTACTTGTTTACATCTTTGTTGTCTTTTGAATTTATCAATTTTCTTTTTGACAAATTCAGCACTGAATCCATTGTATTCTGCAATGTGAATGATGTTATTGTACTCTTTGATATATTCCATCTTGTTTAAAGGTACATTAACCAGCCTGTAAGTTAAACTGTTGATAACAGCTTGGTTGTGTTGTCTTGGGTTATATCCATCTGATTTTATGAAATTTTCTGTGTGTGTTTCCTTCCTATGTATGCCAAATTCAAGTTTATTATGTTTTCTGGAAAGTTTGAAATCTAAGAAAGGGATTTCATGGTTTGTCTCTTTTCCTATTGAAAATTTTATACAGGATTTTGCAAATTAAGTAGTTTTAATGCATCATCCACTTGTTTCTCATTTACTATTGCCCAAATGTCATTCACATATTTATACCAATGTTTGAAAATTAACGGGAATGCCTTTGTGATATGTGATGAAATTACATAATACAAAGGAGATACCCACAGGCAAAAAGTCAGGTGTGTACCGGATAAACTGCAAAGGCTGTGACAACTTTTGCATTGGAAAAACAAAAAGGAATTTGAACATTAGACTTAAAGAGCATTTTACGAACACCAGGAACAAAGAAATAGATAACTTGGCGATAGCATACCATTTTTGGAAGGAGAATCACAATATAGAATGAGAAATCCACTTATTAAAAAGTGTCCAAGGTCCAGCTGCATTAACCACGTGGGAAAAAAATCTTCATAAAGAAATATGAAAGAAAATTGTTTAATTTTGACACTACCTTTGAAGAAAACCCAAACTTCAAGTTCAGCAAGATACTGACAGAGACGCACCTTTCACCTCCAATGAGTTCACCAAACTAACGTCCATTAGTCGACAACAGCTGATGATGTTAGGAAGATCCTAACAAAACGCATTCTAGGTAAATACTAGCAATAAGTGGAGCATTGAGTATTAGTTTGACTCAAAATTATATTTATATTGTGCTTCATTGTATCATAGTCCTTACACATTGGAATGTAAAGTTAGTCGAAGTAGTGAAAAGGCTTTCATTTGATAGTCATATAATAGATGGTGTGGTTTCTTTAGTTCTGCATGGTCTTAAAATTGTAATAATGCTGCATTAAGTTAGGTTAGGATTTACTACAGAGGGGATTTGGCATGGAGACCAAGCTTAATCCAATGTACTATACTCCCAACTGGGTCACCCCAGCGGGAAGGATGAGGAAAAGAGACAGAGGGTGGCCGTCCCAAGGAGCCAAGACAGTGCGGAGGACAGGGCACCTAGACTTTACTTAAATAGGGAACTCCCCCAGCAGGCAAGACAATGGACATGCCACCTACTGCAGTGCGGAAGTGAGCCCAGCAACAGGTTCGGAGGACGGCAACCGACCTACCGGAGGAGGAAGGTTTCCTCAGAGCATACCATCCCGCCATGCACCACCGAGACACTCACCGAACCTGGGCCTCCCAAATTTAAGCTACAGACTAAACCACTGAGCCATTCAACTCAGTATTAAATTAGGTTCCTTGAAATTGCACTGCATGCTGAAAAATAATAATTAAACTTATTTTTGTTGAGTGTGTAAATAAATAAATGAATATATGATCCAAATTTGTTATTCACTTTTTCTAACCTTTTTGTACTCTGGTTTGTTGTAGCCTTTTCCTGTTGCTCTCCCCCCTTTCCCATGGCACTATAGTCCATATCGGACCAGGGTCTGTCAAACCAACTACCGCGCTCATGCCCACATATGTAAGATAGAGGTATGTGATCATCCGACCAATACGGGCAGGAAATGTGGTCACCATCTCGATACCCCTAAGCGGAAATTTGGCTTTTATGACCAGGTTCACTTACCTATTGCAAGCTCCTCAAATTTCCTCACCATACTGAGCGGGCACTGGTCCCATACGCGGGACTTAAAATCTGCAACCCCAGGGCTGGGATCGAACCCAGGTCGCATTCTGTGGCCGGAAACCAAAGCATAATGCCTTAGTCCACTATGCCACAGCGCAAGACTTTTTCCTGTTGCTATTTAACCAAAATTATAATTTATTAGACAGTGATAAAATTACATGCATGACAAATTCTGTTAGTCATTATAATACAATATGATAATTTGTCACTAACTTATCTTTTTAAGAAAATTGATGAACTTTCCATAGAATTCAAGATTTTATACATAAAAGGGCTGAAAAACTGAAACGTGAAGAAAAATGTAAATGGTGTTTTTACGCTTAAAAAATATAATTTAAAAAATTATTTGTCATTCTTGGGCTAATAAACATTTAAAAAAATGTTTTAAATTTGAAACTCATACCTCGCTGCTGGACTTACGTGTGACTGTACAATAGAAAGACTAGCCTTAGTTCTTTGTGTCATTATTCTCTCTCATTTTAATGAAAATTACCTGTAACTTCTTTCGCTTTGAAAGTCAGCCTCACCACTGGTGGTTTCATAGTTTTACGTAACAAATGCGCAATGCAAAATCGTTCTGAGCTCCAATTGATTAATTCATTAATATATCCATCGTTAATTAGGTCCTCCGATTTTTCGCTTTCTTTTGGATATGTTTTGCGAAATCGTAAGAAAATTGAGTCACATTTTTATAGCAAAATGGACATGTTTAGCTCATGCTACCATAAATGAAATTTGTCATATTACTGTGCTACGCTAATTAACATGTTATATATCAAATCCGCCTGAGAAAGCAGCGTGTTAAGTTATTCGACACACAAGGAATTTTGGACAGGGTACTACAGTCGTTTCTTCGCCTCTGTGCTCGCCATTTTGAGCAGTTCCTATAAACCTGACGTAAAGTGCTGCATTTACTTTTTATTTTATGTAAGATCGCTTACCCTTTAAGCCACCCCCCATTTAGACTACAGCATTTTAATGTATTAAGCAGGATTCAACCTTAGTTAGAAAGAATTGTATTTATTTGCAATGGCATGTAACAATGCTTTATAGCCCTATTTCAAACTAGGTTAAAGGATAATCAAGAGAAGGGAATTTAATTTGGCATCAATACCTGTGAATAAGTAAAAATTGTATTAGACTTTATATTAATTTGTAATATTTTCAACCATATTGTAATTTATATTTTTGAAAATTATTGTACATAAACTGTATTTTTGACGACGTCATGAGTCTGGTTGACTCTTACGGCAGCTAAATGAATACATAAAAATAAATGAACCATGTGATGGAGGATTTTGCACAATGAACGCCTAAAACCGACAGTAATTGAGTCGTCTATTCCTATAACCGATAGACAACCCTAACCTTGCACTTTCTGAAACATTTGAGTATATGTACCACATCTGCAACAAATGTCTTAATTATGTTTTAGGGTGACTGCTTCAGTGGTGCTTTTATGTCAAGAAGAACCGTGGGAAGACTCGATGAATATCTGCCTTTTATTCGCTTATTTCTAATTTGTTTACCAGTCCAGTATTGTGTTTCTTTTGGAAGGGTGACTTCGAATACAAAAAATCGATGTATTCGATTCTTGAATGTTCCTGGGATATTCTCGAAGTTTGAATGTGTACTCGAATACACGTGTAAAGTTCTCGTCATTAGTTCTGTTTTCGAATACTTCTCGCCCGAAGTTCTCGGATAGGTGCAGATGCAGGTATACTGAAGTGAAATCTGAATCCAGGTCTCGATTCAATTTCACATATTCTGATTGCCGCTTACAGATTCACAACTTAAAGATCAGGCAGCATAGAGGGAAGAAGTGATAAATAAACATCGGGACATGTTCACTGTATATAGATAAAATAAACTCTTTAGATGTAATGGACTTATTTACATATATTTACGTATATTTTCATATACGTGATCATATGTAGAATGACAATAGCTGACCCAATTGCTAATATTATAAACTCATGTTTAGAAGTTGGATTTTTCCCAGATATCCTAAAAATAGCAAAAGTTATACCAATTTTTAAAAAAGGAAAGATGCCATAAATAACTACTGACCCATCTCTATCTTACCAGCACTATCAAAAATTTTTGAACGTGTTCTTTTCAATAGAATTATGAATTATCTCTTAAAATTTCACCTTTTGCCCACACATCACAACGGTTTTGTGAGAAATAGCTCCACTACAAAGTGTATCTCAAGTTGCATTGAAGAAATAATAAGCAATATAGACGCTGGTAGATCTCACTAAAGCTTTTGACTGTGTTGATAGTAACATACTAATGAATAAATTATATAATCATGTCATCTGGGGCCTTGCGCTTAAAATGATGAAATCATATATGAAAAATCGAAAACAGTTTGTAATCCTGAAAACAGAAAATGGTGAATTTAGGTCAAAAACACGAACTTTAAGCCATGGAGTTCCGCAAGGTTCCATTTTAGGACCTCTTGTTTATTCTATACATGCACGATATTGGCCAGCTTATACCCAATAATGCAAAATTATTCCAGTATGCAGGTGATTCCACAGTAACAGTTTGTCACAGAAATATTACTACTCTACAGAATCCCTTAAATGAAACCACTGATAAATTCTCGCATTATTTTTATAATCTGAACATGTTTGTGAACCCCAATAAAAGCGAGTTAATTACATTTGGAGCTAAAAGAACAGATCTTCTTATCCATTTAAACATTGACAATGAACCAGTAAAAATGGTCAAGAATGCTAAATTATTAGGTGCTACACTAGACAGTACTTTAAACTTCTCTGAGTATATTGATAAACTTGGCAATACCATCAGTAAAAATTTATTCATTCTGAAATATCTAACAAAATATATACCTACACCCACAGCTAAAATTATCTATTATTCTTTAATCTACTCGTACCTCTCATATGGGATCGAAGTATGGGGTAACACAACTAAGGTAAATTTTAACAAAATCTTTGTATTGCAGAAAAAAGCCGTCAGACACCTTTGGAATCTAAAACATAACGAATCTTGTTGTCCAGTATTTATAAAATTAAAACTTCTAACCCTTCCTAGCTTATACCTATACCACACAATAATGCACCTTCGTAAATATAACCTACACTTTGAAACCAACTCTGAGAGACACAATCACAACACTAGACATAAAGACGACCTAGCGATTTCTACCCATACTTTTATGAGAACACACCTAGTTTCATGGGCATAAAATTGTATAACATACTACCAGTCACTATCAAGAATTGTAAAGATAATAATTTTAAATCGATGCTGAAATGTTTCCTAATTGACAAAGCCTATTATAGTGTGGATGAGTTTATTAATATTAGTTAGAACTTTATTTTTATAAAGATTTTTGCTATCATCATCATTATCATCATCCAAAAGAAATCCAAGGTTCTATTTATCACAAGAAGAAGAAATGTAGATAGGGATGTCAACATATTTTTGAATCTTCATAAACTTAACCAAACCGAAGAAATAAAATACCTCGGAATATATTTAGATAGCAAATTTAACTTCAACGCGCACATTGAATATACTGCAGATAAAACAATCTCATTGGTTCATGTGCTGGCAAGAACAGCAAAGCTACAATGGGGGCTAGGTCACAAAGCACTTAAGACAATCTATGAAGGTGCTATAGTCCCTGTCTTGACATACGGAGCTCCTGTGTGGATAGATGCGATACGGAAGAATAAAAATATTGCAAAATATAGAAGAATTCAAAGATTAATTAACATAAAAATGACAAAAGCATATAGAACTCTCACGTATGATGCATCGTGTGTACTAGCTGGAGTATGTCCCATAGAAATAACTAAAGAGGAAAATGTCCAAATATATCTGGCAACAAAAAGTCACAAAGCAGACTTCGACAAACCATTAGAAGTAAAACACTGGCGGCATCCTGCCAAAGTTGCAACGATTCAGCAGGTGAACAAAAATACCATGTATAGAATGGAAACGTACACAGATGGAAGTAAAATGGGGGAGAAATTTGGCGCAGCAGGAATTATATTTGAAAACGGAATTATGACACACCAGTTAAAATCCAAATTACATGGCCACTGCACCAACAATAAAGCCGAACAACTTGCTATTTGAAAAGTACTAGAGAAATTAGAAGAAGTACATTATGCCAGTTCAATAGATAGAAACAGAACCGTTGCAATATACACTGACAGCAGAATTACTATAGATCTACTGAGAAACAACTGGAAAAGAAATCGACTAATAGAATCTATCAAAGACAAACTTCTTGCACTAAATCATTTAAATTGGATCATCCACTTTGGCTGGGTTAAAGGCCACTGCGGAATAGAAGGCAATGAACTAGCAGATAAGCTTGCAAAACGCGCTGCTATCGAAGATAGTGAAATAGTGTACGACAAAATACCAAAAGACGTAATTGTAACGAGAGCGAAGGAATATGGACTCAACAGGTGGCAACAAGTCTGGACGAACACAACGAAAGGTGCAGTGACTAAAGCGTTCTTCCCGTTAGTGAAAAACAGAGTGCGTCAAAAGATTCCAATATCCCCAGAACTCACTACAATGTTAACTGGCCATGGAAAATTAAATGCATACCTATACCGATTTAGAATAATAAATAACCCACCCTGGCCTTGCGGAAAGGAAGAACAGACCGTTAACCCTATAATTTTTAATTGCAGAAGACTTGATAAAGAAAGACTAGAATTGGCAAAAAGTGTAACAAGCAATGGAGGGAAATGGTCTACCACCAACGAGAAGATTGCGAATTATCACCTGAAGTCGTTCGTAAAATTTGCAACTTCTATAAAGATCACGGACATGGACTGAAGCTTTGGAGTGTAATAACGTCAAATTGTGAACTCTATACATTTAACTTACTCCGATTTCATTATAATCTTACAATTAACTAAAACATAAAGCACCATTTCTACAAATATGACAAGTATTTAGAGTGAAATAATTACAAATTGTGAACTCCCAAAAATGAGCTGGAAGAATAGACTCAATTTAATGTACATAGTGTCTAAACCAAAGAACAACCCAATGTGAAATTGTTGTAATGTTTACGATTACTAATTCTAAAAAGGACATGTAACTGTAAAGCATGTAGTATTACTATGTAATGGAGCATGCTGTTGATATCAATAAAGCAAAAAAATCATTATCATTGTCATCATCATGATTATGATGATGATGATGATGATGATGATGATGATGATGATGATGATGATGATGATGATGATGATGATGATGATGATGGTGGTGGTGGTGGTGTTGGTGGTGATGATGATGAAATATGTAGTGTTTTAACGCCCGCTTTTACTACATACGACACCGCAGGCGGTGACACTGATGATACATGAGAAGAAGATGGAGCACCTGTGGAATGAGATGGCGGGGGAAACCGGAGGGAAAACCCGCCCCAGCGCCGTGTTGTCCATCACATATCACACTTTGCGGTCGCCTGGGATCGAACCCGAGCCGCCTTGGTGAGAGCCAAGCGGTCTAACCACTGAGCCACGGCGCGGCCGTGATGATGTTAGTATTAATTTTCTTTTTATTCACTGTTATTCTATAAAAGTCCATATTTTGTGTGGTATTAATATAATTAATAATTTGCATACCATTTGTACTGTTTACAGTTAAAAGAATGTTTTTATATACATATAGTGATACAATGGTTAGAATATTTTCTCTAATAAACACATGTCTACAAGTTTCTATTTTAGGAATACTGTACATAATTCTTATACACTTCTTCCTTAAATTTAATATCCTATTAATATGTACATGTGCAGCTTCTCCCCAAACTTCTAAACAGTAGCTGAGATGTGGAAAAGTAAGACCATAGTACCAGGGGCAGTTCCTCCATAAGGTTGCAGGTTTGCGTTACACCCACTGCTTTTGTATGTACAACAGGTGCATTTTTCACATAAAAGCTGTACTTGTTTATATTGTTTTATATACAAACATGTTTCAGTTACGCTTATTGTCTGTAGCTGCCCATGACCGCAGAGGTCGAAATAAACAGAGGTTAGCTGTAGGAGCCGCAAGGTTTGCAGCGAAGTGTTAACCTAAGATTTCGCACAAACGTTGGCTCTCTGAGGGGGTTGCGGGAAGGTGAAGAGATGGGAGTGGCCTCTTATGCATGGCTTAAATGGAGGTTTATAAACCTAGCTCCTCCTAATCTTAGCAACGGCTATAGCGTGACCTTCAGGCTTAGCTGCTGAGTGTCAGCTTATTCTGTAGTGTTGTTTCGTGCTTTCAGAGCTTTGAGGGAGCTTTGTTTAAGGTTAAACTGAGTATTCTAACATTTTATTGATAGTGCTTATTGTGAGGTGTTGTTTTTGTACGTTTTTAAAATTCTGATAGAATGAATAACGTGCAATCTTTACTGGAAAAGCCCTTTTCGCAACGGAGTGCTGAAGAAAATTCTGAAGTGAAACGAATGTGTAAGCCCACGCCAAACATTTCTCTAACTCAAACGATTAATTTAAAATCTATAACATTCAATAGGAAGTTCAACCCTGACATGTACAAGAAGCACGACCGGTTATGTGGATGTGAAGTTAATAACTCTTTATACTGTTTCCCATGCCTGATCTTTGGAGGAGATGTTTCCTGGGTGAAGCAAGGAATGAAAGACATACAGCACGACCGTGCCAAAAAGCGTGAGTGCTCTTCGTCTCATAAAATGCATTAAGTTTAGCAATGTATGGCAATATTAATATTGCTACACAAATGGACAGTGTATACAGAAGGAACATACAGCTGCATAACGATAAAGTTACGCAGAATAGATACGTCTTAAATATCATAATAAACTGTATACGGTTTTGCGGCTCATTTGAGCTGGCTTTGAGAGGTCATGATGAATCTGATATATCACAATACTCTGGTATCTTTCGAGTCCTAATAGATTTCAGCGCTGATCTCGCTAGTGTCTTGAAGGGCCATATGGAAAAAGCAACTGTTTTTAAGGGCACTTCAAAAACTATACAAAACGAAATTCTTCAGTGTATGTTAGAGGTATGTCAAGAGGAAATAATGAAGGAGATTAAGGATGCGGAATTCCTTGCTGCATAGCAGATGAAACCATTGATGCTTCCTCAGTGTATCAGATGGTTATTATCTACAGATATCTTGGGAATGATAAACCCGTAGAACGATTTTGGAGTTTTGTTCCACCTGCTGCTCTCTTGCCACAGTCATTAAATCTGAACTTGAACTGCAACTGTCAGGGTGACCGAATAAACTTATGGCACAGACCTATGATGGTGCATCCGTCATGGGAGGTAGGAAACATGGTGTTCAGGCAATTGTGAAAGAGAAGTATCCTTGTGCCTCTTATATACACTGCCATGCACATAAACGTAATTTAATAATGCTGAATGCAGCCCCAGTAAACCTCAGCGTGAGGATATTTTTTGCCAATTTACAAGGAATATGCACATTTTTTTCAAATTCTCCTCAAAGAACAGCTGTGCTTGATGAAGTTGTGCAGAAACGATTGCCACGTTCTGTTCCGACACCA
Source organism: Mantis religiosa (assembly GCA_030765055.1). NCBI lineage: Eukaryota > Metazoa > Arthropoda > Insecta > Mantodea > Mantidae > Mantis > Mantis religiosa. The sequence goes on along the minus strand of CM060955.1, from coordinate 174,399,969 downwards.
TGGAATTTTCATTCACGGACCGTGAATACCATTTTGGAACACAGCGAGAATTTAATTAAATGCATGTATGTCATTCAGAAGAGAGCTCTGTTAAACAACAACATCACTCTTGTTCAGGCTTCTGGGTTTACGGCCACTTTGAAAGATGATAATTTTGTATTCTGGCTGCCTTTCTTCCACAAGATCATGCCCCATGTGGGCATTTTGTACAATCAGCTGCAGAAACGAGACTGCAATGCAATATTTGCCCTCGCCCAGCTAAACGCATTTGAAAGGGAAGTGCAAAATGTAAGGAATAGCGTGGATATTGAGGAACACGAAGAAACTGCAATTAAGAGGAGAAGAATAGATCATGATGTGAATAGAAGAGAAGCCCTTGAAGTAGGTGACATTCTTAGAGAAGCAAAGGAAAGATTTAGCTTCACGGGGCATCTGGTAACCTTGACTTTATTTCATCAAGAACATTTCTCCGACTATGATAAGACATTTCCAGAGGATTCCTTTAGAGAAACAATAAGGTTCTATCCTTTTATCACTGGAACAAAAATTCGTACAGAACTGACTGTAATTTACAGTCGAGAGGAATTTCGTGGAATGTCCGGCGCTTTGTGCTTGATGGACTTCATTAAGTACTACAATGTATGTGCTACATTCACCAAATGTGTCAAACTCCTGAGAGTGTTGTTAATTATGCCAATGTCTACCGCTGAAGCAGAACGCTGTTTCCCAACTTTAAAAAGAGTAAATCTTGCCTTAGGAACACAATCTCGCAGGACCGATTGTCAGCATTAGCAATGCTTTCAATTGAGAGGGAGTTTGTTATGAAGATCAGCGACTTCAACGCAAAAGTTATCGATAGATTCGCCAGGTCTAAGGAGAGGAGAGCAGAGTTTCTGTATAAATAGGTGAGCCACTACTACTCTGTATTTTATTTTTCATTTGTGCACCACCAATAATTTAATCCACCAGCCGCCACTGCATAGTACATTATTTTCATTCACATATCTTTGCGCCCGCCTCGGTAGCATAGATGGTATCATGTCTGCCTCACGCGCAAGAGGTCCCGAGTTCCAATCTCGATCAGGGTGCTTTACATGGATAAGTTTTTTCCGGGATTTTCCCTTACTCTGGAGACGAATGTCGGGTAACTAAGCTCCATGGACCCCGGACACATTGAGCATCATTTCACGCATTTCATCCATCGTCCGATATGACTAAATGTTGGAGAACGTAAATTACAATGTATATATTTTCATTAGCCTAAAGAAGTAAATATTGTGACTTTGTGGGTTCGTGAAATAACAAGACGAGGTTACACAACACAAAAACTACACTTTATTTTCCTAGCAATACACCTTTCACCATTACAAATTGCTAGATCCCCTCAAAACTGTTTATGTTTCAAAAACTACACTCAACTGTCTGTCGCTTCCGGTAACGATCGGCCCCGAAGTTTCCCGAATCTCCACCGACCATCATTTATTAATCGGCTTCGCGAGTCTACCGCCAGGGTAACACTATATTTAGCTACTTTATTACAAACACTGTTTACATGCTCAGACCAGGTTAGCTTACTGTCTATTTTTAACCCTAGTAAGGAATAGGATGGAGTTAGTGTCAGATTAATCATGGGGGAAACAGTTTTGCTAATTTCATTTCTTCCTCCTAGGTCAAATATCATAACTTTAGGGTTTTCATTTACTTTTAGTTTGTTACATTCAAAGTAATGATTTATAGAGCGACTAGTAGAATTAATGGTATTTGCCAGTGAATTTGATGTGTCATTCCAAAAAAGAGCAGTAGTATCATCAGCATAGCTGACTGTTGTGGAATTATTGCTGTTTGCTATATCATTTACGTATATAATAAATACAATAGGGCCTAAGACAGAGCCCTGCGGAGGTCCATGTTTTACCTCCATCAAAGCTGATTTTATGTATGTTGTTACCATTAAGGTGACTGATTTCAGAGCTTTGCTGTCTTCCGGTTAGATAAGATTCAATTAATTTGTTTGGTAGACCTCTAATTCCATGCAAATTAAGTTTATGTAATAAAATATCGTGTCTGACACAGTCAAAAGCTTTTGAGAGATCAACCCTTAGGCTGGCTACTTTCTTATTGAGATTATTATTGTTTTCATGATAGCATGCACAAATGAGATTACTGCTGTGGTAGTAGAAAATGCCTTATGAAAACCATGTTGTGATTGACTGTAAATTTTATCTTTCTGTAGAAAGAGGTCAAGCCTTTGCAGTATAATTTCCTCGAATAGTTTGTACACATAACACCATGCCAAAGGCGGAATTCGTACCTGTATTCGTACGCGGCGGAATGCCAGAGACATTGGCTCTAGTGACCCCGAGCATCAAACACACACTAATGTTCTCGTTTGTAGTATCCGTGAACTTGTATTCGAATGAAAGTTTCGATTCTTCGAAGTATTCGAATAAAACGTTCTTTATCTTCCCTCACTAATTCGTATCAAAATAGCTCTCTCTGATATGCCCTTAGATTAACTGTAATTGAAGTCTGGTATTGCTTCACAAAGAAGATTCGGTGTTTTGCTTCATTTTCACGTTGACTAGAATTTCAACAGTTGCCAACAATAAAACTAACATTTAGGAATAAAGCACGGAACATCTGCGAATCTAGTAGACAGTCAATCGAAACTCCTGGACATCGTGCTTTGGTGCTAAAATTGGAGCACTGCGTGAATTTCAAACAGAATAATTGACAAAAGAAATGTGCCTGCTCTATATAAATCAACGGAAGTTCTCGGAAGTGAGCACCGGAATCGAGATCTCGATGCACCCAAAGAGGTGTTCGAATACCGCATTGTGCATTCATTGTCCGAAATCAATTGATGGACATTTAGGACTTGGTACTCGCCATCTTCGAAGTTTTTCACTCCACTATGCGTATAGAGCTCCTAAAAGCTGTTTCGTGCTTTTTTTTCGTTTGTTTTTTTTTTAACAAAAATATATAGCTACGCAAGAGATTATAAAAGTGTCTCTTACCAAAAATAGCTATGCAAGACATTAGATGGGATGTTCCACTTGACAGATTAAAGTAAAGCCTGAAATTTTGCAAATAACAGGATTTCCTTTATTCAGTCATGTGGGTCAACCCTCAAATCCCTTACATAGAATTTTTGGTGAAACGGCTCTTGCACCGGATCTAATGTATATCCAATATCGTAGTCCTTAAGGCATAACATCATATTGCTGTTCCTTATCCATAATATAACGGCAAAAGTTTGATATATGCAAATACTTAATTCCCATTTTTCTGTTATTTATAAAGTACGGCATTTATTTTGCTTAATTTTTACGTTCCTATTTACCCACATTCTTTTATTTTCATAAAGTAAAATATATATATGGTGGTGCTGCCATCTATACTTGAAGTAAGTTACAGATTAATATTAGATCGTCAATCAATAACGACACAGAACAGTTTTCCTGAAGTCTCGGATGGTACCGCTCCAGTCGATAATGCAAGTAACTGCATTATCAATCGGGAGCACACACCTCTTGCAGCCTTTTGGCCACCCCCACTGACTTTGAATATGTACGCAGCAGTACGCGGTAATCTGTGGTATGCAGGCAATCTGAAAGGTTGCAGAAACTCTAAATAAAACTATTAACGTTTGTAAAGGTCTTCTTAAACTTGAGAGGAAGCTAATAAATGCATAGGTGACTTTACTCAAAACCTGCACTCCGTTTAGCCTACCTTACTAATTCATTAGGATATTGAAATTTTTATTTTTAATTGAAACTGAATAAATTGATCTGTGGGATGAACTTATTCATTTTCAATAGTTTAGGAAAACAAGAGGGGCTTTTGTTTGGTATTGCGTAATGTTATTCCTTATATACAGCAATTTGCCATTCATTAAACTGAAAGCTGTTAACCTATGACGCCAACAATATATCTAATTGGCATTTTACAATAATATACAAATTTCAACGTCAACATCCATAGTGTTGTACTAACATGATATGCCATTAGGGATTACAGTAGATTTTAAGTGTCAGTCAAATGTTTTAGTCAGCTGGCCGCTATGTAATGGCATTGAAATTACATTCTCTTTGTATACCCAAGAGATAAAAAAAAATGAATAACACTATTTCCCATATAATTCTCCAATACCTATACTTTCCCAAATAGAAATTTATTATTCATTTATAAGTATATGTGCTATATATTTGGCACAAACTATGTCTTTAAAAAGCCTACAGTTTTTGTGCATTAATACTTTGTCTATCTCTTACGATTTATCAATTGGTAATTTGTGAGTTATAAAAAGTCATCCTGAATGAAGAAGACTTCTCTAATTATTGAATACTGTCATGTTGGTTACATGGTAAGTTGTAATGAAAAAGGTTTGTCTTTTGTTACTGTGTCTGTGTGCAGAGAGAGAAGAGACGTATAAAATGAGTTAAGTTTGTGGAAATATTTGCATCATTTATGTAGTTTTGATATACTAAACGTAAAAAGTAAAAGATGTAGTAACAGGTTGTATGTCCAGCACATTGCCCTTCATATTGCATAAAAGAAATAAAATCAATGTGCTCCAAAATGGCATTAGTAAACGTGGAAAATAATGAAGTTCAATACATATATACAAAAACTGAAAGACGCGGGCACGTTTTCGGTGTGGCATTTCGAGGTTCAAATTATGTTCACAGCCAAGAAATGAATGTGTGGTCGACAGTACAAATTAAGTGGCAAATACTAAACATGAAGTGAAAATCAGGAAAACCGAAGGTACCTAGCTAAGCATGTGATTCTGAGAACTAGCAACAAAGTGAAATAACAGCTTATATCATGCCGCAAAAAAAAAACGGCATGACACTATACTGAGGATAGACAAGAAAGGAACAGCTCAGCAAAAATGTGTAGGTACTGGTACAAGAGTTCTAAAACTTAAAGTGTTATAAACAAATACGTCAAAACTATAACGAAAAACGACAAGAAGACATTCATCTTATCTCCCCTTATTTTCACTAAAACAGTAGCCCAACTTTAACTACAATTACCTTTTTTAAAACAAATACAGAGCAAACACATCTTATTAAAGTTCCTTTATGTTTCTGATGCACGCACCAACTTGTGCTGCTTATAATTTCACCGACGTACACACGACATTTCCATTTTACACAGCTCTCTTTGCCTACTCTGGCGCAACAACAGAATAAATGGACCAACAAAGGTAAGTGCTAAATTTTATTATCCTTGAAGGGGAGCTCCAGATGTCTTAAGAGGCAGTTCCGTCCTAGCTGGAATTTCTTCTATATTTATTTTTATTAATGATATATAATAATCATTTTTCTATGAAAATGAAGAACATACTTCAAAATTTATTACCTAACTATGTTTACCGTTTCGAATCACTGGATGAGGCTTTTTCGGGGTTTTCCCTTGTCCTGAAATATGAACGTATGGATCCTGTATATTCATTTGAGCATCATTTCATTCATCGTCCGATATGATTAAAACATCCGTACGGTATATATTAATCCGATAGGCTTCTGATATACTAAGGTAAACCGTAAACGAACTTACTGGTATCTGGGACTGTGTAGGTATTTGTAACCCACAGGTGTAAGCACAATTATGCTACAGTTGGCAATTCTGGGCGTCAGGCTGTCAAACTTTAAATTGTTATCCATAAATAGTTTGGTGTTTTGTGAATAACCTTGTATAACCTAAACGTTGTATAATTGTGCAAAACAAGGTCTTGCTGTGCATTTGAACATTTTACTTATATAGATATACCGCTATTTGGAAAATTAACTGTTACTTTTAAAAAATTGTGTGATACACTTGTAGGTTGTGTACGATTGTAGCTGGTTTTCTTATTCCCTCGATGATGTTACTGTTACATAATGTCTATATAGTTTTATTGTAAAATATCAAAAGAAGCAAATGCATACAAATATAAAGAGTCAAGTGAATAAATATGGCTGGAGTTTGGCAGAAAATAGCAATAGGACTTGGTTTAGTAGGTCTTTGTTTTTTTGGTATACCAATACAAGTTGAAAAAAATGACGTAGACACTGAGAGTTTATTTAGAAGCTACATAGTGAAATTCAACAAAACATATGCCGATAATGATATGGAGTATAAATTACGACTCAAGAATTTCCAGGTAATTAAATGTTGATAAATGTATTTTTTTGTTTTTTTCTTATTGTTCGTCAGGTCCTTACCGTGAGAAAAGCTCAGGGTTGTGCTGTTTATAATTCGTATTTAGTTCACATTAAATATTTTGCTGAGACCTTCATAATTTAATGAATGGAAAGGTTAGAGTATTGAAATGATTTAATTAGTCTTAGTTTTTATTCCTTGACTTCATGAAAAGTCAATATGATTTGCCAGTTTCGCTATAGATGGCACTTGCTCGTTCAAGCAGTTTTACAAATGTAAAACTTTATAGAGCTGGCAACATATGAGTGATAGACATTGCCATTGGATAATATAACTCACATATCCTAGGGTATGAGGATCCTAAGTTGCAAAGCATCTAAGGGAAGTGGCCACAATGGAGAAGCAATGATAGAGTATAGCCGTAGGATCTCTGCAGTTAAACCCCAATGATATAAAAAATATGGGTATTGTGTATTACAAACTACAGTGTATGCATACATCAAAGAAAACCAAAATATCACTGCTTCTTATTTAGGTTGGCAGTCCTCATTGTGCATTTCAGTAGCAGGACAATTACTGTGTTTGTTATCCTTACACGATTATTTTGTTATGAAAGAAAATTCCCAAAAAGGATGGCTGAGTGGGTTCCAAGCTCCAGAAGAGAGCACACTCCTAAAATAACCAAATGCATGTGTGTTTGGAGAAATTTAGATTAGATTAGATTAGATTGATTTGCGTTCAGTAGGTTCACTTGTAGCCAGAAAAGGCTGTGAACATTGAACATGTCTAGAGGTATAAAGTTTAATAGCGTATATATGTACAAAAGTTAACATAAGACACATGTTATAGTACACAGGCAATATGAACAACAATATGGAAAACAAAGCAGGGATAATTATATTTGATACAAAATGAAACACTTTTTAAACCAGCTTTCACTTGGCTTATGCCAGTACGTCTCAACCTTTTTGCAATGGATACCATTCTTGTTATTTATTAAATACATATAGATTAAAAATAAACTTTCAGCTTGCATCAAATATTTATAAGTAATGATTTGTCATTGGAATAGTTAAATACTACTTATAGAGCTACAGAAGCATTATCAGGATAATTTGTCATTCAGATAATCTTGTACAGAATAAAAAGATTTTGAGCAAAGGTACTCTCTAACAGCTTTTTTAAAAGCACCGAAATTATCAACTTTTTCTTTAAGAACATTAGGAAGTGCGCCAAATATTTTGATAGTTTCATAATACACACCTTTCTGGAAGCAAGAAAGTTTAGCACTGGGATAATGGATATTATACTTTTGTCTAGTGTTTATTTTGTGAATTACATTATTTGTTGCAAATAAGGCACGATTGCATACAAAGAATTTTAGGATCGAGAATATAAACATGCAAGGAAGCGTTAATATCTTCAATCTTGTAAAAAGATCTTTACAGGAGCATCTGGTGTGGGTGTTAGTAATGATTCTTATAACCCTCTTTTGCATAAGGAATATTTTTTTACTTTCTACTGAGTTGCCCCAAAATAATATTCCATACTCCATTATAGAGTTAAAGTATGCATAATATACCAATTTAAGTGTGTCAATAGAACTCACATTAACCAGCTCTCGGATAGCATAACAGGCAGAGCTAAGTTTAGGTAAGATATAATTTATGTGAACTTTCCAATCTAAACATCTGTCCACATGAAGGCCCAGAAATTTTATGCTGTCAATTTCTTCTAATAACATATCATTAATCCCGATTTCTATTTCAGTATGTGATGTACGACAGGTTATAAATTTGACCACTTTTGTTTTGTCTAGATTCACAGATAATTTGTTCGCTTTAAACCAGCATGACATACAGTTCAAAACATAATTCATTTTAATTGTACACTCGTTTAAATTTGTACTGGTCACCAGGACACTAGTGTCATCAGCAAAAAGAACTGTACTTTACTAACAGTGACATCAAAATTTATCGTAAAAATTATTTGTAATCAATTTATTGACACTCATCACTTCCTTTTTTTATATTATTGAGGGACTAGTTTCAAAGGCCATTGAAAATGGAGGCAATAGCCGTTGAAACTAGTCCCTCAATAATATAAAAAAACTTAAGTGACGTGTGTCATTAAACCGACTACAATTATTTTTTACAACCAAATGCATGTTTCACTGTTGCCACAATTTTCCTAACAAAATCAAGTAGTAGAAAAATAGCCTTGGTTTGTTATTATTTGTTCTCTGACCATTTATATCATACATATAGATTATGACATATCTTCATTCACTTCTAAAATGCTTTGTTTCTTTCATAACTGAAAATTAAAAATATTGGTGTGTAAGAGAATATGTTGTGTTTACTTTGGATTGTATAAAACTGAAAATTTTCTCTTTTTCAGACCTCCCTAAAATTAATTGAAGAATTAAATGCTGCAAGAACAACAAATGCATCTGCCATTTATGGATTAACAAAATTTTCAGATTTGGCACCTGAAGAGTTCCAAAATATTCACTTACAACCTAAGCTGCACACACGCTTGAAGCTTGGAAAAACTCCACATAATCATCATCATAAAACATATCAAAGACATTCAGGCAGTATTCAGAAAAGAGCTGTGACAGACAGTCTTCCAGTGAAAATTGACTGGTAATTCTTATTTTTGTTTAATTATAAAGAAATTTAATGTTAACTTAGCATTGTAGTTTAATACGCCATTTCTTGTCAACTGCCATGATCTATGTGTAACGTGCCAGCCTGTAGCTTTCAAGGTAACAGGTTCAAACCCAGTAGAGGGCAGTGGATATTTTCAGGTGTAAAAATACTTAGCATGGTTCGCTTCAGAAGGGAAGTAAAGCCGGTAGTCTGTGTCATAAATTTACAACCTGTAAAAGAATCCCAAGTCTGATACAGGGGCCTCTGAATAAAATTAAGCAGTCATTCATAGAATAGGATGATGTGAACCATGATACTTAAAGGGCATCCTAAATAAAAACTCAGGTTCAGTTTTACATGTCATTACTTGTGATTACAATCATAGAATTCTAGCTGTATTTTATTAAATTGTTTGGAGAGCAGTTTATGGAGTTGGGCATTATTAGGGGCTAAATATACTGTGATTTAGTCCAGTTTTCACTGCGTACTCAATTACTCCCCTAATGTAACCTATTTCATCTTTTCATTGTTACTTGGACCATGTGGTATAGCTCAGGCAGTTTTGTCAGTGGCCTGCATTCAGGAGGTTCAGGTTTGATTCCTCCGGCTGGCCTACTCGATTCATGGGTATTTTGGGGGGGGGGGGGTTTCCGGGGTTGCTAGGCGAATGCTGGGTAGTTTAAGTACTTATCCCGAATTTCCTGTCCCTCCATTTGATCTCTATTATCATTACACATTTTTTCTCTTTCAGGAGAACTGTCAGTGGTGGTCTAAGCGCTACATGATATGGTCCTGATAAACATTTCATCCTTTGGTAGGATAGTCTCTGGGCCAGTCTGGTGGGCCGTTTCTGGACCATAGTAGGTGAGATGCTGGCTGTACTGGCTTGCCGGAGTTTCTAACAGTCAGTTTTAGGGACCCTGCCTTCTGCACTGGCCTCTGTCTCCGCTCGCTTCATCATTCCTCCCGGGAATGCGCCACTTGAGGCATAGATACAGTAGACTAAGAGTGGAACTCTGTGCCATGTCTGTTACTTCACTTTCTTTGCCACATAGTGGCATAATGAAATACGCATGGCATGACATGGCCTGTTATTTGGTGCTGCCGCAAACATAAGACCTATAATCTCTAATGCTTACTGCATTTCAGAGCAATGGTCACAAACTCACTCATATTCAACTCAATTCAATTTTATTGCTCTTTATAACAAGTACAATAGAATACACAATTGAAAACTTTGAAAACAGAATAGCACTTGGGCCAGAAATGTGTTCACTAACTCTCAGGAGAATGCTCACGTTTATAGCAATTGGTCAAAGTTCTAGAATATTCTAGAAATGAAGAGAAGGAAAACTTTCAGAAGATTGTAATTATTTCAAGATAAGCTTTTGGTGTATATGTTTATCTCTCTAACTGCCCAGCGCCAACCTCCCAATGTTTGGGCTATAAACATTGTATCACAATACACATTAAAGCGTTATAGAATGTCATAAGCTGTAATAATAATAATAATAATAATAATAATAATAATAATAATAATAATAATAATAATAATAATAATAATAATAATAATAATAATTTTATTGTCGTTGAGCTTTACAGCAATGGACAACATCAGAAGATACAATACAGTAGTATTGTAGTAGTACAGATCAGCATCTGACTCTGTAATGGAACTTTTGTGATAGGCACAATCAGTTGTAAAATATCATCACTAACACTACATTTCATTTATTGTTTTAGCAACCGAACTACTGCACACGTAGTAGTGCAGAATATGAAAGACAAATTAATGTTTAGCAGTTAATTTTTGAGTCTTAATGACCTAACATCCTGAAGTTGAAAACTTAATTGTTTTCACTTTTTTTCTATAATCATATTGTATTTTAAAGAGAGAAAATTTGTGTTTGTGTGTAGGGGATGAGAGGATGATGTTAGAAATCATCCAACTGATTACCAACTGTGTTGTCTGTCATATTCAGTAAGAATAACAATTCAATGCTACAAAAAAGATCATCTGAGCACTATTTTTCTAATGGACATAGCCAATAAAACATATAATTTAAATTTTTATTAATAAATAGGATTTACAGGGTATAGATACATGGACTTTCAAGTTGGATGATGTTTGTCCATGAATGCTACCCGGCCAGCAAGCAGAGTCCTGAGGTGCTGTCATAATGCATTCCCCTTAAGTGGGGTGTAACAAGCAACAAGTGAATCCATTTCTAATAATACTACTTATGCTAAGACAGAAATTCAAATTTTGCGAAAGGTGATCCACAAGGAAGGGAGTAATGTTTGTAACACAACCATAAAATTCCGACATTTTAAGCTCAAATATTTTTCATAATACAAATAAATAAAATGCCAATATATAACTATGCAGCATGATGTAAACACTGTAATAAACATATTATTGGTTGGTATGTACTTATATATATTTGTAATTACTCAGAATTGAAATGTAAACTATTGACATGATGTGCCGAAAGAATTAATTTGAACAAATCAAGGTGTTTGATAAATCTGAGAGAGAGCAAACAGTTGACTGTTAGATGGACAAAGTCAACATGAAAAGTTCAATGCCATGGCCGGGATTTGAACCACAGATCTCCCGGTTTCTGTCCAGTTGCTCTAACCCATTGAGCTACAATGGTCAACATGCTGTCCTGACATTAAATTCTCCATTTGACTCATATATTTCCCCGGTAGACCACTAGGGGCTCTCGTATCCGAGATACACCGTTTGTGGCGACTTACTAATGTAAGTACTTGAATCCCAGGCCTCATCATTTAACTCTTATTATTTTAGTTAATTGATGGAAATTAATCAATCATTTCTTCGCACTAGTTGTATATAGGCTAAGGTTTTTGATGGATAGAGTCAACATGAAAAATTCAATGCCATAGCCTGGGACTCAAGTACTTACAATAGTAAGTCGCCACAAATGGTGTATCTCGGATGCAAGAGCCCCTAGTGGTCTACTGGGGAAATATACGAGTCAAATGGAGAATTTAATGTCAGGACGGCGCATTGACCATTGTAGCTCAATGGGTTAGAGCAACTGGATGGAAACCAGGAGATCTGTCGTTCAAATCCTGGCCATGGCATTGCATTTTTCATGTTGACTCTATCCATCAAAAACCTTAGCCTATATACGGCTAGTGTGAAGAAATGATTAATTTCCATCAATTAACTAAAAGTTGACTGTTAGCCTGTAAAATGTTGCATCTGCCAAATACCAGCCATCACATGATACATTTATGATTATGAATATTTTATTAATTAATTAAATATAAAGGGAGTCGATTAATGACACTAAACAACACTTACTTTTAAATTTTTCCGGAACATGTTTCAGAGACTATTTGCCTCCATTGTCAACCAGACATTGACTGGTTCTCCGGTTGACAATGGAGGCAAATAGTCTCTGAAACATGTTCCGGAAAAATTTAAAAGTAAGTGTTGTTTAGTGTCATTAATTGACAACCTTTAGATTTAATTTATTACAACAACACTGTTTTCCACATTTCCAAGAAAAGAATTATATGAATACTTTGTTCATTTACTCTAGACAGTTAAAATCAGATTATTCAATTTTATATTTAAAGACCATGAAAATGTATACCCGCTGGACCAACTTGCAGTTGAAATGAGACATGAGATAATCTGGTTTGCCCCTACCATCTCCAATACATTCCAACTGAGTTAATGTGCTCTTAAAATAAACAAAGAATTTGCAAACAGAAACAGTACTTTTAAATTGGTGATGATGAATGAGTTATTCACAAAGAAATTGACAAGGTAACACAAGACTGAGGAAAATGCATTAGACATACAGAAAAACTACAAGAAGACGACTTTTGGAAAGAAATAGCATGTGGCGAAATTTTGGAGCTTATGATCATAAATTTGCAAGACTCAGACGATGAAGACAATGACAATGATGAATTGTCTGTTGATGTGACATTGACAAACTACATGAATGAGCCACGGTGTTGACTGTTTGGCTGGAGTACAATACCTTCTCTATTTACTGTACGCACATGGTAAAATAAAAAAGAACTGATGCAATGTTGTACTGTTTTAGGAGAGAGAGAAAAGTAGTTGGAGCAGTGCGGAACCAGAAAGATTGTGGAGCTTGCTGGGCTTTCAGCACAGTAGAAACTGCTGAATCCATGTACGCCATTAAAAAAGGAGTACTTCAGACACTCAGTGTTCAGGAAGTAAGTTTCAGAACTATGTACATAACTTGTCTAATTGTAATTGTATATTGGTTGTATATCCACTTAATATTAAAGTGCCAGAGAATATTGATTTGAGGAATGAAAATTCATATAAGAGTAGCTTTTAAGAGAAGTTGTGGCACTCTTCTTTTTTAGGACAATTTCTTATAAAGTAAGTTCATGGTAAGTTAACATATACTCTATCCAGCCTTAAAAGTGTGTTCGGACTACACGTAGCATAACTTTTAGAGCGAGCAAAATAGTGAAGCCTGAGTGGAAATAGTTCATTACTACATCAAATATATTATCGCTTAGGTGATATATTCAAGTAATAAACCAGGTGAATAAATACCATTATTCAAGATTCAACTGTATCGAGATTCAACTGTGTAAAAAACGCGACTCATCTAAAATTTAATAATTAACCATTATTCAACTTTCAAAACATATAAACATGAGCTTAAACATTTTATTTTCATTTATTGTCAATGGTACTTGGCACTTCCTCAATTGTGTTGTTTTACTGCAGTGAAGCAAGCTCTGCCTGCCTCGTCCTATTAGAATTGCGTGTTTGCACATGAAGTGCCCAGTTCCTCAGTAGTGTACACAAACATGAGTGGAAAACCTATAAAAAGTGGTGGAAAAGCTATTAAATTAAACATGTTTGACAGTTAAGTACGTAAAAAATGAAGTCATTAACAGTGAAGCAACAAATACTACACAAATATAATTATTTATAACAAAAGTTTCACTTATCTTTTCACAATTTATTGAAATTTACATCAGTTTCAAAAGATAAGTGAAGTTTTTGTTACAAATAATTATATTTGAGGAGTAATGTTTGACATTTTCTTTCAACGTTATGACATCCTGTCTGTGAAAGACATAACTAAATGATGTCTGAAGCAATTGGTGTCCAAGTCCAAGTCGTGTACTGACAGGCTGTTAACAGCCAGAAGGTTTTTGCTGCGTACCCACCCAGGTTTTGGGTCTGACCGCAGGTTGTTAATTGTGATATTTGTAGGATGATGTGGTATTTTTTGTTGAAGAAAATTTTGTTGAGGTAGCTTTTTGCTCCTCTTTAATTTTGTACAGGATGCCAAACCGCTTTTTTGTTTACACCCTGGTGTTTTATTAATCTAAAATGGGGTAAATTTAGTAGCCAAACAGCTCTTTTGGAGATTTGTAATTTAGCTTATGCTGCTGTAAGGATTAACTCCTTTGTTACCTCGGATGCCCGCAAGCCATACGGGGTACCCGGTAACGCCTGAATCGGCGTCTCGCAGCGTCGTAGTCTCCTAGAGACCGAACCAAGGCGCTTCTATGAGCAGGAATTTTATCGTAAAATTTTGTTGCCCGGCGTCTAATTTCGTCCTCCACGTATGGGAGAAGGGAAGCTTCGTGAAGTAACCTCACGGGAAAAGAACGGCCCACAGAATAGATGGATCGGAGTCCTCTGTTCTGTGCACGCTGAAGGTATGCTATCCAGCTATCGGCAGCCATGCCCCAGATTTCACAGGCGTACAACATAAGTGGGATTATCAGCGCTCGAAAGAGGTGTAGCTTTAAGCGGACTGGCATCGAACGTGAACCCAGCATTGGGTACAGAGAGGCAATAGCCCCCTGCACCCGTGCCGATACTTCCCTGATGTGTCCGCGGAAAGTTAGGCCTCTATCAAGTTGAACGCCCAGGTACTTGATGGAATTAGTCCACTCTATCCTTCGGCCCCTGAAGTGGAAGTTTGGTCGGTCAGCGGGGGTGTGGCGCTTCGTAAAAAGAATGGCGTGGCTTTTGTCCGGATTTACGGACATCCGCCAACGCCTGCACCATTCTTGTGTGAGACGGAGGTGTCTCTGAATTGGGTTGAAGGCTCTGAGTATATGTCTGTTTTTGCAGAACAACACGTCGTCAGCGTATTGTGCCATTTTGACCTGTGGTTGAGTTGGAAAATCTGCCATGAAAACACTAAATAGTGTGGGGGATAGTACAGAGCCTTCAGGGACTCCGCCTCTCACGGGTCTCAGTGTAGATGTTTTCCCCGCTACTTTGATTTTAAATGATCTGTGCCTGAGAAAGCTGTGTATGATGTTGATTAGCTGTGTAGGTAGCCCCAGTTGGATAAGTTTGAAGATCAGACCGGCATGCCATGTCGTGGAGAAGGCCTTTTCGACATCCAAAGACACCACTGCCGTGAAGGCGCGTTCCTGGAAACCCAGGGCCGCTGTCTCCACCACACGTAGCAGCTGTTGGGTAGTCGAGTGCCCAGGACGAAATCCGAACTGGTGGTCAGGAATAGCTTGAACATCTCCCAAGATGGGAGTCATTCGGGTTAGGATTAACCTCTCGAATACCTTCAAGAGGGTAGAAAGGAGGCTTATGGATCGGTAGCTGGAAGGATGTATAGGATCCTGCCCAGGCTTCAATATACATATCACCCGAGCCTCTCTCCACTCGCGAGGAAAGTGCCCCAAGGTGATGCACATATTGAAGATCGTGGTTAGGAAAAGAACGGCATTGAAGGGAAGGTGACGAAGCATGAGGGGTGTCAGCCCGTCCGGCCCCGCCGCCTTGTTTGGTTTGAGGCGTTGGAGTACGCAATTGGTGTATTTGTGAACATTGTTTCAACTAAAATTAAACAAACAGGAACTGTAAAAATCTCTAAGAAGAAAAGGGAAAGATCATTTAGTACTTTAAGGCAAGTGAATGATTTTGTTAAAATTACTATATGCGCAAGATTTCATGAGCATTCGAGCCCCAAGTCCTCATTTAGTAGGTTTTGCGTAATTCCATAAACACATATGATAACTTTGAAAATGAAATGTGCTATACACTCTGACATCTAGTGGCTAATATGCTAAACTATCACGTGTGTTGTTTCATTTTGAGCAATTTTGAGGTTAATTATTAGCTAACCAGTTTACAACAAATCTAGGAGCAAGATGTATGTTATGGCTCTTGAAAGAGGCACACTATAATTTATCTAACTCTGTATAACTGTAATGTGAATGCAATTGAGCTGGCATGGGCAAAACTAAGGAATGTTTTCAGAGGTCACAATGTTAACTGGAGAGCCACAAATCTACAGAAACTTACTATAGAAGTGACAGTTTGGGGAGGATATTGCAAGAATGTGCAAGAGCTGGAAATGCAATATCGGAGAAAGAATGGTGTATTAGAAAATGCAATTGATAAAATTATCATTAACACATCAGAGGATACCAGCGATGAAATGACAAAATAGACTCTCAAATCGAAGAATCACAAAGCAAGCAAGTGAGTGAGTGTTTATAGCTGTCTTAATATTGTGACTTTGTGGGTTCGTGAAATAACAAGTCGAGGTTACAAACACAAAAACTGCACTTTATTCTCGTAGCAATACACCGTTCACCATTACAAATTGCTAGATCACCTAAAAACTGTTTATTTAAAAAAAAAAAAAAAAAAAAAAAAAAAAAAAAAAAAAAACACTTTGCTCAACTGTCTCTCGCTTCCGGTAACGATCGGCCCCGAAGTTTCCCGAATCTCCACCGGCCATCATTTATTGATCGGCATCGCGAGTCTGCCGCCAGGGTAACACTGCTCCCTCCTCAAGGCTGGTCGTCCCGAACAGCGCCTTCGTAGCGGGCCAGGCGATCCAGGTGTACCACCAACATCTTTCCTCGGGGCACCTTCTGGATGCGGTAGACCACGTCATTAATCCTCTTCACCACACGGTACGGTCCTTGCCATGGCTGCTGAAGCTTCGGGCAGCATCCCTTGGTCCGAGTCGGGCGGTACAACCAGACCAGGTCACCTTGCTGGAACCCTTGGCTGTTGGCTTGCCTGTCGTATCGGGTTTTCATGCGGTCGCTCGCCTTCTGGATGTTCTGGCGAGCCATCTCGTGCATGTCGTGGAGGTGGTCCACCAGGTTCTCCACATACTCGGTCGCTGGCTGTTTCACTTCCCTCAAGAGTGGCCCCAAGTCTGCATCTGCCAGCTGCTCCCTCCTCAGGCCTGCGCTATCCCAGCCATCCGCAGGCATTGCCGTGACTACTCGAACTGCTGCGGCACGCTCCTTCTCCTCCACTCTTGTGCATTGGCCGCACTCTTCTGGACAGGGTCTTCGGGACATAGCGTCCGCGTTACCGTGACACTTCCCTCTGCGATGTTCCGAGGTGAAGTCGTACTCCTGCAGCCTCTGAACCCAGCGTGCCGTCTGGCCTTCCGGTCGCGCCGTCACCATCACCTCGCCCCTCGCGGGGACAACCACGTCTTCGTTCAAGATGACCTTGCAAATTCCAAGGCGCTCTTCTGGTTGACTGAGTATAACCTCTTCTCCGTTGAGCCTCAGGATCTTCCGGCCGACGTCGACCGTCGCCTCGTGGCTCCTGAGGGCATCCAGTCCTAGAATCACCTCCTCAGCCACCTTCGCGACGAACACCCACAGACGCACGGCACTCCGTCCCAAGGTCAGCTCCAGCAGGGCCTACTTCTCCACAGGCAAGGTGTCGCCCGATGCCAACACAAGCTGGTATGGTCGGCTCGGCTTCCTCGTCGGCAAACCATTCGCCACGTCAGGTCTGATGATGGTCACGGCTGCCCCAGTGTGCACTAGCACGCGGCACGGCTTTCCTCCTACCCAGCCGTCCGCGATGAGGCTGTCATCCATACGCCGGCTGACGGCGCGCAGCGTCACTCGAGGGGATGGTGATGGCGCCGACGTGCCCCTCTCCACGATGGCCCTTACTCGTTTTCCGGCTGCTCTTCCTGGTGTGGGCAGTCTCTCTGCAGGTGTCCGGGCTGTCCACACCCCCAACACAGGCCACTAGGTGTTCGCCGGCGTCCCTCAGCTGGTCTTCTGTCTCCGGCGTAGCGGACACTCCTCGTTCTCGACGTCGGGATAGATGCTACCTTGGCCACCTCCATCCTTAATGCCGCTGGCAGCGCCTCGTGAATAGTTTTATAATCGCCGAGCATTAGGCGCTGACGAATCTCCGTGTCCCGTACCCCTCGACAAAGTTGTAGGCGGCTTCCCGGGATACGAACTCCAGTGGCAGGTCAACCAAGGCCTTGCTAGCCAGCTGCTCAATCGCTGTGGCGAACACCTGCAGCGTCTCCCCCGGCTGCTGTGACCTTGCCTTTAGTTGGCTGCGGTACACTGCGGCTAAGCGGTGGTTCCCGAAACGATTCTCCAGGGCCTCCCAGATGTCCTTGGGCGCCGCCGTTGTCTGCACCGCGTTTAGGACTTCCGCGGTCCGTCCCTGGAGGCTGGCTATTAGCTGTGTGGCCTCCTCCTCCGGTGACCATCTGTTGTGCTTGGCCACTCTGTCGAACTGGCGGCGGAAGACCTCAAATATTGACGCGCCGTCATATTTCGGCGGTTTGACGCGCGCAGATGTTGTGTCGCGTCCCGGTGCGTCAGCCTTCAAATCCTTCAGTTTCCTGCCGAGGACGTCCTCTACTATGGCGTTCAGGGACTTGACGCTGCTGTCGGCCTTTTCCTCCAGGTCGTCAACGCGGCTCGCCAGATCCTCGACGCGCTCGTCCACTTGGCCCATCCGCTTGCCCAGCTCCGTCACGTTATCCCTCACGCCGGCCAACTGTTCTTCAAACTTCACGGCAAGGGCCTCGTTTGCCGCTTTCATCTCCGTGGCCAGGCTGTCGTTCGCTGCCCTCATCTCTGTGGTCAGTTCGGCCTTCAGTTCTTGCATCTTCTCGGTGATGTTGTCGTTGGCCGTCTTCATTTCTTCCATTTTGTATAAAATCTTTTCCAGTGCCGATTCCATGGCCATGATCCCACTTCTGACACCAGTTGTGACTTTGTGGGTTCGTGAAATAACAAGTCGAGGTTACAAACACAAAAACGGCACTTTATTCTCGTAGCAATACACCGTTCACCATTACAAATTGCTAGATCACCTAAAAACTGTTTATTTTAAAAACACTTCGCTCAACTGTCTCTCGCTTCCGGTAACGATCGGCCCCGAAGTTTCCCGAATCTCCACCTGCCATCATTTATTGATCGGCATCGCAAGTCTGCCGCCAGGGTAACAATATTTGTTTTCTACTTTTATGTGTTTTATAACATAGTAAATATATAAGCATGGAGCTTATCGAATGGAGTTCAATTTATTGTATATCCAGACATCTCACACCTCCAGCACATATCTTTGCTTATCTTACCACAATTTGGCTGAACTGTGTTTTTCTAGATGGACCACACTACAGAAACAAAAGTGTGTTAGTTCTCTCTTCTTCCCTTTTGCCCGCACCACATCGCAAATCCAGCGCTCAAGAAAACTTGCGCATACAGTAGTTTCTGTTTAAAGAAAGAGCCTCCTATTATATAGATAAGGTACTTGCTTTTGTAAGTGTTTACTCACAAAATTATATTGCATAACTTTTCTTTAGCAGTTTCATTAGTTGACTTAGTTTACTGATAAATATGAGCTGCGTGCTTTTCTAACTTTACACTGGTCCTGTTAAAGATATGACGGTTGCAGTAAGTTACATGTAAACTGATGACGTCAGAGAACGTCAGCACATGTTTACCAGCGGAGTGATACAACCTGTCACTTTAAGCCCGAAGTGACAGTAATATTCCATGTTGCTAATACTATGCAGAGGAAACTACCAATCTAACAGTATTAGTGTAATTTCCATGAATAACAATGTTTTTACATCTCCTAACACATTTGTTATGCATTAAACATTGTCAGTCTGGATGACTCAGTTAATTAGGTACTTCCTACTCTTCGTAAGCTTTTGTCTTTTAACCTAAGCTACAGAACTATGGTGCAGTACCATAAGGGAAATTTTAATAAAAAAATGTCACTGCAAAAAAGATGTGTTTGGTACCTCAGTTATCTTGCAGGTAATGAATTGTGCTACATATACAAAATTATTCTTGTATCTAGATAACTTCGTAATACAAATGCCAATCAATTCTGACAATCAATTACAGCACAAGAAATAGGAATTACATTATGGACCACAGATTTAGCCTTCATGAAAAGATGAAGAGTTTTATGTGACAAAAATTCTATATTGCTTTTTCTAAAGAAATCAAAATTGGAAAACAAATCTTGTAAGTTCATAAAAGCTTTGTACATTTTTTTAACAGATAAGGTCAAAGCCTGTAAATTGTCTAAACACTGTCTTTAGCCTGTTTTATTCATTATAGCTGATCGACTGTGCTGGAAATGGAAATATGGGTTGTGCAGGAGGGGATACATGCAGTTTACTTGAATGGTTGGTGAGCAAGAAAGTTGTTATTGCACTGGAAAAATCCTACCCATTAGCACTGAAAACACAGAAATGCATGCTAAAAAGGTATGTACATCTTTGAGTTCACTATGTAATAATTTGTTATATACAAGGGCTGGCTATTCAGTAAAAAATGTTTTTTTTTTTTTTTTTTTTTTTTTTTTTTTGTTTGTTTTGGACAATGTATTTTTACTCATCCTAATAATTTTGATGGCACTTCTCAAAATCGTCTCCCTTAGATACAATGCACTTGACCCAGCAATGCTGGAAACCATTTTTTGAGAGGCTCTTCAAGATCACTTCCTCAGTTTTCACTATTGCTTCTGAAGATGACTCATGTCTCCCACAAACATGCTTCTTCACATTAGGGAATAGGAAAAAGTCACATGGGGCTAAAATCAGACTATAGGGAGGGAGAGGGACACAGTTCATGTTGATTTTTGCAAGAAATTCAGCAACATTGGCAACATATGGCCACACATTATTGTGGTGCAGCATCCAGCCTGTTTCACAGAAATGTGGTCTTTTGCACCTGCAAGACCTGGTCTTGCAATGTTTTTCATTATTTAAGCAAGTGTTCTTGAAGTTATTCGTCAATCTTCTTTCACAGTGACAGCAGCAGTGTTAATGTTTTCTTCCATAACAGTCAATTAATAAACTGTTCATAAAACACAATGTAAACATGTGAATTTTCTGTTTGTTGTCACAGTTACACAAAGCACATTACACTGATATTTGAGTTATGCATTGGTCTTGAACTGAACTTCAAAGAATATGCACGCGTGCTCCTGGACTGCAGTAATCCGTGGTCAGTTAATTTACTAACTAAATATATGCTGTTTGTAATGACATTTCATAATTTCTTGCTCAGTACTGTATAACACACGGGAAAGATTGGAAGTTGAAGCATACCATAAACATAAACACAAGAGTCAGGCATTTATTCTCAAAGCAATTAACTTGAGAACTATACATTGTAGAAAAAAAGGTCTTTGTGCGGATTGCCTCAAAAATTCTTGCCCTGTATACCAAGGCATATGACTTGGGGCGCATGAAAGAAAAATCTCTGTGCTCACACTAATGCAGTATGTTCTGAACTAGGCAACATTGCACGCCTATGATAGGACAGTCGCTCTAGGTGAGCCCTTCCTTGCTCCACCTCATATGCCTTCTAATACTGTACACCTTATACAAAGTAATTTCTCTATGCTAAATTTCTCTATGCTAGGCTAATATAAGTACCATTTTTATTTATTTATTTCAATTTTTTTGTGGTACAGTACTTCCCTTTAGATAAAGGAAGTCCACAATAACCTTAGAATGGAAACCATAATAGATACAAAGCCGCATTTGTTTGGTTCACAATTCTCTTGTATACATATATCAGGAGATCATTAGCAAAAAGTGAATCGAGAAGATATTGACACATTGCTTCACTCACACTGTTTATTCACAGGATATGTTTCAAGAGCTCTTGCTCCTATCATCAGCTGATACTCGATTAGTACAAGTTGTAGTGGTTTCCTCTTTCTCCGTATCGTCGATAGATGGCATAATGTACTTGTCAAAGGTGTCCGGTGGTGGAGTTTCAAAATTCATGACTCTATGACAATTTTTGTTAATGAAGATTTTTTCCCATACGGAAAGGTCTATAGGGTGATTAACATATTTTATTAGAGATGTTTCCAAGTTGATGTCATGTCTAGTATTCAAAAAATGAAAAGCCACTGCCCCATAGACCTTTCCGTATGGGAAAAAATCTTCATTAACAAAAATCGTCATAGAGTCATGAATTTTGAAACTCCACCACCGGACATCTTTGACAAGTACATCACGCCATCTATCGACGATATGGAGAAAGAGGAAACCACTACAACTTGCACTAATCGAGTATCAGCTGATGATAGGAGCAAGAGCTCTTGAAACATGTCCTTGAATAAACAGTGTGAGTGAAGCAATGTGTCAATATCTTCTCGATTCACTTTGTGCTAATTTATGCTTCACTGTCCCTACGCTTCTTTCAAGTTTATACTTTGATTGAGATCATTGTTTGTAATTGGTCAGTAGCATAACCAGGATTTGAATGACAGATCCTGCTTGCTCTAACCATTGGACTACCATGGCAACATTATAGCAGAGCCCTAAATCCTCCAACTGGCTCACAGGACAATCTGTTTTCCCATTCTAGAGACTTAGGAAATACCTGCATTTTAGTTTTGCATTTCTCTTTGTGGTTAGCATTCTCAGTTATTGTGAAGCAGTAGAGACAGTAAAGATGCAGGCTAGCTATACAGTTGCAGTATTAGCTTCTATTTCCATATGCTGTGGAAGACTATATCTTCTCTGAGTAAATGGCAATTCAAATTGTTGTGGTTCTACTACTGGCTGCTTTGTTTGACAGATTTTGTTATTATTATAAGTATTTATTTATGTTTTAATTTACTTTTTGTTTATTTATTGATTTTCAGTGCGAAGGGTGTGGGTATCCAAATAGCTGATAACTTCACTTGTGAATAGTAAGTATAAAATATCCAAGTATTGAGATTTTTAAAAAAAATTCATTAGCTTCAAAAGTGAAAAAATATGATGTTACTTATTATAGCATTTGAAGGGAAAGAATATATTATATAAAATATCAAAAGTAGTGTTTTGAGCTTAGGAAGAAGATCTGTATGAATATAAGTGAAATCAGATTTTATGAAACATCAAAATGAAATGTAACTTATGCCACAGTGAGCATACGCTGTACATACAAGACAGTATGTAAATACTGACAGTGATCATGTGAAGTTTCTTACTATGGTATTTGTTAAACAACGACGCTGCAATCTGCACATTGATTTTGTATGCAGTAAGTTATTGTGCATATTTCTCTTAGGTAATTTAAAAAGAGCCATCCTGAAAGAATTTGTTCAAGTGGTATATACTTTGTTCTTTCAATCCATACTTACAAGAGAATTATCACTGTCTTCACACTGCTACACACCTGAAAATTTGATGGTATATTGTCTGCTGTAAATTCCTGTAGGGGAGGGGGTCCGTCCCCTTCAGCTGCTGTAGTGCAAGTGCTGCGGATCCTTAGCACTTGTGGTACCTCTGACGTTGCCAAGAGGAACCTCCGGCTGAACATTCCAGCCCCTCCCGAATGGCAGTTGTTCGGATGGGGTTGGACTCGAGGGGGCAGTGTGTTCCTGACAGCCGTGGGAGATCGAGTACCTCTGGCCAGGCTTCAGTCGGCTGCAGGGGGCAGAAGGTTGCCTAAAAAGACCCGGGTACTAGCCTGCGGAGCTAGTAGGTGTATCACCAGGTGGCCCCACCGAGGTTATTTGGTAGTCTTCACTGCGGGGTTGACGCACGTAAGTGGCATGTCCACTTCCACCCGTCTTGACGTTGTTGTCGATGGGGGGCCTTTTTAGACTCCAGGTATTGCCCCATGGAAAGAGCCCCAGAATTTTCGCGGTTGTTAGAGGCCGGAGTCTTTGGACTCTCGGGTAGACCTTGCAATGACATGACATGTCTGCTGTATATAAACAGAAAATGCTATGACAGAAAAATCTCTATTGACAGTGGTTAGTTCTGTACAAGAGTGCAGGCACTGCGGACCCCTAGCACTCGTGGTACCTCTGACGTTATTAGAGGAACCTCGGGCCGAACATTCGAGCCCCTCCCTGCTGGGGAGTTGTTTGGTATGGGTTGGACTCGAAGGGGCAGTGGTTCCCGATAACCGTGGGAGATCGGGTAAGTCTTCGGATGGGGTTGAGGGAGGCCATTAATATTCCCGCGTACTAGCCAGCATAGCTAGTAGAAGGTGTGCTAGATTACCAGGCGGCCCCACCGAGGTTGTTCGGTAGCCCTCCTATTTTGGTGTAGGCGTGCGTAAGCACTAGCCTTGCCATTTTGGTGTTGGCGTGCGTAAGTGGCGTATCCACTTCCATCCCGTCTTGAGTCCACAGGACCAGATGGGGGGGTTTGGTAAAGTATAAGGTCTTGCCCTAAGGAAAGCCCCACGGAGGCGCCGGGTGTCCTTTTGGGACAGCTTGGTAACTCCTGGTCCAAGGAGGCCCAGTCCTTGTCCTACGGGTCCAGGACTAATGGGAGTAGAACCTCTGGGTTAATGTACAAAAGTGCATGTTTACATCCAATATGTCACAAGTATTTAAACATAATTGTGAATTGTGATTTGATGTTAACACAAGCAGCATAATTAAATATCTTTTGGTTTCTAACCTCTAAGTAGTTTTCTGTTCTCTAATTTTCTGCATATTGTATTTCTTTACCCATTATTAAAATTGAGTATTAACAATCCCATACTAGCTGTCCATTTACTTATAGTTACACAGCTTCTAAAAAGAATGATTTTACATTATTGGTCAGCATTTAGTCACTTATCTTCTATTGCTAGTAAATTTCATTCATCATTAACCTTATATTATGAAATAAAAAAACTTGGAGATGCTATTGAATTTGTTTTACTGAAAATTCAATTATTTGATTTTGTAGCTTGGTTGATTCAGAAGATGTGATGCTGAATCTGCTAGCCAATCATGGACCATTAGTGACTGCAGTGAATGCACTCAATTGGCAGAACTACCTTGGAGGTATCATACAGTTCCACTGTGATGGTGCGCCTGAACATATCAACCATGCCGTACAGATTGTTGGATACGACAGAAGTGGTCCAGTGCCTTATTACATTATACGTAATTCTTGGGGTGAGGAATTTGGAGACAAAGGCTACCTGTATGTTGCTGTTGGCAAAAATCTTTGTGGTTAGTAATTTTGTAATTTGTAATTTATTTCTCATCCTTCCTTTGACATCATCAAATGGAAATACAAAATCAAGATTACAATTATAAAATCCATTGTGGAAAATGCCATATATTCCTAAATCGTGAAAACCCTATCATGTTGCGCACTATTGAATAATAATTTGGTCCCCATACACCTAACCCTAGGTTTTTGTGTATTGGAGGTCCTCTACTCCTTTTTACAGATTTTGCCATTTCACCTATCCTAATCTACATTTTTCTTAATTGTTCTTAGCCATCTCTCTTTAACTTTCCCTAAATAATTCCCTATATTTCTCCTGTTCTTTTCCCCTTTTACTGACCAAATTTTTCTAATTACTACTTCACTCCCCAAATTATTCCATTTACATAGCCAGGACTGCTCTCTCCATATCTTTGTTTGACTACAGTATAATATACAATGGAAGTCTGCATTCTCTTCTCCACACAATGGACATTTATCTAGCTCCCTCTCTTGACCTATACCTTTCTGTCCCATTTACGTAGTCAGGCCTGCTCTCTCCATATCTTTGTTTGACTACAGTATAATATACAATGGAAGTCTGCATTCTCTTCTCCACACAATGGACATTTATCTAGCTCCCTCTCTTGACCTATACCTTTCTGTCCCATTTACGTAGTCAGGCCTGCTCTCTCCATATCTTTGTTTGACTACAATATAATATACAATGGAAGTCTGCATTCTCTTCTCCACACAATGGACATTTATCTAGCTCCCTCTCTTGACCTATACCTTTCTGTCCCATTTACGTAGTCAGGCCTGCTCTCTCCATATCTTTGTTTGACTACAATATAATATACAATGGAAGTCTGCATTCTCTTCTCCACACAATGGACATTTATCTAGCTCCCTCTCTTGACCTATACCTTTCTGTCCCATTTACGTAGTCAGGCCTGCTCTCTCCATATCTTTGTTTGACTACAATATAATATACAATGGAAGTCTGCATTCTCTTCTCCACACAATGGACATTTATCTAGCTCCCTATCTTGACCTATACCTTTCAAGTTTCTCACTCCTCTTCTCGCCCAAGCAAAACCTTCTCGCCCTAACTTAGTTCATATGTCTATATATCCTTCCCTCCCCCAGGTTGTTTTTATTTCTCTATATAATCTCAGTGAGCTTTTGTCACTTGTACTGGCGAAAATGTCTTGTCTGTCAATATCCTCTAATCTTAACTTCTTTCCAGAAGCCTTTATACCCATACTCTGCATTTATCCAAGAATGACCCATACCTATCTGCTTCAACACGTCATTCATTTTATGTACCCAAGACCCTCCCCAGTTACTTCTCCTTTGATTATGAAAACATTTTTTAATATTGCCATCTTCCAAGTTAGTGATTCTGTATAAATATTTCATTGCCCTTGACAAGATTTTAATTTTAGTAGAATGCCTGCCCATTTCCAATTGTGCTGCCCCATTAGGTGATGCTATCGGTAATCCCAACATATATTTACAAAAGGATCTATGCACTCTTATCAGTGTCTCTCCAAGCCTCATCTACTCCGCGTACCTCTGATCCATGTAACATCCTATTTTCTACCACTGCCGTATAAATCCTCACCAACCATTTATTTACATCTTGCAGTTTACTGTAGCATGATCTTATCACCCTCATGGCCATTTTACCTTTTGCCACAGACATCTTTTTTTGTTTTTTCCAGTTACCATCTGAACTCAACCTTGTCCCCAAATAATCAAATCTCCTTACTACCTCTATTTCTCTTCTATTAACCTCCCATTTCTCATCCTTACGCAACCTGTATCCTTTTTTGAAGACCATAATCTTTGTTGTGGTTAGTAATTGAAATTTGTTTATGAGTACTGAGTATACATTTTACATTTTTGGCCACCCTTGAATTTGGACCCTAGTCCTTATCGTTACTGGTAACTTGACCAAGTTGAGAATTGGGAAAGCTTTCCATTAATTCCATTTCCATTTATGATTTCTCTTATTATAATATATTCATTTTCTCGTTCTTATTCTGGTTACCAACTTGATCATCTTGAACCTTCCTTTGAAGATGTTCATACAATTACAGAAAAATATAGAGAATTAAGTCTTTTGAGTATGTAACAGTATATTGTTGCTCTTCCATTTTAACATAAGTTATCACTTTCTTTTTGCAGGTCTTGCCACCGAAGTATCAGCGCTGGATGTTATTTAAATAGCATTAGTTTTATAGCAAGGATTTGCGTGATATTAAGAGATTCTATTTTTGTTATAATACTTTTAACGTGAACATATGTTCTCATTGGGCTGGAATTAGAACAAAAGCAATATTTTTATAATACTATCAGTTTAAACTGGACTAACCACTAACTATAAAAATGTTTTTAGATAATTATGTGTCGTCAGAAATCTGAGTGAATTTATTTTATTCATAGTTCTTCCTGAATGATCCCAAAATACAATTGGGATTGGGATGCAATAAGATATTGTTGCAAAATCCTATTTTACAAAAGTTTGAAAGTTTAAGGGTTTAATAATGTAGGAAATGTAAAAAATGCTTTCAACACAGAGAGATCTTAAGTCCCTCTACAATAGTACAAAGTGATGCTGAGCTGACTTGTGCTGCTACAAAGGGTAGATAGTTTGGAATGAAAGCAGTAGAAGTAAACAAATAAAAAACACAATTAATTGATCCATCCACAAAAGATATTAAAAATGTCCCACATTCTGTTAATTCACATACTCACAAATCTAATTTTATTATTAAATTTTAGATGAGTCGTATTTTTTACACATCTGCTTCACTTTAATAATTTTTTGCTTCACTGTGGTGTTCCAATACAGTTAAATCTCTAATTTTATTGTTAAACACTAATTAAAGTTTTTGTTCTAAATTAGTATGAATGAATGGATTTATTAAGTGCATTTAGTTACATTTACATTTTCACATATTACAATTTTCCTTTAACTGAGTGCTTCAAATATACATTAGGGTTCATACAGTCAAATAACATGGTTATAATGAGTAACGAAACGCAGGGTGCGACAGCCCATACAGGGCCAGGACCTACCAACTCATCTGCTGGCCTCACGCCCACATATGCAAGGTAGAGGTGGGTGATCATCTAACCGATACAGGGAGGAAATGTGGTCAGCATCACAGCATCCCCCAGCCAGAATGTTGGCTTTCATGACCAGGGCCAATTTCCTCATGATGCTGAGTGGGCACCGGTCCTATACCCGGGACTTAAAATCTGCACCCCATGGGTGGGATTGATCCCGGGTCACTTTAGTGGCAGGGAGCCAAGGCATGCTTCCTTAACCTGCTGTGCCATGGCGCAGGATTGTTATACTTCCCCATATCCAGTCTCCATTTGGGTGCATTTGTTTCTACCTTCTCTCTAATCTATCCTGCTTTCATTCTCCCTTTTGATTTCAATTTTTATATCCCCTCTTTAATCACTTTCCCATATTCTCTACATATCTCTGCCACTTTACTCTTATTACTAAGTTTTCGTTATACACTACCCTAATCTGCTCTAACTCGATTTAATTATTTCATTACATGTGTACCTTCTCATTTTGTCTTACATCAGTTTCTCTCTAATTACCAAAATTTAATCTTTTCCTAACTAAAGTTTTACTGTTTTTTTTTTTTTTTTTTTACGTCCTCCATCTTAAGTCATATCGGACAGTGAATGAAATGGATGAAATGATGCTCAAATGAGTGCGGGGTACATGGAGCTTGGATTACCTGACATTCATCTTTAAGGGTAAGGGAAAACCGTGGAGAAAACCTTATCTAGGTAACTCATCATAACCGAGTTACCGGGACCTCTTGAACATGAGGCAGACACACTACCATCTACGCTAACAAGGCGGGCATTACTGATATTAAACTGTTATTTCTATTTCTATTTCACTCTTTTACTAACTTCTGTTTAGTGCTTCCAGTTTATTTGTCTTGTTTATGCTCTTTGCACATGCCAATACTTTGTTTCAATTTATTTTCAAGTTCCTTTAACTCTTGCACCACTTTAACTGTTGTGTGTTTCATTGCTATTCAAATTGGTATAATTTATTCTTGCCAATTTCAATTCATCTGTTGCTTATGGGTGAAATTGACACACTGTTGACTTTGGAGCATCCCAAAAAAAATAATTGGATCTATGGATTTTTGCAGAATCAGGAACAGAACCAGTGTCACAAAATTTATTTACTAAGCCATAAACACTATCCCAAGAATATAATCTAGAATTTGGAAACTGCTCTCTAAGTCATTATCCTTTTTTTTTTTTTTCTGTTTATTTCCTACCTTCATTAAAAACACATGCTGTTCATTTGAAAATATTTTTAGTTTAACTGAAATGAAAACAGACTTGTGCAATGATAACCCTTGGTACCTTGGCCAAGGAATGTAATCACTGTGGAGGGACTGAAAGATTAAGTTGTACATATCTATGGTGCAGCTAATAACTACTTACAATAAAAAATAATTATTTGTCACAAACTTCATTTATCTTATGCGTGATTGGAGGAATTTAGTAACAGTGACGTCAAAATTAATCGGAAAAACTATTTATAGTCGGTTTATTGACACTTCATCACTTACGTTTTTATATTATTGATAATATAAAAACATAATTGACGAAGTGTCAATAAACCGACTAAATAGTTTTTCTGATTCACTTATCTTTTTTAGAAAATTTATGAACTTTCTATAGAATTCAGGATACTAGTTTGGCAAAAACATTTCCGCATCTTCAGTCATTTTGTTTTTGTCCTGTTGTCATCACTACTGCTGCAAGGTGTTGTGTTATTTTTGTATTTATCAGCAAACTCAGAAAATAAAACAAACTTAAAGACAGAATCAATCAGCAGTATTTCAAAATTCGTTAGGCATTTCTATTTTTGAAGATAAATATTTTCTCCAAAACATTTAAATCAGACCATTTAATTGCTTTAATGATTTATCTTCTGGATTTATTTCCTAGTTAAATGATCCACTATTGCCAATTTATCAGTCTGTTTATACCCAATATTTATGTCCTTTCATTCTGGTTTCTAAATTACATTTGCTTCTTCCAGTGTAAACCTGGTTGCATTCTAATCAGTTAAATTGATAAATGCCAGATTTTTTATTACATTTTTTTTAATGTGGCAAATCTGTTATGTTATACTTATTTGAGAAACCAAAATTATACCAAATTCTTTACAAAAAAAATTGTTGTAATATTTGTTACTTCACTGTTATTAGCTTCTGTTTTTATGTATTAATAACTGCTTGTTTAACAACTGAATTTAAACAATACAATATGAAGTAATAACTATATTGTCATGTTTTAATGAAAACCAATGTTTACAAATAAGTGAAAGCCTTTAGTTGATTAATTTTAGGTAAACCGCGAACAAAATGCAGCTGAAAGTGTGATTTACCAAAATTGAAGCTCCTCAGCTTTCCCCCTCTACCGTCATTTTAGGCTGCCTCTCCTCTCTTCCATAGCGCAAGCTGCATTGCACTGGTCAACGTATGGAGGGGAGGGAGTCATGTAATGCTTGGATGTTGAGGAGGGGAGACAACTGTGTTCGTGCATGTGCACACTGACCGCGCTTTGTTCACGGTCTATCTGTTTATTGTTTTTGGCTTTGCTCTGTATTTAGATAACAAATCTATATATATTATTGTTCAGTGTCTGTCCTTGTGTATACTATCTATTTAGATTTTTAGCTGTACTCATTTAAATTGTTATATATGTTTATAAGTGATAATTAAACTCGTGTCATTTGGCAGCAGAAAGTTGGATAACAATAAATGTAAAAAATATAATTAATGAATAAGTGCCATTTCTTGTTGCTTATATTTATTTTTATGTTAATATAATAACTAACTGAAATAATAGTAATTTTGACTGGTGATTGAAAAAGGAATTCTAATCAAATTGTCTTAGTAATATTTTCTTCTGTTTTAAAGAATGTGCAACAAGCATATTTCTTTGTTGTTTACGAATACTCTTTAGTGTTTGGAGGTGTAAGGTGCTAAGTTGTATGAAAATAAAGTAAATTGAAGTGATAAGCCAAGGACATTTGAATGATTGATACAACCATTCATCGTGAATGTGCATGATTTTAGTTTATGTAATACTATACCTGTAGGTGAAAACGTTAATAACAAAGATTTAGCTAACATTGGTTGTTGTTTTTAACAGTTTACATGAGGAACCTCTGTTCAAATTCATAGCATATGTGTATGCACGTTGGTGATAATTGATGTATAGCACATTATCTATTTTATGTGGTGCAAACAATACAAACTTGATTATAAAGAGTTCAAGATGTCATTTTGGCCACAGTTAAATGACTAATGCTGTTTGTATGTTGTTGTTTACTTAGCAAGCTGTTTTTTCTGGCAACATAAAGAGCAACACACCACAAACTAGTGTGCAAAATTAAGTGTGTTTCATGCCCTATGTAGAATGGGAGGCTAAGAACCATAGCTGCTAAAGGGTGTCCCTAAATAGAAACTCAATTTACTGTAAAATTAAATACATATTGTATATTTTAGTTAATTGATGGAAATTAATCATTTCTTTACACTAGCCGTATATAGGCTAAGGTTTGTGATAGATAGAGTCAACATGAAAAGCTCAATGCCATGATCGGGATTTGAACCACGGATCTCCTGGTTTCCACCCAGTCGCTCTAACCATGGTCAACGTGCCGTCCTGACATGTTAAATGATTAAGCCTGGGACTCAAGCACTTACTATAGTAAGTCGCCACAAATGGTGTATCTCGAATGCGAGAGCCCCTAGTGGCCTACCGGGGAAAATGGAGAATTTAATTTCAGGACGGAACGCTGGCCATGGTAGCTTAATTGGTTAGAGCGACTGGACGGAAACCAGGAGATCCATAGTTCAAATCCCGGCCATGGCATTGAGTTTTTCATGTTGACTCTAACATATTGTACATCTTTAGGCTTTCATGGCCAGTGTTAATTCAATAGAATGTTTCAAAATTTAACTGTATTGGAACACCACAGTGAAGCGCACAGATACGTAGCCGACATCCTTGCAATAGTACACTACAAATAGATAGATGATGCTCAAGCTTCAACAACCCAGCTTACAATTCACAGTAGAAACTGAAGAGGACTGTACTCTACCTTTTTTGGACCTTAAAATCACAAAAAAACAATGAAAAACTGGAATTTGGTATTCATAGGAAAGCAACACACACAGATAATTACATCAAAGCAAATAGTTTCAACCCAATCATGCCACCATCAACAGTCTCACACACAGATTAGTAAACCTACCCCTCAGCCAGCAAGAATATAAAAAAGAATACCATTAAATCTTAAAAACTACAATTAAAAGTGGATATGGAAAAAGCCTTGTAGATAAAAAAATTAAATCATTCAAACTTCAAAAAAGATTAAAACAGATCACAGCTCTTTCACCAATGAAACAAGAAATTAGATTTGCTAAATTTACTTACCACCCCTGGGCCTCAAAAAAGTTCCAAAAAATATTCAAGAAATACAATATAACATTGGCACCAAAAACCAATTACAACATTAAAAACCTATTATTAATTTTTAGATGAGTCGTATTTATTACACATCTGCTTCACTTTCGTACCTATTTTGAGGACATGTTTCGCAAATCATCGTTTGCATCTTCGGCTCTTATGCGACTAAACCTTGATCCAGTGGTGTGGGTAATTCTGGAGTTGCTCATCTAAAAATTAATAATTATTTCGCTTCACTGTGGTGTTCCAATACAGTTAAATCTCAATATATTAAAAACCTACTTAACAGTAATAATACTGATAAGATAAAACCAGAAGAAAAGTCAGGCATTTACAAGATTAAGTGTAAAGACTGTGAAAAAATTTACATAGGCAGGACAAAAAGAAACATAGGCACTAGAAAGAAAGAACACTTCAGGCACTTAAGATACAAAAATATTGATAAGTCCGCAGTAGCAGCTCATTTCTGGTCTGAAAATCATGAAATTGAAGATAGCACAGAATTACTAAAATACGTACAAAAACATAGTGAACTCGTCATATGGGAGAGAATATACATAGAAAAACATAAAAACCAACTAATGAACTTCGAAATCCTGCCAGAAGACAACTCCACATTTAAATTCATCACAAAATCAATAGATGGCAGCAGCAACTCCAGAACTACCCACATCACTGAAGCTTTAGTTGCATTAGAGCTGATGATGCGAACAATAGTTTGCGAAACATCTCCTCAATATAGGATGTAAGTGAAGCCGATGTTTCCGGGCTTGAAGGCCATGGTCTTGACGATGAAAAAATATCTTAACGTTTCGCCCGTAGCTCCGTCGGGCATCTTCAGAGATTCAGGCCTGGCTGTTCACAACTAGAGCTTTGGGCAAAACGTTAGATATTTTTTCATTGTCGAGATCACGGTCCTCAAGCCCGGAAACAACATTCTATTGGATTAATTTCTTTATGGTCAGTAATTCTATGCTGAAAATGAGTGGTGCCGTACCCCTACTACCAGTTGTGAAGTAATTGACGTAACATTACCATGCAGTGGTTCTACGTTTGGCATGACATATCAAATTATGGCTAAACATTTATGAGATCACTTCAGAAATTTGACTTTATTATTTATCAATAATTATTTTGTATTACTTTTTGTTCTTCTCAGCTCTTTATTGACAAAATTGTATTGGATATATATTTACAGTTACAGTTCCTAATGTAGAATCCATAGTAAGGGTTGGCCAAAGTGGTACCTTTCACTTTTTATAAAGGAAAGCTTAAAAGTTCCAGTTGTCAAAATTATTTTGTAATAGTAGGTAAATTTATTTACTATATGTTGGGATTTGTTTCAGAAATCGTAGTAATATGTTTTACCAAATATTATACATGTTGTTAACTTAGCTGTTATTGCTTTATGTACCTTGTATTACGATCTGTGACTATGCAGAAGTATCCTGTTGTATCTGTTGGTACATAATTTATGTTATCTTACCATGCAGCTTTGTGCTGTGGCTCAATGTATGTGCAATAATGTAAATAATGACCCACTAAATTTTAACCGTAAATCTCCTGCTATATATTAATAGTTGAGAATAATAGTTTTATTGTTTCACAAAACCGGTTATCATTTAATGAGCTCATTTATTGCTACAAAGATTTTGTTTTATATGTCCTTAAGTACAAAATAATTCAAATAGTTTCCAGCTTTACAGTATGTTTTAACCAGTGGCATATTTTCCATGATTGCAATAAATGTACTACATGCATTGTAGAATAATGAAGTTACACTAAACTCTCACTAATCCTGTCCACATTTGTCTCACATTAGCCTCTTGCAGCTTGTGTAATGTTAAAAGCAAAAATGATACACAACAATGTATCAACAATTTTATTGTTATTGTATACTATTGTTGTTTATTGAATTTGTGGTTTTCTTTAGAGTTTACATACAATGGCTTCTAAAAGGAAACATGTTAAGCTAGACCTCAAATAGAAACTCGAAATTTTAGATAAGCTTAAAGCAGTTGCATGATAAAGCATACCACTGTCACACATCATCATTGTGGCAATTAAAATTTCGGGACATGTTTCATAGTAATACTGTATGTGCAAACAAACGTATGTTTTGTATAAAAAATTAATGTATCTTCGGGTTAATAAGGTACAGTATAACCGCTGTTCATTTTTATTTATTGTTTCCCGCTCTCTGATAGAGCAAGAATGACATCATAGTTGACTGGTGAGTCTATCTTGAAATCATAGTGCCCTCTATGGACAAGAGGTAATGTTTGTGGAACAGTAAGCAAATTATGGCGCTCTGAGTGCAGTTGTACTGATAACTAATACAACTAGCCTTCCCATTTACCCCTCTTACGTAATCATGACTAACATTCTAGTACATAAGTAGCACATTTCTACTCCAAGGTTAGCAACATAGCTATAAGACAGAGCATCGCATCTTCATGGTTGAATGCAATTTTCGTACCGGCATTATAATTGGTGCGACATATAAATATAATTTAAACTGCTGCATAGAGGAGTTTATGCAACGCTATCCAGCATTCAGACAAGTCCCTCGGAGCGTAATGTTGTCAAAAGTGTCAAGGTACCATCATATTGACATATTTTTGTTTGCTACATAAACGCCTTACGTTTTATCAGAATATGATATTTTTTTTGTCATCCTCATACTTAATTAAAATGTCTTTATTAATGTTGGTATCCTTATGTTCTTTTAAAACCAATAGGTGCATTAAACATTTCCAAGATACAGGATCAGTTATTCGCAAAATGAGAGACACTGGATGCTATAAAGTGACTGGTCGAAATCTAGAAGTAATAAATATAATAAATATATAATAGAAATAATCTGTTTCTTGCCCGCCTCTGTGATGTGAGGTAGTGTGTGTGCCTCACACTCAAGAGGTTGCAAGTTCGAATCTTGCTAAGGATGAGTTACCTGGATAAAGTTTGCCAGAGTTTTCCTTCAACCTACGAAGACGAATGTCGGGTAACTCTGAGCTCTAGGGACCCTGGATTCATTTACGTATCATATCACCTGTTTCATTCATACCCTCATTGATTCATTTATTCATTAATCATTCCATATAATGAGCACTGATGAAAGGACCAAAAAATTCTGTTTCTTTACTAAACTGTTTTGAAATTAATACTGTTATTAATTTGAAATTCCTTTATTAAATTATATTAAGTTATATATCTTCACAGAAAAACCCAAATTGCAAGATACTGTATTTAGCTGTCTTTTATAGTGTTCGCATTCATTAAAACAAACAAGCTATCATATCTACGCATCTACCAGGCAAAATAACGCAACTTTTTAATATGCGGGCAGACCCACCTCGCAAATAGTATATTTATCTGCCGGTAGAGGGAGGCCCCACAGCTGCTGTCAGCACATCAAGTACAATCTCAAGCCACTAGGGGAATCATATATAAACTCACTCCGTCAGCGATGCTCTTGATGTCACACTTTGCACAGTAAAAACACAAAAATGAACACTTTGTATTGCCAAACATTATCATATCAATAATTCGGCACTACCACTAATCCAGAACTCATGTCTGCAAGGAATGGCTGGATTAATGAGAGTTTAGTGTACGTACATTCACCTATAATGAAAATAGTACCATTTAAATGACAGGAATCAAAAATAACTGATGAACTAAGAGAAAACCATTAATTCCATTCCAAAGAAGCATTTACTAGATTGAGTAGCGGAGGCATACTTGTACAGTTTAGTTCTTCTAACAGTTTAGGTGAGGTGCTGAGGTATTTTCACAATATACACCAAGATATGAAGTGTTTGTTGAGCACATTTCAGTGAATTTTGCCACTGAATATTTGAAATATGATGATTGTGAAAATATGTTACATTAAGCATAATTAATTAACCTTTTGATCATAAGTTAGAATTAGTTAAAAAGGGAGACCTATTCCTGATTTAAAAAACATAGGCTTTATAGAAATATAGTTGGGTTAAGCAACTCTGAAACTGTGTATATAGAGTAACTACAAAACAAGAATGAAGTGGGCTTAAGCAATACTGTGATGGTCCTCTCTTGGTGTTGCAAGTTCCACAGCAAACAGGAGACAGAGATGGAAGATATGTCTGTCTTTGTCTCACCAGGTAAAATGGACTGTGTTATTGCTATAATGTGTTGCAGTTACAATACAAACATATACTTAAATTCTATATAAAGAACTGCACGAATCAGAAAAAAACAAGCTGTTCAAATGTAAAATAAGACCTGAAGCTTTCCTGGCGACGAATATGTTTGAGATGTTCTCGGGAAACAAGCTAGGTGAAAAGACGATTAGAGTGTACATCTCTCCCATCATCAGGATATTTTAATAAATGTTATAACCACAAATGTATCACTGGATATAACAAATATAAATGAAGACAAAACACTATCAATACTCTCATCACTGAACAAAAGACTGTTTTCAGTAAATTAAATGCCAGGTCAGGAGATGGTGTGAGTGTAGAAAATTAATTGGGTCAAAGAAACGTAACTACTTAATTTGATGATCAAGCTGTATAGATCTTTGCTTAAGCCGATGGATTTCGATTTTTAAGGCCGGTTTGCAAGAGGAGCTGAACTGAAATCCAGCATCACGATTAAGCCTCCTTAACTCTCCGCTTTCAGTAACTGTTGCATTTTTCCAAGATGGTCATCTCCCGAAACAATGTGTGCAGGTAATTTAAGGTGTGGAGATTTTGTTGAAAATATCCATGTTGGATCCTTCAGTGATGCTGAACTTAAGTATTGTGACTTTGTGAGTTCGTAGAATTATAAGTCTGAGTTGCAGTTATTCCAAATGTTCTTTATTTTCGTAGAAATACACTGTTCAATTCTCACGTAACGACATTACGTCACATACAACAATTTACCAAGGTCGATGACAACAGTGTTCTCATTACTACATCAGCTCTCGTTACAACACTACAGCTGTTTACTGCCTACCTCCCTCTTGGCGAGTCGTCGCCTTCTTAAATACCTCATGATAAATTCGAGAGATTTCCAGAACAATAAAGAAACCGAATAATCAAGATGTTACCAGAAATTTTCATTTATCTCAGTTCGTTTTGGCAGGTCTTTATCTGTGTGCTATCTTTCTCAGTTCCTTTGTGTAAACAAGCCATGTTATCGCTCCGCGCGAACCTTTTATGTGTGTTGCCGTGGCACTGCTCCCTCCTCAAGGCTGGTTGTCCCGAACAGCACCATCGTAGCGGGCCAGACGATCCAAATGTACCACCAGCATCTTCCTTCGGGGCACCTTCTGGATGCGGTAGACCACGTTATTAATACTCTTCACCACCCAGTACGGTCCTTGCCACGGCTGTTGAAGTTTCGGGCATCGTCCCTTGGTCCGGTTAGGGTGGTACAACCAGACCAGGTCACCTTGCTGGAACCCTTGGCTATTGGCTTGCCTGTCGTATCGGGTCTTTATGCGGTCGCTCCTCTTCTGGATGTTTTGACGAGCCATCTCATGCACGTCGTGAAGATGGTCCACCAGGTTCTCCACATACTCGGTAGCTGGCTGTTTTGCATCCGGGCGGCTTCCAAAAGCCAGATCACAGGGGAGGCCTAACTCTCGGCCAAACATTAAGCTGGCTGGCGTCATCCCAGTGGTGTCTTGTGTTGACGAGCGGTAGGCCAGCAAGAACAGTGGCACCTTGTAGTCACAGTCTTGCTGATGGCTGGCCACGACCTTCCTCAAGTGCTCTTTTAAGGTCTTGATATATCTCTCCACCATGCCGTCCGACTGTGTGATAAAGTTAAGTAGTTACATTTCTTTGACCCAATTAATTTTCTATACTCACACCATCTCTTGACCTGGCATTTAATTTACTGAAAACAGTCTTTTGTTCAGTAATGCTATTACTAAACGTCCCAAGTAACACCTTAAGTAACCAGTGCACCAATGTGTGCACTGCTCATGCAAGTGAGACATATTCTCTTCCTTGCTGTAAAATTTAAATAATTTTATGGTGTATCAGAAATTTGTGAAGCTGAAGAACAATGGAGTTTTTTATAATTCTTCTACTTAAAATTTTGCAAGATAGAGTATATGTGAATGTTATACTTTATTATTTAGAATTGTATTTTATATACAACTCATTATGAAAGTGCAATGCCCATGTTTTATGATGACATGTTTAATAAATAGAAATATTGCTGTTAATTTGATAAACACAAGATTATAAGAGAGTTTGTATCATAAAATGTATTAAAAATTTTATAAATGTTACTATATAGTTTATTTTTATTTTTAGTACAACCTGAAGACATCACATAGACAACCAACCATCAATACTAATTAAAAGGTTTTGTGTCAGTAGATTTACTGGTATGTAAAAGAACTGCTGCAGATGATATTCCTGACACCAGAGGTGCTGATATGCTGGCAATTGAGTGCTTTGTTAACAAAGTTTGTACTTAGTCAACCTGAAAATTTCAATGTCATGGCTGGGATTTGAACCACCGATCTCCTGGTTTCCGTCCTTTTACTCTTACCCATTGAGCTATCATGGCCAACATGCCGTCCTGACATTAAATTCTCCATTTGACTCGTATATTTCCCCGGTAGACCACTAGGGGCTCTCGCATTCAAGATACACCGTTTGTGGCGACTTACTCTCGTAAGTACGTGAGTCATCATTTAACTCTTATTATATAAGTTAATCAATTTTTTTTGTTGTAATTTGCATCCTCCAACGTTAAATCATATCAGATGATGAATGGATGGGTGAAATGATGCTGAAATGAGCCCAGGGTCCATAGAGCTTAGAGTTACCCAACATTCGTCTTTCAGGATAAGGGAAACCCTGGAAAAAACCTAAAACCTTATCCAGATAACACACGCTGACCAAGATTCGAACTCGGGACCTCTTGAACGTGAGGCAGACATGATACCACCACGCTACCGAGACGGGCAAGTTATTCAATGGTGATTAATCATTTCTTCACTAGCTGTGTATAGGCTAAGGATTTAGATAGTCAACCTGAAAACTGGACGGGAACCAGGAGATCCGTGGTTCAAATCCCGGCCATGGCTTGAATTTTTCAGGTTGACTCTATCTAAATCCTTAGCCTATATACGGCTAGTATGAAGAAATGATTAATTTCCATCATTTAACTGAAGTTTTTACTTGTTATTATAAATAATGTGCAGGTTCAAGGCAGTATCTTTCTATCCAAACTAAGCTAATGTTTGGACACCTAGAGTTAGACTGAAAAATATAATGCCATAGCCAGGATTTGAAGCATGGATGTCCCAGTCTCCATCTGGTTGCTTTTAACCATTGAGCTATCATGGCCAGTATGACATTAAATTCTCCAAATGACTCATATTTTTTTCCTGGTGAGACACTAGGTTAGGTACATGCATGCACACACATTTACAAATCATCAAAACAGTATCACTCATGAATCCAAGATAGGTATATACAGGATGTAACAAAAACGTACATCAAAACTTTGGGAAAACATTTCTTGGTATATAGAGGATAAAAAAAGTGTTATATGAACAACGGTATGGAAATTGTTTATTTCCATGTTATAGAGCTCCTTTTTTATAACTCGTATACAGTGAGATGTGTAATATGTTGCTGTCCTGTGGTCATAGCTCAGTAACAGAAGAGTAGTCAACATTCAGTTTTACATCTGGTTAAGTTGGGTGGAGGTGATGCATTTCACCGTTGTCATTGTACTACATATCTTTGATAAGCACTGGTAATCAGTTCATGCACAATGGAGCTCCTACTCATTTCAGACTTTCTGTCCATTGACTTCTAAATAGCAGGTTTCCTGCTAGATGGATAGGAAGAAGTGGACCAATTCCATGGCCTCCTCACTTGCCTGACTTAAACGCACTAGAGTTTTATTTATGGAGACATTTGAAATCTCTTGTTTATGTAGCTCCAGTTCCAGATATAGACTCTTCGGGTTCATATTTTTTTTTATTTTGTGTTTTATCAAAAATTGCTTTAATGACTTGGATGAAAATGTGCATCTTGATCTTTCTGGCAACACATAAGAAGCCAGCCCGCCTCGGTAGCGTGGTGGTAGCATGTCTGCCTCACGTTCAAGACGACCCGAGTTCGAATCTCGGTCAGGACGAGTTATCTGGATAAGGTTTTTCCGGAGGTTTCCCTTAGCCTTATAGACGAATGTCGGGTAACTCTAAGCTCCATGGACCCTGGGCTCATTTGAGCATCATTTCACCCATTCCATTCATCGTCCGATATGACTTAACTTTGGAGGAGTCAATTGAAAAAAAAAACATAAGAAGCCTTCTGCAATAATAAAGAATGTTGCATAGATGGTGTACGATAAGGGACAAAAACTGTTTTGGATAAAGTCAACCTGAAAATTCAATGCCACAGCCGTGATTTGAACCACGGATCTCCTCGTTTCTGTCCATTTGCTCTTACCTGTTAAGCTACCATGGCCAACGTGGCGTCCTGACATTAAATTCTCCAACTGACTTATATTTTCCCGGTAAACCGCTAGGTGTCCTCGTATTCAAGATACACGCCGTTTGCGGTGAACTATTTACGTTGGCTATGGTAGCTCAAAGATAGAGAGCGACCGGACGGAAACTTGAAGATCCGTGGTTCAAATCCCGACTATGGCATTGAATTTTTCAGGTTAACTCTATCCAAAACCTTAGACTATACACGGCTAGTATGGAGGAAAGATTAAATTCCATCAATTAATTTGACAAAAGCTGTACTCACAAAAACACGCAAATACTTAGAGAACACTAGTGC
This sequence comes from Mantis religiosa, assembly GCA_030765055.1. NCBI lineage: Eukaryota > Metazoa > Arthropoda > Insecta > Mantodea > Mantidae > Mantis > Mantis religiosa. The sequence continues at coordinate 174,358,593 of CM060955.1, read as the reverse complement.
TACTAGTTTGAATGTCCTCAATACTTCTATTTTTTAAGTGCTGTAGCTTTTCAGTTTTTCCTTGCTATGTAATGGAAAGAATATGGAAGTTTAAGCCAATGTAGAGTTCAACATCTGATAAACGATTTAGTTTCCGCTATCCTCCTCTACCTGCAGTGAAATGTGTAACAGAACTATTTCTGCAAAGGTTAACCTGAATTAGATACAAAAATAACCTTTCGTCAAAGTGGTAGAGTTGTGTGGACTGTGGATTCGACATGAAGGTCCAAACTTGTTCTATTTACTTATGTCCCAAAATGAGACATCCCCAGGAGGAAGGATGAGGTGAGAGGAGACAGTGCGGCCGACCCAATGGGTCACGACAATGCAGAGGGCAGGGTCCCCTACACTTTACCAGTTGGAAACTCCCCGGCAGGCCATGTAATCGACATTCCACCCCCTGTGGTTTGTAAATGGCCAAGCAGGTCGACCCGGAGACCAGAGACTGTCCAACCGAAGGGGGAAGTGTTAACTCAGAACAATCATCCTGTCATGCAGCGCCGAGACTCCTGCCGACACTTCTACCCTGAAAGAGACCACCAGATGAGAGATGATATGAAATGATAATAATGGAGATCAAATGGAGGGACAGGAAATTCGAGAGATGTAATTAACCTACCCAACATTCGCCTGGCGACCCGGGAGAACCCCGAAAAAACATGGGTCAGGTAAGTCGGTCACGGGAATTGAATCCGAACCTGCCGAATGCGAGCCATAGACGAAAACGCCTGAGCCCGCTCGGTGAAAGTTATGTGAATGTAACACTTTTTTGTGCATAATTTACTTACAGGGAGTAACCAACTTTCTCGTAGTTAAATTCAAATCTAGGGAATAAATCATATACACTGCAATTGAGTAGACAGTTACGTCAATGCAACGTGTGCACGCTGACGCTGTTCGGTAAAGTGCTAATTTTCTTCTTTTAGCACTTGATGATGTGAATGTCCGTAGTTGACCCGCCTCCTTGTAGTCAGTTTGCATGTTCTTTCTTCAACTGTTTAGTGATACCATTGTCATTCCCAGGTTACATGTGAAGGACTGTTGACACTTCTGCTACCTACCTAAAGGTTTGTTGTTAAAGATGTACCGCATTAGTACAAGTAGTTAATAGTTTCTCCGTAAGCAAACAACAAAGCAATTATTTATTGAAAGTAGGCCAGGAACAATAAGATCTGTTGTTTACTCGATCGCGTATACATAGCTGAAATTCAAGTTACCATGTGCCTCGTATAAAACAGAATCGCTCTGTTTTTCGCATAGATATTCCTTATCTTTAAAAACAATCCCATAAATTCATTACCTACAACTCGCCTCTAATCGGATTGCAACAATAATTACTCTATTCAATTTACGTAAATCAAAGTAACATTACTGGAACATTATACGAATGCTCAATGAAAAGAGCGACCTCAAATTTACCAAAAACTGATATCAGATTGTGTTTTGTTCTGTAAGCAAGGAATGATAGTTTAGTCGATTTTCGTAAGGATCTTGGATCGTCTAGTACGACAATCAGCCGTTACATTGTTACAATAGGACTTTATTTTAGCTTGTTTTTTCTGATGATAATGGGCGATGGTTTTAAAAAGGCATAACCTGTCATATGTGAATCATAATGGTAGCATGGTTTTTCAGAAACGCTTTGTGACTGTTAAAATTTGTAGTTCAAAATTATATTACGTAACATACCCATCTATTACACGCCTAAATAGGCAAGTCTGTTAAGTTGTAACACATTTAATGCTTTTAAAATTAATACGTGTTTATTGATTAGTTTTCAGAAGTTAGTAGTAAAATATGGTAATTGTATGGCATTTCTCATTCGCAGTGAAGTATTAGGTCAAAACACTAGCTTAAAATTGTTTTTAATTTGACGAGCAAATTTGCTGTCTATGCTAAGGGAATAATCGAGAGAATAAAAATTGACTATAGTTTGCTAACACTTTGAAACAAATATGTAATGACTCAGGAGTTCCAAATCACCTCTAATTATGATACAATGGATACATGGAGGAAAAAGCAAATAAGTCAATGAGGTTTTATTGTGTTACATGAAGATGGTGGTGAATAACGAGATATACATATAAATCTTAGCATGGAATTCCTTTTATGTACGTCTTCCAACGTTAAGTCATTTCGGACGATGAATGAAACGAGTGAAATACTCAAATGAGTCCAGAGTCCTTCACATCTTTCAGGATAAGCGAAAACCCGGAAAACACCTTGTCCAGATTAACTCATCCGAACCGAGATTCGAACTCGAGACCCCTTGAACATGAGGGAAACACGCTGTCACCACGTTACAGAGATGTTTTGGCATTTACTTTATGCTTTGTTAACTCATTAAAAAAGTAGGTTATGTTTGGGTAATATATTCATAACTGCCTTTAATTAAATATCATCAAAGACATCTAAAGCTTTAAATGCAGTTCTTAAAGAGGTTAAAACTGGCTTTATGGCTTCAGCGACTTATATTAGAAAAAAAAAAAAAAAATACAAATGCAGAAAAGTGTTGCATTACGTTTAACTTACCTAGATCAAAATATCCCTCGCAACAGTGCACTGTAGATTTCTCCTAAGTCCCGTTGATATTTGTTCCTCGTTGCAAAATCCATTTCTTGCTGTTTTCAGGTCTTTTTTTGGCACATGAATAAACAATTTGCTAGAGCTAAGCGATGTACTGATGCACAGAGAAGCTATGCATGATTAGTAGCTTTTCTGCTTCAATATGTGGTCAGAATTCATGTTGATCCCGAAAATATAACATTCTGCTGCATACGCTACCATTAGGATTCACATAACTTTATCATATACTAAGATAAAAGAGAAGCAAACACAGCAGATCTTCGCTTCCCATTGCAAAACAGCGTTTATCATTTCTAGTACATCGCGCCAAAATACACGGTGACGTCACAACATTAAGATTGCGTTTTTGTTTCGTCAAATAATCGTATAGTTCGCCAAGCGAGTATCGATATTAAGCATCTCATTTCGACTGCCTCGATAATATTTTATCGCTTGCTTTAAACACATTGACATGTCTTGCTTCTGTACAAAGACGGTTTTGAGGCGATATTATTTAATCTTAATTGGATTTCTTTATTCATATTTTTCCCAAAATATCGCTGAATACAGTTGCTTACGTTATTATACTTCTGTAGATCACTTTCTGAATCGCTTTGTTTTGTATGTTCATATTTCACACCCTATGAGAGTATTCACTGTCCTATTATATTATTATTTACGACTATTTTAGCACTAATAAATACTATATCTCTCATAGACATTACTTTTGTTTTAGGGATAGTTATTCTCATATTATAGAAAGGGGAGGAGGTATAATCGTTGTCTAAATTGTACATATCTTTGTATTTTCTGCCAGACACACATTACTTCTGTCCTATCGAGACCACGAGGTGATGTAACGATCATATGAGTATGACCAGGGAACAGAGACTCCCCCTCACAGTAGTCTAACCCCCACCCCCTGATTGCCGAGGTCGCGGGTTAAAACCTGGCAGTGAACGATGGATTTTTTCGGGCGTAAAAAGAATTAGCATGAATTGCTTCACAAGGGAAGTAAAGCTGGTGGTCGCGTGGCAAGTAAAACAACCTTAAGTTGCTCATCCTGAATTTCTTTCCAAGGTATCTTTCAGTTGGTTAAACTATAAACTTCTTGCTGAGAGCGTCTCTTTCCCCTGCCTCAGAATATTATCTATATATTAGTCGTTTCGAGTGAAATTGACCTAATGCTCAAACTTGAGTTTACATTTCTCTACAATAATAATTAGTCGTTTCGAGTTAAGTCTACAGAATAATCCAAAATAAAAAATGCAATTTTCAGAGTTTATAATATCTGTGTTCTTGTTCCCTCAATCTGACCATTTTGATAATTCAAAACAAGACAGTTGAAAGGCTCCCAAACTATAAACTACTTAAATACGTAAAATATAAAGCTATTAACAGTGAAGCAAACAAATATATACAAATATAATAATTTGTAACTTAAAACTTCACTTATAAGAAATGATGATATTTTTATAAATTCTCCATGATCGCGATTTCATGTATACTTATACACATCTTCAGCTGTCGTCATAGTTACTAAACACTAGATGTTCATATGTTCTAGCCAGTACTGCCAAAATCTGAAAATAAAACAAATTTAAAAACAGAATCGACTGCCGTTATTTCAAAATTTATTACGCGATGTTTGTTTTTTAAAATAAATATATTTTCCCAAACCTATCGGACCATTTAATTGTTTTAGTAATTTAACTTCAGGATTTATTTCATGGTTAAATGACCAAAAATGATCTGCTATGGCCGATTTATCAGTTTGTTTATACTTAATGTTCTTTCGTTCTGATTTCCAGATTACGTTTTGTCTTTCCAATATTTTTATATTTTATTTATATTTTTATCTTTTCCAATTTTTAAAGAGTTTGGTATAACTTTAGTTCCTCAAAATAAATAGAGTATTAAAAATTTATTACATTTCTCTACAAAAGATAAAATTCCTAATAATAAAAATCTGGTATTTATCAGTTTAATTGTTTCGATTGTGAGAGAGTTTGGAAGAGGCTAAAAAATTATATAGTTTTAAACGAAAATTTCTTTCGCAAATTTTTTTGTGCCGTAAGTAAAAACACATTCAAATGTGCTGTCTATAATTTGTACAATCGTTCTTGCTTTAATATATTCCGCAAAGGTATGTCACTTACAAAACTGAACCTGGCCGCCCGGTAGCGTAAATGGTAGAGTGTCTGCCTCACGTTCAAGAGGTTCCGAGCTCGAATCTCGGTCAGGGTGAGTTACCTGGATAAGGTTTTTCCGGGGTTTTCCCTTATCCTGATAGACGAATGTCGGGTAACTCTAAGCTCCATGGACCCCGGACTCATTGGAGCATCATTTAACCCATTTCATTTATCGTCCGATATGACAACGTTGGAGATGTAAATTAAAAAAAAAAAACTGAACCTGGCGTACTTTATTTCTCCTCATAATTACCTCTGGTATTTAAGCAAATCTGTCACACTAACTTTAGAATTCTTGTGTTGTTCAAACACAAATTCACCAAGCATAACAAGAAATATTTACGAAAGAAATTTAACTATATAATCTAGGGTCCATCTTTTACAATTTTTCTACTGTATTTCTCAATTCAAATTATCTGATGAGCGCTAAGGTCATTATGCACATCTGACGTCCATTGTTGATCATTTGCACCCCATGTTTCTTTCATTATTACTGCATCATCTTACACTTTCTTTAGTTGGCTAAATTTCTGCAGTTTTTATCTCAAAAATCTCGGCAGTACTTTGTACCACATTGTTAGAGTTGAACAATCGCAGAATGTAATAACTTGTTTCGATTATCACTCCCACAACACTCAGAAATGTCGACGAAACTAAGTGACCTAGAATACTCGTACAATCCCGACCGGAAATGCCCAAACGGTCCTTATTTCCTGGATTACGCATATGTTCTTGTAAAACATTGAAATGTGTAATTACTTATTAGTATTTTTCTGGTATATGCATGTACTGTGGGAAATAACTGAAACGTAATGCTAAATTTTGGCTATTCAAGTTAAGGCATGGAGATTTTTTCAGGAAAATGAAGTACGTTGTCCTTGGACTCGTCCTTCTGAGTTTGACATTAGAAGAACCGAAGCAAGTGTTTGGTCTGGGGAAGTCTCGCCATAAACGATATGTGGTGTTTCCTGAAGGCAGCACTTTTTCGGTAAGTACCTACAGCCTATGTTACTGGGAGTATGTAATTTTAACGAAGGTAAACAAAGTAGGAAAAGTTCACCCATAAACAGCTGACATTCGGAAAATATCGGGCTCCGATACCTGAGTCTAGTAGTTGTTTAAGATCTGGGGTAAAAGCCAACCCGCTCGGTCAAGCATAATGAGAAGAAAAGAAAAATATTTATTTATTCCTCACTTATGTCTTCTTTTAAATGTCCCAGGGTAGTGGATATGTGATAGCTAGGCCGCATGATCGATGATTACCGTCAGATTTGCTCCGATTTCGTCCAAGACAAATATGTCGACTTTTTTCACTATTCTTACACATATTTCAGCAACGGGATCGAAATATGGGGTACAGCTGCAAAATGTCACATGGACATGTTACTAATTCTACAGAAGAAATGTATTAGATTGATTTATAGCTTAAAAGGGAGGGAATCATGCAGAGAAACATTTAAAACTGAAAATATGTTCACAGTCTATTCTCTGTATATATACAGAACTATATTATTCATAACCGATAGACTTACATTAGTACGAAACAACCAAATTCACGACTATAGTACAAGAAATGGTGATAACTATCACATGTATAATATTAACAGGTGTGTCACTGAAAAGGACATTAATATCAGAGGGATCAAACTGTATAATAAACTACCTAGTGAGATAAAAATTTTGACGAATAGCTTAAAACCAAAATTTAAAAGTAAACTAAAACAATATTTGTTAAATAAATGTATATACAGCCTAGATGAATTGTAAAGTATATATGTAAGAATTTGGTACTAGCATACAAATGTCATATTGTTAAATAATTTGTATAGAAGTGACGTGTCCAAAATCAATGTACATCTGATAAACTGGATCAATAAACTATCAATATCAACTTGAATGGAACCGAACGGGATGACTCAGGCTGTTTCTGGAGGTCCGGGTTCGATTACCTTGACCTAGCTATCTGACACGTGGTTTTTTGGAGGTTTTCCCGGGTCGCCAGGCGAATGTTGGGTAGACATCATCATCCTCTCCCATTAGTCCTGGACCTGTAGGACCAAGGACCCGGGAGCGATGGGTACTCCGGGACTCTTTCCATAGGGCAATATCTGATTTCTTAACCCCCCCCCCCCCCCCGCTGAGCACAACGTCAAGACGGGATGGAAGTGGATACGCCACTTACGCGCGTCAACCCCGCAGGGAAGACTACTGAAAACCTTAGTGGGGCCGCCTGGTGATCTTCTTTCAAGGTAGAAGTGTCGACGGGTGTCTCAGCTTTGCATGGCAGGATGATGTGCCCTTGGGAAATACTTCCTCCAATCTCCGGGGCGGCCGGTTTTTCTGGCCTGACGGGGAGTTTCCATTTGGCCAGTTATGGGGATCCTGTCCTCTGTACTGTCGTTGCTCCTTGGGTCGGCCGCCCCTGTCTCCTCTTGCTTCATCCTTCCTCCCGGAGATGTCCCACTTGCGATATAGGTACAATGGAATAAGACTGGTTGCCGTGCCGAATATCCCTCTCCGTAGGGGAGGGAATCCGTCCCCTTCAGCTACCGTGGTGCGGATGCTGCGGACCCTTAGCACTCGTGATACCTCTAACGTTACTAGAGGAACCTCGGATCCGAACATTCGAGCTCTTCCCTGAATGGCAGTTGTACGGATTGGGTTGGACTCGAAGGGGCAGTGTGTTCCCGAAATCCGTGGGAGATCGGATACTTCCAGCCAAGCTTCGGCCACCCGCGGGGGGACAGAGGGTTGCCTAATAAGTCCCGGATACTAGCCTACAGAGCTAGTAGAAGGTGTGTTAGAACACCAGGCGGCCCCGCCGAGGTTATTCGGTACTCTTCCCTGCGGGGTTGGTGTGCGTAAGTGGCGTATCCACTTCCACCCGTCTTGACGTTGTCGACGGGGAGGGGGGGGGGGCTTTTTAGACTTAAGGTATTGCCCCAAGGAAAGACCCCGGAGTTTTCCATCGCTCCCAGGTCGCTTTGGTTGCCGAATATCCCTCCGTAACATTCTATCCTATCCTTGAGTGGAATGGTTAGCCAAAAGGCTCCTAAGTTTCTAGAAGTCTCCTCCATATAAACCAGCCTTAATTTTGTGGCTGTTCCGATAAAATCTTTTGTGTTCCAAACACGTATCTTCAAAACTCTGTATGTTAAACTTAACCTCAACATGCAGTTGTTTTACATGAATAATTACAATCACTTTGATTCGCAGGTCGCTTTTTGCCAAACACTGAAGACCCTCACAGGAGATAAAGACATCTTTACTACAGGAATAAACTGGGCCGTGTCTTACGAACTTCCTAATGTGACTCTGAGGGATCCAGAGACCAGGAGACCATACTTGCGACGACGTCATCGACGTGAAGTGTATCGCAAGCTGGAAGTCGCCATGGAGTCGTGAGTATTCCATGAGATGAACAGCATCCATTTACAATTCAGTAAACAAGAAATCCAACTCCAGTTATCGTTACCGAGAGAGGTGGTGCAGGTATAAATAGTATAAAGTATACCAAATATTTGGTATTTTATACCAACATGGTATAAAGTAAATTTTAAAACAAATAGAATGACTATAAATGTTAAATACATTAATAAAAAGATAACAGCAGCTATATAATAAGAGGGATGTTGTTTGTTAAGCAGCGCAGGACTTGATGGACGTTCGTGTATCCAGAGGGCGATATGTGAAGCTACACACTACATGCAGCCTAGAGCAAGTCTGTTTCAAGAAGTGCTTCGTCTTATATTTACGTAAGTACAATCTGCATCATTGAGGTTAGGTTATCCTGCACACCGCTAAGTATGGAAAGATCAATTATTTCCATTGATTGACCCGAAACTGAATACTGTAAGTTGCCATTATGAGGCTTACTGGGAAACATGCGTTGGAGAATTTAATCTCGTGCTGGCATGTTGCTATGGTAACCAAACGGGGCTCGGAAAACCATCTATAGCTTTGAACTTTTCAGTCTGATTCTGTTTGCCTTGTGTACACTCTTATTAAATTAAGTTGAAACACCTGACAACTAACTCAAGGAGGAGAAGTCTAGTCACTAATTAGGGCAATAAAATTGGTGGAATGTTATTGACTAGGGCAATGTTGTAAGTAGTCTTCTTGTTACAGAATACCCGATGAAAGCCACGGAATCACGTTGGAGGCTGAACAGCTGGAGATGTATCAGCCACCGCAGTTAAAAGGAACCCTGCAAAACAATTGCTTTCATCTCTATCCCAGCTGTCCTTTTTCTATTCCAGGATTACTGCTTAATGATATGGAATACTAAATATATATTTATTTATGGCTTCAATCTACGGAACATTACAGCGTAATAATAGGACAGAAGTTCTGTATCTTTGGGTTACTGTTCTAAATGATGTCAAAATGGCTTTGTTGTAGTCAGACTTACAGTATAATGTACAGGAAGACTGAAACTGATACACAAGTAATAAAAACTGTAACACAATGATAATGGAATCTCATATGAACTTCTCAAGAACGCCCTTGACGTACTTTGTAAAAGATGCCCCCATTTGAAGGCTATGTGGCAAAAAATAGAAGGTGATACAGTTCTCAGGTTAAATCGTGCACTGCAATTCTACATCATCGACCAAGAATGATCAAATGCAATGAAGCGGAAGAATATGGTTCTTCCGTGTATTATTGATATTTGTAACAATGGGTTGCAATGTAGCAGAAAAATCGGGCAATAAATAGCAGATTATTAAAATATATCAAACATACCTATATAGCTGTAATATGCAGAAAGCATCGAAATTAGATTGCGACCAGTCAGTTCAAATATGAACTTTTGTCCGGGACAAAATCACGAAATGATGATGATGATGATGATGATGATGATGATGATGATGATGATGATGATGATGATGATGATGATGATGATGATGATGATGATGATGATGATGATGAGTATAAGGATAATCACGAAAGGAAGAGAAACTGACAGAATACACACGTACACGTTCGGTGTTGCTATATCTGTTACGTATTACACCTTACAATCAAAATGAAGTACAATTACTCAATTAAACATAACCTAAAAGTAAAATGCTGAATTTCTAGCATCAACATATTTCAATATATTAGAAAACAGAAGCACAACTCCTTTTCTTAACAAAAACAATACACATGCAGCTCTTTCCCTCAACATTGAACAAATGAAGTTCTCTCAACAAGATTAGACATAATGGTGCACAACTTCGATCTAAATGCAGAGAACTTGTATCAGGGCAAATAAAAACATGATACCAACCAGATGTCTTTGTTGGTACACGTGTGAGCAGGAAGATTAAAGAACGTTTCACGATAACTCGCCTCTTTCGGTTTTGAATACATATTTGTACCACTTGGAGGATACACGTCCCACATAACTTCTGGATGTGAACTTCGAGTAAAGTTCGTAACACTTTGTAGATTGTATTATGTGATTTATAATCAATTCCTATCTGCAGGAGCATACAGATCAATGTTTATTGTAACTACCTGGCTACAATATCTACTGGTGAGCAGATAACCTCAAACGTATCATCGATGTGGTCTTCAGAACGTGCAGTTGTGGAATATGATTAATTTACTTGACTTAAAGGCACACTATCATCATATTAAAAGTTTCCCCTTTCATTTAAAGATATTTACATCAGTTTTGGCTTCTACAGTGGCCTGTGCAGTGACATCTACTAGGAGGTTGCGTGGCTGTTTGGAAAAGTGACGCTTGCCATTACATTCAGAAGTGTGTAGTGGTGCTATAGCTAGCTACGCAGATGTATTTTTTCGAACGTATATGCCTTTATTATGAGTCAGAACCCTACAAAAAGAGTTGTAAACTGAATAACGTAGTTTGAAGTTCTTCTACCTTCACTATGAAGGAAGTGAAAATGTCTTACTTAAGAGATTTGAGAATTATCTTTACCTTTGGGTAGTTATTAAGGATGGCAAGTGTCGTAAAGACTTGCAAACTACAAAATTACGCGTTGACCACTTGTTTCACTGCTGATTGCGTCTTTTGTAGATATGCATTAATAAGCATTAGAAGTTAAGGCATTAAAATAATCCCTTAGGTGTCGAAAAAGTTTCTAATACTACAAAACTAGGGTAGTATTATATTCCAGAAAGAAACCCTTTGTGCTGACTCTCACACAACAACTGCAATGGAAATTCAACGTAAAACAATTTACAAATAGAATTTCCATCTCTTCCATATTTTGTTTCTAAAATACAGGCTCTTTTATGTTGGTCCATTAATCATTCGTGAAGTAAACACAGAAAAATCACTAATGCCATATAAAATGCACTAAACAAAACAGACTCGTTTTGCTTGCACTTATTCAATTATATATCCATAACCTTAATTTGAATTACAAATAACATGCAGTCAACTGTTAAAATTAACAGACAAACTTTAGTCATGTTCATTGAGTAAAATCAGTTTTTATGCTTAAAATGAGATCATTACAACATGGTACATTGGTTTGAATTTTCAAACACTCTTTTCTTTAAACACTCAAGTACATGCTTTTTTTAAGACACTACTTTTTTTTTTTCTCGATGGAATCATTCCTAGCATGGATTCTCCTTTAAAAATTAATTACTTTAAACTAGGTACCTACTCTGTTCTGATAGCTGATAAGTAAAGTGTAATTAAAGTTTATTTTGGTCAACAATAAGCATATAGAAGAGCATAAATTTGTAAGTTTACAGAAAAGTGAACAGGGGAAGTCATGTGATTACAGTACCGTTTAGTCTTTTCACTTAGTGCAAAACAATAAGTCGATATGTATATGCAAAGTTTATAGTAGGTACTCGTCCACTATTTAATTCTCAATTACTTCTAGCTATTGATCTAAAGACATAACATCATGTGAGAATACAGGAGAGAGGGAATGTGTCAACTAAGAGCTAGAAGGTGCTGTCCATTTAGCACAAGGCCTCCCAAAAGACTGGGTTCCTCTCTCTTCTGTTTACTCTTGGAAGTGTCGCGTATATAACCGTACTTCCGTAAAGAGATGTTGATTTTGGCAGTTTGCTCCTTGCGTGTAGCACAGAATGGTTCTCAGAACACTTCTGTTGGTCATAGTCCTACTGCAGTCAACAATTGAAGAGGATCTATTGTTGCAAAGACGCAGACGCTATGTCGTCTTTCCGGAAAGCAGCACATTTTCCGTAAGTAACACTAAAAACTCAATATTACGAGAGAATATGTGTTAAATGTATGTCTTCGTGAAGATTGTGATCCGAGAAAATCGTTAAATTAGGTTAGATTTGCCTTCACTTGATTGTAAACATTGAACTTGTCCAGAGGTATACAGTTTAGTAGCATATATACTTACATAAGAGACACGTTATATGCAGGCAATACGGAAAACAAGGCCTCGCCTCGGTGTCTGCCTCGCGTTCAAATCACGGTCAGGGTGAGTTACCTGGATAATGTTTTTTCCAGGGTTTTCCCTTATCCTGAGAGACGAATGTCGGGAAACTCTAAGGGTACATTTAAGCATCATTTCACCCATTTCATTCATCGTCCGATATGACGTAATTCTTTTTTTTAAAAAAAAAATGCAGGGATGATTATATATGATACAAAATCAAACACTTTTAAAATACATTTTCACTTGGCTTTTACAACTACGTCACAAATTTTTATATTGGATTTGTAATACATATTTATTGTCATTTCTTCAATACATGTATGTACATTTAAATAGCTTTTGAATAGACATCAAAGATTTATTGGCAATAATTTGTCATTAGAACAGTTTGATTCTACTCACAGAGCTACATAAGCATTATCAGGATAATTTGTCATTCAGATAATAACATGATTTTGAGGACAGGTACTCTCTCTAGCAGCATTTTAAAAGCATTGATGTTACCAATTTTTCCATAAAGATTATTAGAAAGAGCGCCAAATACTTTGATGGTTTCATAATGCACACATTTCTGGAAGCAAGAAAGTTTAGCACTGGCATAATAGATGTTATAGTTTTGTCTAGTGTTTGTTCTAGGTATTTTAGCAATAAATATGTATATATATGCAAGGAAGGGTTAATATTTTGTCTTCTAAGAAGATCTTTGCAAGAGCATCCGCTGTGGGTGTTAGTAATGATTCAAATAACCTTCTTTTATATAAGAAATATCTTTTTTACTTTTACTGAGTTGCCCCAAAATAATATTCCATGAATTAAAGTATGCATAATACACTAATTTAACTGTATCAATAGAACTCACATTAACCAGCGTTTGGATAACAGAGCTGAGTTTAGGTAAGATGTACTGATTGTTACAGTTTAGGCTCTTGATAGAGTGGCGTCCAAATTTTACATTAATTTTTGTTCAAAGAATAATGAAAAGTTCAAACGATTTCACTTTCAGATTTCAATTTCATTAATTTGTGACCGAGCCACCGGGACCGGTCGTCTGACATCCTCCAGTTCTAAATAGCTCATTATATTGCTAGTGGCGCTCAACGGCAAACTCCAAGTGACCTTGCGAGACAATCGAGGCTTTAGTTAGGAACGATTGTTGCCAGTGCTTCCTGCCAACCTTTAAAAACTAAATCATACGAGGATTCCGAAAGGCATTTTAGTAACTCTTCGTATAACGAGTTTCCTTGTCTGTTTGGTTATGAAAAATTATAGAAACTATTTTATTGGCGATGCCTGCTTTTATCTGATAAAAAAAAATCCGTGGAAGACAGATGGCGTGAGCAACATGGATAGTTTTCTCACCTTGAGGGTTCATCATAAAAATTTTAAAGCTCATATTGCTTCCATTCTTAAGTCAGTAACGTTTGGGAGGGGGAAAAAAAAAGATAAAAAAATTGACATTTCTTTGAGAGGCGCTTTTAAGAAGTCAGTTGAAAGGCATAAAGACGGTGTGAAAAGAAATGTGTATATAATGGGGCAATTGATAAATGCTGTTTGCTGTTTAGTTCAGCAAGAACTTCCATTGAGGGGTAGTGACGAGTCCGAAAATTCGGATAACAGAGCTTTTACACCTAATTGCTCAAACAGATCATAAGTTAAAGGAACATCTTCGGTGTGGACTGTGTTCAATTCAATTCATTTTATTTCCACTGAGCTACAGCAATAGGCAAAGTCAAAGTAAATCAAATATACAGAAATCAAGATAGATGTCATATCATAAAATAAATAAATAAACACACACATGATTACATAATATACAACAAAATAAATTATTTATATAATATGTAAGCTAACTGATTAATCAACAGATATCACAAATCTTAACTTTAAGTACAGAATTGCAATTCTTCAAGATACTTATGACGTTTTCTGGAACGTCGAATGATATTAACTATCAATTGTTCTTCGTTACATCACAACAGAGGGACGGGTTAAAGAAACATTTGAACTGGTTTTGTGACTGCACAGCAATTCATTTTTTCCAGCATTTCTTCAAACTCTAGCGCGAAACTAAGAGCACAGCTTACGATGGTGCGGTCGTGATGGCTGGACAGCTTAAGTGTCTACACTCAGTTCTTATTTGTGCATTATTATGCCCACAAACTTAATTTAGTTTTGCAGTAATCAACCAAATGAAGTGTAGTTTTTTGTACTTTTTTTTTTTTTCAAACAGTATCAGGAATGTCTACATTCTTTTTTCTTTCAAAATCGCCCAAAATAACAGAAGATTTAGACACTAAAGTAAAAAACGCATTCCAGCAGTGTCTGCCACGAGACTGACTGCTGTCATTTTCAGATTGAAGACTGAACTTGCCTCCATGGCGGAAGATGAGGATGAATGGAATACTGAAACAGAAGCTCATGCATCAATATTTTTAATAAGATGTAGGGATACTATAAATTGTCTGGGGATAGTTTGATTCATTGTACATGAGTTTTGTATAACTGGTAAACTGTAAGAGATATTTCGATTGGACTGGACTCGGCAGGGAGTTCCTACCCCCAAGTAGGGCATTCCCGGGAGGAAGGATGAGGCCGAAGGAGACACAGCGCGGCTGTCACAAGGATCACGACAGTACAGAGGGCAGGGTCCGTATACTTTACGAGTTGGAAACTCCCTGGAATGCCAGCACAACCGGCAATCCACCCGCCATGGTCCTGAGACCGTTCTACCGGATTAGGAAGTGTTTACCAAGAGTTTATCATCCTGACATGCAACACCGAGACACCCGTCGACACTTTTATCCTTAAAGAGACCACCAGATGAGAGATGATACGAAATGATAACGGAGAGATGAAATGGAGGGAGATTTCGGGGGATGTAATTAACCTATCCAGCGTTCGTCTAGCGACCTGGGAAAACCCCCGAAAAAACCATGGGTCAGGTAGGTCAGCCACGGTAATAGAACCCGGACCTCTAGAATTTGGGCACAGACGAAATTGCCTAAACCATCTTTACCCATTACACTGGGCAACAATAAAAATGTTTCCAGCTTAAAAATAGTAAATTTACAAGTATTTTCCATCTGCTGAATTCAAAACTCACCATAAAAATGACAGATTAGTTCTTGTTTTGGAGATAAAGTAACATTTCTATTTTTTAGAGTGAAGATTTTAACTTTAGGCGATTTTTTTTTGGCGTTGGCACACCTGTCAAATAACAAAACACTATCAAAGAGACATTTTGGAAATTAAGTGAAGCAAGGAAGGCATTTTTGTCGGATCACAAATAAGAGAACTTGTAAAGGATCCTGAATTTGACCAAATTTTGGAGGGGAAAAAAAGGAAGCTTGGGAAGCCTTCAAGGGTGTTGTTCATGGATTTTTAGGCAACAAAAGAGATGACAACTACAAGCATTTGGTGACAGTGCTCCTGCAAAAATACCGTAACCTTGGATGCAACATGTCCCTTAAGATCCATTTCCTGGATCTGTCTCGTAACTCTAAGCTCTATGTACCCTGTAATCATTTAAACATCATTTCATTCATCGTCCGATATGACTTAATGTTGGAGGTTTTCTCTTATTCTGAAAGATGAATGTCTGATAACTCTAAGCTCTATGTACCCTGTACTTATTTGAACATCATTTCATTCATCGTCCGATATGACTTAACGTTGGAGGTTTTCCCTTATCCTGAAAGATGAATGTCTGGTAACTCTAAGCTCTATGTACCCTGTACTCATTTGAACATCATTTCATTCATCGTCCGACATGACTTAACGTTGGAGGTTTTCCCTTATCCTGAAAGATGAATGTCTGGTAACTCTAAGCTCTATGTACCCTGTACTCATTTGAACATCATTTCATTCATCGTCCGATATGACTTAACGTTGGAGGTTTTCCCTTATCCTGAAAGATGAATGTCTGGTAACTCTAAGCTCTATGTACCCTGTACTCATTTGAACATCATTTCATTCATCGTCCGACATGACTTAATGTTGGAGGTTTTCTCTTATTCTGAAAGATGAATGTCTGATAACTCTAAGCTCTATGTATCCTGTACTTATTTGAACATCATTTCATTCATCGTCCGACATGACTTAACGTTGGAGGTTTTCCCTTATCCTGAAAGATGAATGTCTGGTAACTCTAAGCTCTATGTACCCTGTACTCATTTGAACATCATTTCATTCATCGTCCGATATGACTTAACGTTGGAGGTTTTCCCTTATCCTGAAAGATGAATGTCTGGTAACTCTAAGCTCTATGTACCCTGTACTCATTTGAACATCATTTCATTCATCGTCCGATATGACTTAACGTTGGAGGTTTTCCCTTATCCTGAAAGATGAATGTCTGGTAACTCTAAGCTCTATGTACCCTGTAATCATTTAAACATCATTTCATTCATCGTCCGATATGACTTAACGTTGGAGGTTTTCCCTTATCCTGAAAGATGAATGTCTGGTAACTCTAAGCTCTATGTACCCTGTACTCATTTGAACATCATTTCATTCATCGTCCGATATGACTTAACGTTGGAGGTTTTCTCTTATCCTGAAAGATGAATGACTGGTAACTCTAAGCTCTATGTACCCTGTACTCATTTGAACATCATTTCATTCATCGTCCGATATGACTTAACGTTGGAGATTTTCTCTTATCCTGAAAGATGAATGACTGGTAACTCTAAGCTCTATGTACCCTGTACTCATTTGAACATCATTTCATTCATCGTCCGATATGACTTAACGTTGGAGGTTTTCTCTTATCCTGAAAGATGAATGACTGGTAACTCTAAGCTCTATGTACCCTGTACTCATTTGAACATCATTTCATTCATCGTCCGATATGACTTAACGTTGGAGGTTTTCTCTTATCCTGAAAGATGAATGACTGGTAACTCTAAGCTCTATGTACCCTGTACTCATTTGAACATCATTTCATTCATCGTCCGATATGACTTAACGTTGGAGGTTTTCTCTTATCCTGAAAGATGAATGTCTGGTAACTGTAAGCTCTATGTACCCTGTACTCATTTGAACATCATTTCATTCATCGTCCGATATGACTTAACGTTGGAGATTTTCTCTTATCCTGAAAGATGAATGTCTGGTAACTGTAAGCTCTATGTACCCTGTACTCATTTGAACATCATTTCATTCATCGTCCGATATGACTTAACGTTGGAGGTTTTCCCTTATCCTGAAAGATGAATGTCTGGTAACTCTAAGCTCTATGTACCCTGTAATCATTTAAACATCATTTCATTCATCGTCCGATATGACTTAACGTTGGAGGTTTTCTCTTATCCTGAAAGATGAATGTCTAGTAACTCTAAGCTCTATGTACCCTGTACTCATTTGAACATCATTTCATTCATCGTCCGATATGACTTAACGTTGGAGATTTTCTCTTATCCTGAAAGATGAATGTCTGGTAACTCTAAGCTCTATGTACCCTGTACTCATTTGAACATCATTTCATTCATCGTCCGATATGACTTAACGTTGGAGATTTTCTCTTATCCTGAAAGATGAATGTCTGGTAACTCTAAGCTCTATGTACCCTGTACTCATTTGAACATCATTTCATTCATCGTCCGATATGACTTAACGTTGGAGATTTTCTTTTATCCTAAAAGATGAATGACTGGTAACTCTAAGCTCTATGTACACTGTACTCATTTGAACGTCATTTCATTCATCGTCCGATATGACTTAACGTTGGAGGTTTTCTCTTATCCTGAAAGATGAATGTCTGGTAACTCTAAGCTCTATGTACCCTGTACTCATTTGAACATTTCATTCATCGTCCGATATGACTTAACGTTGGAGGTTTTCTCTTATCCTGAAAGATGAATGAATGGTAACTCTAAGCTCTATGTACCCTGTACTCATTTGAACGTCATTTCATTCATCGTCCGATATGACTTAACGTTGGAGGTTTTCTCTTATCCTGAAAGATGAATGAATGGTAACTCTAAGCTCTATGTACCCTGTACTCATTTGAACGTCATTTCATTCATCGTCCGATATGACTTAACGTTGGAGGTTTTCTCTTATCCTGAAAGATGAATGAATGGTAACTCTAAGCTCTATGTACCCTGTACTCATTTGAACATCATTTCATTCATCGTCCGATATGACTTAACGTTGGAGGTTTTCTCTTATCCTGAAAGATGAATGAATGGTAACTCTAAGCTCTATGTACCCTGTACTCATTTGAACGTCATTTCATTCATCGTCCGATATGACATAACGTTGGAGGTTTTCTCTTATCCTGAAAGATAAATGTCTGGTAACTCTAAGCTCTATGTACCCTGTACTCATTTGAACGTCATTTCATTCATCGTCCGATATGACATAACGTTGGAGGTTTTCTCTTATCCTGAAAGATGAATGAATGGTAACTCTAAGCTCTATGTACCCTGTACTCATTTGAACGTCATTTCATTCATTGTCCGATATGACTTAACTTTGGAGGTTTTCTCTTATCCTGAAAGATAAATGTCTCTTAACTCTAAGCTCTATGTACCCTGTACTTATTTGAACATTTCATTCATCGTCCGATATGACATAACGTTGGAGGTTTTCTCTTATCCTGAAAGATAATGTCTGCTAACTCTAAGCTCTATGTACCCTGTACTCATTTGAACGTCATTTCATTCATCGTCCGATATGACATAACGTTGGAGGTTTTCTCTTATCCTGAAAGATAAATGTCTGGTAACTCTAAGCTCTATGTACCCTGTACTTATTTGAACATTTCATTCATCGTCCGATATGACTTAACGTTGGAGGTTTTCTCTTATCCTGAAAGATGAATGTGTGCTAACTCTAAGCTCTATGTACCCTGTACTCATTTGAACATCATTTCATTCATCGTCCGATATGACTTAACGTTGGAGGTTTTCTCTTATCCTGAAAGATGAATGTTTGGTAACTCTAAGCTCTATGTACCCTGTACTCATTTGAACATAATTTCATTCATCGTCCGATATGACTTAACGTTGGAGGTTTTCTCTTATCCTGAAAGATGAATGTCTGGTAACTCTAAGTTCTATGTGCCCTGTACTCATTTAAACATCATTTCATTCATCGTCCGATATGACTTAACGTTGGAGGTTTTCTCTTATCCTGAAAGATGAATGTCTGGTAACTCTAAGCTCTATGTACCCCGTACTCATTTGAACATCATTTCATTCATCGTCCGATATGACTTAACGTTGGGGGTTTTCTCTTATCCTGAAAGATGAATGACTGGTAACTCTAAGATCTATGTACCCCGTACTCATTTGAACATCATTTCATTCATCGTCCGATATGACTTAACGTTGGAGGTTTTCTCTTATCCTGAAATATGAATGTCTGGTAACTCTAAGCTCTATGTACCTTGTACTCATTTGAACATCATTTCACTCATCGTCCGATATGACTTAACGTTGGAGGTTTTCTCTTATCCTGAAAGATGAATGACTGGTAACTCTAAGCTCTATGTACCCCGTACTCATTTCAACATCATTTCATTCATCGTCCGATATGACTTAACGTTGGAGGTTTTCTCTTATCCTGAAAGATGAATGACTGGTAACTCTAAGCTCTATGTACCCGGTACTCATTTGAACATCATTTCATTCATCGTCCGATATGACTTAACGTTGGAGGTTTTCTCTTATCCTGAAAGATGAATGTCTGGTAACTCTAAGCTCTATGAACCCTGTACTCATTTGAACATCATTTCACTCATCGTCCGATATGACTTAACGTTGGAGGTTTTCTCTTATCCTGAAAGATAAATGTCTGATAACTCTAAGCTCTATGTACCCTGTACTCATTTGAACATCATTTCATTCATCGTCCGATATGACTTAACATTGGAGGTTTTCTCTTATCCTGAAAGATGAATGTCTGATAACTCTAAGCTCTATGTACCCTGTACTCATTTGAACATCATTTCACTCATCGTCCGATATGACTTAACGTTGGAGGTTTTCTCTTATCCTGAAAGATAAATGTCTGATAACTCTAAGCTCTATGTACCCTGTACTCATTTGAACATCATTTCACTCATCGTCCGATATGACTTAACGTTGGAGGTTTTCTCTTATCCTGAAAGATAAATGTCTGATAACTCTAAGCTCTATGTACCCTGTACTCATTTGAACATCATTTCATTCATCGTCCGATATGACTTAACGTTGGAGGTTTTCTCTTATCCTGAAAGATGAATGACTGGTAACTCTAAGCTCTATGTACCCGGTACTCATTTGAACATCATTTCATTCATCGTCCGATATGACTTAACGTTGGAGGTTTTCTCTTATCCTGAAAGATGAATGTCTGGTAACTCTAAGCTCTATGAACCCTGTACTCATTTGAACATCATTTCACTCATCGTCCGATATGACTTAACGTTGGAGGTTTTCTCTTATTCTGAAAGATAAATGTGTGATAACTCTAAGCTCTATGTACCCTGTACTCATTTGAACATCATTTCATTCATCGTCCGATATGACTTAACATTGGAGGTTTTCTCTTATCCTGAAAGATGAATGTCTGATAACTCTAAGCTCTATGTACCCTGTACTCATTTGAACATCATTTCACTCATCGTCCGATATGACTTAACGTTGGAGGTTTTCTCTTATCCTGAAAGATAAATGTCTGATAACTCTAAGCTCTATGTACCCTGTACTCATTTGAACATCATTTCACTCATCGTCCGATATGACTTAACGTTGGAGGTTTTCTCTTATCCTGAAAGATAAATGTCTGATAACTCTAAGCTCTATGTACCCTGTACTCATTTGAACATCATTTCATTCATCGTCCGATATGACTTAACGTTGGAGGTTTTCTCTTATCCTGAAAGATGAATGTCTGATAACTCTAAGCTCTATGTACCCTGTACTCATTTGAACATCATTTCATTCATCGTCCGATATGACTTAACGTTAGAGGTTTTCTCTTATCCTGAAAGATGAATGTCTGGTAACTCTAAGCTCTATGTACCCTGTACTCATTTGAACATCATTCCATTCATCGTCCAATATGACTTAAAAATGTTAAAAGTACGTAAATTACAACAGCAAAAAAGAGTGAGGTTAGTACAGCTTAGTGTTGTCATTTTCCCAAAACGTTGATTATAGGCATAAATTCTGCTAAGAAAAATGGTGCCTAGAACAAGATAAACACGTGTGCAACGAGAATGCACTAAATGTTTTGATTAGCTTAGATTTTGTAGCTTCGTTGATGGCCAAGTGTTCCTTGAGTACACAACATCTTAAAAACATACGTAATCTACAAGTGTCAAAATCTACACGCGTAAATTATACGAAACTTCAGAATCTGTTAATAAAAAGTATAACTACAATAAACATAACATATCTGCTGCATAATAAACTAAACAATAAAATCACCGTACTAGCTTTTACAGCCTGTCATTGTACACTATTTATATCCTTACTATATGCGGAAAAAATCATAACGTAATATGCATTCACAATACAACTTACTAATTTGAATTCCGTAATTCGCTGTCAGTGCTTACCTTACACCAGTTAATGAAGTGATTATATGAGTATCATATTTCTATGTTACCCTTTCGGCAGCTTCCATAATTTTTGGCAGCCTTTGGAATTCAATTTCATCCATATTCACAGCATAGCGTACATAGCTGCCGCCATCTTAGCGACATTTGGATAATAAACAAAAGAATGGAGATTCGGATAAAAGAAAGTCCCAGTGGAATGAGGCGCAGGGAACATCAGACACAGTTCCAATACCGTGACTGGTGAGGCTGCCAACAGGTTAACTGGACCATACATTGGATAAATTGAAGTGTGATCATTTGAAATGCTAACAAATTAATGTGACCGACAGGATAAATAAATCAATAAAAAGACAATCAAATGTAGAAGCTAATCAAACCAAGTCTATTTATGAAATATGTCAAATAGAAAGAGTGACTTCCATGTGATCTGAAATGGTAACAATGGAGTAACACAAGAATGCGATAAAGTACAACTTTTAATTTGTGTGATTTGTTCTAGTTTTTATTGCAGTTATACAAATAGCCTGATCTTGATCGCAGTCTGCTTGATGTAAACAGAAAGCAAATTCATGTCCAATCCCTCACTTAGCGGCAGTAACCATAGAAAAATAGTCGATTGAAGACATCGTGAAACTGGTCCTGAAGGATCTGTAATGTCTCAAACAGACAAATGAAGTTTGTCACAATTATTAGAGCTAATATTTACTTTTGCTTTTGCAGGTGGCTGTCTGTGCGCAGTTGAGAGCATTAACGGAGGATTTGCGCATCTATACGTTCAGCATGAACTGGGCAGTCGCCTATGAACTTCCAAATGACACTTTAAGGGATCCAAACACCAGACGACCATTTTTAAGGAGAAGACATCGCCGAGAACTTTATCGAAAACTGGAGGTCGCTATTGACTCGTGAGTTGATGCCCAGAATATAAACATTTCAACATAATTAATTGACCTAATAGTGGTTAACTATAAAGCCCGGGCCTTAAAGTACTTACAGCATAGTAAGTCGTCATTAAGGTAGCTATCTCATGTGTTTATGAGAACTCTTAGTGGTTTACTATAAAGCCCGGACCTTAAAGTACTTACAGCATAGTAAGTCGTCATTAAGGTAGTTGTCTCATGTGTTTATGAGAACTCTTAGTAGTTTACTATAAAGCCCGGACCTTAAAGTACTTACAGCATAGTAAGTCGTCATTAAGGTAGTTGCCTCATGTGTTTATGAGAACTCCTAGTGGTTTACTATAAAGTCCGGACCTTAAAGTACTTACAGCATAGTAAGTCGTCATTAAGGTAGTTGCCTCATGTGTTTATGAGAACTCCCAGTGGTTTACTATAAAGCCCGGACCTTAAAGTACTTACAGCATAGTAAGTCGTCATTAAGGTAGTTGCCTCATGTGTTTATGAGAACTCCTAGTGGTTTACTATAAAGCCCGGACCTGAAAGTACTTACAGCATAATAAGTCGTCATTAAGGTAGTTGTCTCATGTGTTTATGAGAACTCCCAGTGGTTTACTATAAAGCCCGGACCTTAAAGTACTTACAACATAGTAAGTCGTCATTAAGGTAGTTGTCTCATGTGTTTATGAGAACTCCTAGTAGTATACTATAAAGTCCGGGTCTTAAAGTACTTACAGCATAGTAAGTCACCATTAAGGTAGTTGTCTCATGTGTTTATGAGAACTCCTAGTGGTTTACTATAAAGCCCGGGCCTTAAAGTACTTACAGCATAGTAAGTCGCCATTAAGGTAGTTGTCTCATGTGTTTATAAGAACTCCTAGTGGTTTACTATAAAGCCCGGTCCTTAAAGTACTTACAACATAGTAAGTCGTCATTAAGGTAGTTGTCTCATGTGTTTATGAGAACTGCTAGTGGTTTACTATAAAGCCCGGGTCTTAAAGTACTTACAGCATAGTAAGTCGTCATTAAGGTAGTTGTCTCATGTGTTTATGAGAACTCCTAGTGGTTTACTATAAAGCCCGGGTCTTAAAGTACTTACAGCATAGTAAGTCATCATTAAGGTAGTTGTCTCATGTGTTTATGAGAACTCCTAGTGGTTTACTATAAAGCCCAGGCCTTAAAGTACTTACAGCATAGTAAGTCGTCATTAAGGTAGTTGTCTCGTGTGTTTAAGAGAACTCCTAGTGGTTTACTATAAAGCCCGGGCCTTAAAGTACTTACAACATAGTAAGTCGTCATTAAGGTAGTTGTCTCATGTGTTTATGAGAACTCCTAGTGGTTTACTATAAAGCCCGGGCCTTAAAGTACTTACAGCATAGTAAGTCGTCATTAAGGTAGTTGTCTCATGTGTTTATGAGAACTCCCAGTGGTTTACTATAAAGCCCGGGCCTTAAAGTACTTACAGCATAGTAAGTCGTCATTAAGGTAGTTGTCTCATGTGTTTATGAGAACTCCTAGTGGTTTACTATAAAGCCCGGACCTTAAAGTACTTACAGCATAGTAAGTCACCATTAAGGTAGTTGTCTCACGTGTTTATGAGAACTCCTAGTGGTTTACTATAAAGCCCGGATCTTAAAGTACTTACAGCATAGTAAGTCGCCATTAAGGTAGTTGTCTCATGTGTTTATAAGAACTCCTAGTGGTTTACTATAAAGCCCGGTCCTTAAAGTACTTACAACATAGTAAGTCGTCATTAAGGTAGTTGTCTCATGTGTTTATGAGAACTGCTAGTGGTTTACTATAAAGCCCGGGTCTTAAAGTACTTACAGCATAGTAAGTCGTCATTAAGGTAGTTGTCTCATGTGTTTATGAGAACTCCTAGTGGTTTACTATAAAGCCCGGGTCTTAAAGTACTTACAGCATAGTAAGTCGTCATTAAGGTAGTTGTCTCATGTGTTTATGAGAACTCCTAGTGGTTTACTATAAAGCCCGGGCCTTGAAGTACTTACAACATAGTAAGTCGTCATTAAGGTAGTTGTCTCATGTGTTTATGAGAACTCCTAGTAGTTTACTATAAAGCCCGGGCCTTCAAGTACTTACAGCATAGTAAGTCGTCATTAAGGTAGTTGTCTCATGTGTTTATGAGAACTCCCAGTGGTTTACTATAAAGCCCGGGCCTTAAAGTACTTACAGCATAGTAAGTCGTCATTAAGGTAGTTGTCTCATGTGTTTATGAGAACTCCTAGTGGTTTACTATAAAGCCCGGACCTTAAAGTACTTACAGCATAGTAAGTCACCATTAAGGTAGTTGTCTCACGTGTTTATGAGAATTCCTAGTGGTTTACTATAAAGCCCGGACCTTAAAGTACTTACAGCATAGTAAGTCACCATTAAGGTATTTGTCTCATGTGTTTATGAGAACTCCTAGTGGTTTACTATAAAGCCCGGGCCTTAAAGTACTTACAGCATAGTAAGTCGCCATTAAGGTAGTTGTCTCATGTGTTTATAAGAACTCCTAGTGGTTTACTATAAAGCCCGGTCCTTAAAGTACTTACAACATAGTAAGTCGTCATTAAGGTAGTTGTCTCATGTGTTTATGAGAACTGCTAGTGGTTTACTATAAAGCCCGGGTCTTAAAGTACTTACAGCATAGTAAGTCGTCAATAAGGTAGTTGTCTCATGTGTTTATGAGAACTCCTAGTGGTTTACTATAAAGCCCGGGTCTTAAAGTACTTACAGCATAGTAAGTCGTCATTAAGGTAGTTGTCTCATGTGTTTATGAGAACTCCTAGTGGTTTACTATAAAGCCCGGGCCTTAAAGTACTTACAGCATAGTAAGTCGCCATTAAGGTAGTTGTCTCATGTGTTTATGAGAACTCCTAGTGGTTTACTATAAAGCCCGGGTCTTAAAGTACTTACAGCATAGTAAGTCGTCATTAAGGTAGTTGTCTCATGTGTTTATGAGAACTCCTAGTGGTTTACTATAAAGCCCGGACCTTAAAGTACTTACAGCATAGTAAGTCGCCATTAAGGTAGTTGTCTCATGTGTTTATGAGAACTCCTAGTGGTTCACTATAAAGCCCGGGCCTTAAAGTACTTACAGCATAGTAAGTCGCCATTAAGGTAGTTGTCTCATGTGTTTATGAGAACTCCTAGTGGTTTACTATAAAGCCCGGACCTTAAAGTACTTACAGCATAGTAAGTCGTCATTAAGGTAGTTGTCTCTTGTGTTTATTAGAACTCCTAGTGGTTCACTATAAAGCCCGGGCCTTAAGGTACTTACAGCATAGTAAGTCGTCATTAAGGTAGTTTTCTCATGTGTTTATGAGAACTACTAGTGGTTTACTATAAAGCCCGGGTCTTAAAGTACTTACAGCATAGTAAGTCGTCATTAAGGTAGTTGTCTCATGTGTTTATGAGAACTCCTAGTGGTTCACTATAAAGCCCGGGCCTTAACGTACTTACAGCATAGTAAGTCGTCATTAAGGTAGTTGTCTCATGTGTTTATGAGAACTCCTAGTGGTTTACTATAAAGCCCGGACCTTAAAGTACTTACAGCATAGTAAGTCGCCATTAAGGTAGTTGTCTCATGTGTTTATGAGAACTCCTAGTGGTTTACTATAAAGCCCGGGTCTTAAAGTACTTACAGCATAGTAAGTCGTCATTAAGGTAGTTGTCTCATGTGTTTATGAGAACTCCTAGTGGTTTACTATAAAGTCCGGACCTTAAAGTACTTACAGCATAGTAAGTCGCCATTAAGGTAGTTGTCTCATGTGTTTATGAGAACTCCTAGTGGTTTACTATAAAGCCCGGGTCTTAAAGTACTTACAGCATAGTAAGTCGTCATTAAGGTAGTTGTCTCATGTGTTTATGAGAACTCCTAGTGGTTTACTATAAAGCCCGGGTCTTAAAGTACTTACAGCATAGTAAGTCGTCATTAAGGTAGTTGTCTCATGTGTTTATGAGAACTCCTAGTGGTTCACTATAAAGCCCGGGCCTTAACGTACTTACAGCATAGTAAGTCGTCATTAAGGTAGTTGTCTCATGTGTTTATGAGAACTCCTAGTGGTTTACTATAAAGCCCGGACCTTAAAGTACTTACAGCATAGTAAGTCGCCATTAAGGTAGTTGTCTCATGTGTTTATGAGAACTCCTAGTGGTTCACTATAAAGCCCGGGTCTTAAAGTACTTACAGCATAGTAAGTCGCCATTAAGGTAGTTGTCTCATGTGTTTATGAGAACTCCTAGTGGTTTACTATAAAGCCCGGACCTTAAAGTACTTACAGCATAGTAAGTCGTCATTAAGGTAGTTGTCTCTTGTGTTTATTAGAACTCCTAGTGGTTCACTATAAAGCCCGGGCCTTAACGTACTTACAGCATAGTAAGTCGTCATTAAGGTAGTTGTCTCATGTGTTTATGAGAACTCCTAGTGGTTAATATAAAGCCCGGGTCTTAAAGTACTTACAGCATAGTAAGTCGTCATTAAGGTAGTTGTCTCTTGTGTTTATGAGAACTCCTAGTAGTTTACTATAAAGCCCGGGCCTTAAAGTACTTACAGCATAGTAAGTCGCCATTAAGGTAGTTGTCTCATGTGTTTATGAGAACTCCTAGTGGTTTACTATAAAGCCCGGACCTTAAAGTACTTACAGCATAGTAAGTCGTCATTAAGGTAGTTGTCTCTTGTGTTTATTAGAACTCCTAGTGGTTCACTATAAAGCCCGGGCCTTAACGTACTTACAGCATAGTAAGTCGTCATTAAGGTAGTTGTCTCATGTGTTTATGAGAACTCCTAGTGGTTCACTATAAAGCCCGGGCCTTAAAGTACTTACAGCATAGTAAGTCGCCATTAAGGTAGTTGTCTCATGTGTTTATGAGAACTCCTAGTGGTTTACTATAAAGCCCGGACCTTAAAGTACTTACAGCATAGTAAGTCGTCATTAAGGTAGTTGTCTCTTGTGTTTATTAGAACTCCTAGTGGTTCACTATAAAGCCCGGGCCTTAACGTACTTACAGCATAGTAAGTCGTCATTAAGGTAGTTGTCTCATGTGTTTATGAGAACTCCTAGTGGTTTACTATAAAGCCCGGGTCTTAAAGTACTTACAGCATAGTAAGTCGCCATTAAGGTAGTTGTCTCGTGTGTTTATGAGAACTCCTAGTGGTTTACTATAAAGCCCGGACCTTAAAGTACTTACAGCATAGTAAGTCACCATTAAGGTAGTTGTCTCATGTGTTTATGAGAACTCCTAGTGGTTCACTATAAAGCCCGGGCCTTAACGTACTTACAGCATAGTAAGTCGTCATTAAGGTAGTTGTCTCATGTGTTTATGAGAACTCCTAGTGGTTTACTATAAAGCCCGGACCTTAAAGTACTTACAGCATAGTAAGTCGCCATTAAGGTAGTTGTCTCATGTGTTTATGAGAACTCCTAGTGGTTTACTATAAAGCCCGGGTCTTAAAGTACTTACAGCATAGTAAGTCGTCATTAAGGTAGTTGTCTCGTGTGTTTATGAGAACTCCTAGTGGTTTACTATAAAGTCCGGACCTTAAAGTACTTACAGCATAGTAAGTCGCCATTAAGGTAGTTGTCTCATGTGTTTATGAGAACTCCTAGTGGTTTACTATAAAGCCCGGGTCTTAAAGTACTTACAGCATAGTAAGTCGTCATTAAGGTAGTTGTCTCATGTGTTTATGAGAACTCCTAGTGGTTTACTATAAAGCCCGGGTCTTAAAGTACTTACAGCATAGTAAGTCGTCATTAAGGTAGTTGTCTCATGTGTTTATGAGAACTCCTAGTGGTTCACTATAAAGCCCGGGCCTTAACGTACTTACAGCATAGTAAGTCGTCATTAAGGTAGTTGTCTCATGTGTTTATGAGAACTCCTAGTGGTTTACTATAAAGCCCGGACCTTAAAGTACTTACAGCATAGTAAGTCGCCATTAAGGTAGTTGTCTCATGTGTTTATGAGAACTCCTAGTGGTTTACTATAAAGCCCGGGTCTTAAAGTACTTACAGCATAGTAAGTCGTCATTAAGGTAGTTGTCTCATGTGTTTATGAGAACTCCTAGTGGTTTACTATAAAGCCCGGTCCTTAAAGTACTTACAGCATAGTAAGTCACCATTAAGGTAGTTGTCTCATGTGTTTATGAGAACTCCTAGTGGTTTACTATAAAGCCCGGACCTTAAAGTACTTACAACATAGTAAGTCGTCATTAAGGTAGTTGTCTCATGTGTTTATCAGAACTCCTAGTGGTTTACCGGAAAAAACACGAGTCAGTTGGAGAGTTAAATGTCATGTCGGCAAGTTGGCCATAGTAGCTCAATGGCTTAGAGCGGCTGGACGTAGACCAGAAGATCCGTGGTTCAAATCTCGGCTATGGCATTGAATTTTTCATTCTGACTCTACTCTTTCATAGTAAGTTCTATACACGGCTAGTGTGAAAGAACAATTAATTTCCAAAAAAAAAAAAAAAAAAAAAAAAAAAAAAAAAAATAATAATAATAATAATAATAATAATAATAATAATAATAATAATAATAATAATAATAATAATAATAATAATAGTAGTAGTAGTAGTAGTAGTAGTAGTAGTAGTAGTAGTAGTAGTAGTAGTAGTAGTAGTAGTAGTAGTAAACTTAACAGAAGTTTTACAATAAATTCAAAATTCAGCACCCACGTACGTCCATAGGTTCAATAGAGTGTAGTAAAGAAAACTTCTAAAGACTGAATAGTTTAATTTATCCAGAAGATAATTAATACTGAATGTAAACTGTATTTGGGTTGACCTGTGTAGACCTTTTTACATCTTACTAGTTTCTTTTGTGTGTGTATGTGTGTGTGTGTGTGTATTTTTTTGTAAATTTACGTCCTCCAACGTTGTCATATCGGACGATGAATGGAAATGGGTGAAATGAGCCCAGGGTCAATGGAGCTTAGAGTTACCTGACATTCGTCTTGAAGGATAAGGGAAAACCCCGAAAAAACCTTATCCAGATAACTCACCCTGACCGAGATTCGAACTCGGGACCTCTTGAAGGTGAGGCAGACACGCTACCATCTACGCTACCGAGGCGGGCTTTGAACACCTTTAGAAATATATTTCGCCATAATATGTGTGATAAACTCATTCATTGCCTTTAAAACAAGTACGTACTTCTGTGGCTAAGCAAATAAAATAAAAAATAACTGTTTTTTACGCCGAAGCTACAGCTTATACGTCAAGTATAGCCATTACTGTAGGTTTGCTATAATGTATTGTCCAGGAGTCTGAGTGTTGCTTGCAGATAAAGGCAAGCAAGGAAACATCTGCAAGAACAAATAGAGTAATTGTCATCTTGGTTTGAGGCAAATAGAATTCTATTAAATACAGATAAAACTTATTACACAAATAAAAGTATTTGCCACTAAGGCTTCACTTATCTTATTAACAAATTGGTGTTGATACTTCTTTTCAAATGGAAATCGATTTCACAATCAAACCGTTTACGGTCTCAGTCCACAGATAGACTCCGTTGTCAAGGATAATAGTTACCATGCCTTTCTTATGTTTTTTAATTATCGCCAACATCTGAAAACGAAACAAACCTAAACATACAATCAACTGCCGGCATCTCGAAATTCATCACGCGATGTTTATTTTTTTTAAATAAACATATTCCCCCCCCCCAAACTATTAAATCTATCCAAAAATCCATTTAATTGTTTTAATAATTTAACTTCAGGATTTATTTCATGGTTAGATGACCAAAAATGATCTGCTACGGCCGATTTATCAGTTTTTTGATACTTAATGTTACGGAAACGTTCTTTTGTTCTGGTTTCCAAATTACGTTTCGTCTTTCCAATATAAACTTTATCATAATCTAAACAATTAAATTGATAAGTACCAGATTTTTTTATTATTAGGAATTTTATCTTTTTTTAGAAAAATGTAGTAAACTATTAAGACT
This sequence comes from Mantis religiosa, assembly GCA_030765055.1. Lineage (NCBI taxonomy): Eukaryota > Metazoa > Arthropoda > Insecta > Mantodea > Mantidae > Mantis > Mantis religiosa. The sequence goes on along the minus strand of CM060955.1, from coordinate 174,328,011 downwards.
ATATTTATTTTTAGGAACTAAAGATATACGAACTTTAAAAAAAATTGAAAATGTTTATTACCCAAGGATGATAAGTGAATTTTTTAAAATTAATATCGTCTTTTATTTTTTAAGGGTAGAAATATCATTAACAGTTTTTTGATATTTAAATTTCAGTTTTCTTTTGTATAAAATCTCCATTAAAACCATTAATTAAAGCAGTATTAATAATATGTTCATATTCTTTATTAAATTCATCTTTATTCAGGGGTATATTTATTAATCTATAAATTAAACTATTAAAAACAGCAAATTTATGTGAAAAGGATTAAAACTTTTATTTTTTATGTAATTAAATATGAATAGACTTCCTATAAATACCAAAAACTAATTTGTTATTATTTCTTATTAACCTCAATTCTAGAAAAAGAAGAAGTCCATTAATTTCAGTTTCTAATGTGAATTTTATAGCTTTATCTTGTAAATTTAGTAATTTTAAAGCATCGTTCATTTGTTTAACAGGAAGAATAGCAAAAATATCATTAACATATCTATACCAGTTTTTAAAAATCAAAGGAAAAGCTTTAGTGACTTGAATTTCGAAAATACTCATAAAGAGATCAGTCATAGAAATATGGTAAAGCCACAAATAAAGTTTGACAGTGAGATAGTAAAATATCAAGATCAAACTAAAATTTTGGGGATAGTTATTAAGGAAGATCTAAAATGGGGGGATCATATAAATATGTTAAGCAGAAAAACAAATGTGGGATGCTACGTACTGAAAAGGGTGACTAGCATGAAGGTGATTAGAAGTGCATACATACATACACTCCTGGAAATTGAAATAAGAACACCATGAATTCATTGTCCCGGGAAGGGGAAACTTTATTGACACATTCCAGGGGTCAGATACATCACATGATCAGAATGAGAGAACCATAGACACAGGCAACAGAGCATGCACAATGTCGGCACTAGTACCGTGCATATCCACCTTTCGCAGCAATGCAGGCTGCTATTCTCCCATGGAGACGATCGTAGAGATGCTGGATGTAGTCCTGTGGAGCGGCTTGCCATGCCTTTTCCAGCTGGCGCCTCATTTGGACCAGCGTTCGTGCTGGACGTGCAGACCGCGTGAGACGACGTTTCATCCAGTCCCAAACATGCTCAATGGGGGACGGATCCGGATATCTTGCTGGCCAGGGTAGTTGACTTACACCTTCTAGAGCACGTTGGGTGGCACGGGATACATGCAGACGTGCATTGTCCTGTTGGAACAGCAAGTTCCCTTGCCGGTCTAGGAATGGTAGAACAATGGGTTCGATGACGGTTTGGATGTACCGTGCACTATTCCACTATTCAGTGTCCCCTCGACGATCACCAGAGGTGTACGGCCAGTGTTTGACATCGCTCCCCACACCATGATGCCGGGTGTTGGCCCTGTGTGCCTCGGTCGTATGCAGTCCTGATTTTGGCGCTCACCTGCACGGCGACAAACACGCATACGACCATCATTGGCACCAAGACAGAAGCGACTCTCATCGCTGAAGACGACACCTCTCCATTCGTCCCTCTATTCACGCTTGTCGCGACGCCACTGGAGGTGCGCTGCACGATGTTGGGGCGTGAGCGGAAGACGGCCTAACGGTGCGCGGGACCGTAACACAGCTTCATGGAGACGGTTGCGAATGGTCCTCGCCGATACCCCAGGAGCAACAGTGTTCTTAATTTGCTGGGAAGTGGTGGTGCGGTCCCCTACGGCACTGCGTAGGATCCAACGGTCTTGGCGTGCATCCGTGCGTCGCTGCGGTCCGGTCCCAGGTCGACGGGCAAGTGTACCTTCCGCCAACCACTGGCGACAACATCGATGTACTGTGGAGACCTCACGCCCCACGTGTTGAGCAATTCGGCGGTACGTCCACCTGGCCTCCCGCATTCCCACTATACGCCCTCGCTCAGAGTCCGTCAACTGCACATACGGTTCACGTCCACGCTGTCGGGGCATGCTACCAGTGTTAAAGACTGCGATGGAGCTCCGTATGCCACGGCATACTGACTGACACTGACGGCGGCGGAACCCAAACGCTGCGCAGCTAGCGCCATTCGAAGGCCAACACCACGTTTCCTGTTGTGTCCGCTGTGCCGTGCGTGTGATCATTGCTTGTACAGCCCTCTCGCAGTGTCCGGAGTAAGTATGGTGGGTCTGACACACCGGCGTCAATGTGATCTTATTTCCATTTCCAGGAGTGTACATAGTCACATAAGGTATGGAGTAAGGTTCTGGGGGCCTTCAACGGAATCAGAAAAATTATTTTGGTTAAAAGTATTTAAAAGGTATTATAAAAGTTATATAAAAACTATATATAAAAGTATTTAAAAAGCATTTATTATATAAAAGTATTTCTTTAAGCGGGCTTTAAGAATAATGGTTGAGGAATCAGGTAGAGCATCATGCAGGGAATAATTTAAAACATTAAGGGTCATGACTACAGCAAGTATGTACATATTAGTTGTAAGAAAAGTAGGATCTCTCATTTCTCAGTAATTACAAAACACACCCATAATACACAGCTAAAAAGTGCCTGTCTTAAAAATTAAAAGCAAAAATTGATATAATTGTAATATATGTATCTAATTAATGAATTAGAATAGATAAGTAATTAAGAACGAACATAAAAGTATCCACTTCGTTTCCCATATATTTTGCTTTAAAAATTCTTCAGTCTAATTAAAATTATGTCAATATTATATACAAAATACGCAACTATATACTCAGAAACTAATTTATGACCAGTCTGCCATCTATTGGGCTAGAGTGCAAATGTCGTCTACTACTGCCATCTCACACATACGAGGTGTAGTTGACAGATCCCGGTGGCTCACCAATCTCGTTGGCTCGCCTGTACTGCAGCTAACTACTTTATCGATTCCTTCATAGAGTGCCAACTATAGAACACTAAACTACCACTCCTTTCCTGTTATTTCTAGCTTTACTTAGATCGAAATATAGTATTCCAAATTTTCATTTCTGATTTACTTGTTTTTTTTTGTGATTTTTATTCGTAGTGCTGATTGCTCTCTATTCTGACGTCATTTAAATAAACCGTTTTTCTCGCTTTCTTTCTGGCATACCTACTCGTTAGAAAAACGCTCATGGACGTTTGATCATACATTACAAACATATTGTCTGTGGCAATACCAAGGAAGAAAGTGAAGTGTACTTGTTTATCGCACTAAGTGGAAACAGGTTGCCTGATGGTAGAGTGAGAGATGTTGGCCATAGATACGTGAGTTTAATCTTGTCCGTGAATGTACTGATGAATATCTTTAATGCTTCAAGCAATATAATTTACTCGTCATAGGTAAAAGGAATGCCCCACAGAATCTGGAAACCAGATTGTTTTTCAATCTGAGTAGAAATGCTTAGCAGTTAAGCACAAGCTAAGAGACATATATTAGTGGAGTAAATTATTCCGGGACAGCGCGAACGCAGTCCCGACTACCAAAAATTATGCGCCCGAGTTACCCACATTTGGGGCAATCGCGGGGGTCAGCCCAACCGAAGTGCAATGGAAGGGCCTCACCCCGGGGGAACCGCCTTCCTGATCACGGTAACCCCTACGCCAGGTAAGTATGCCGAAGTGTCAAATTTCATCCTTTATCAACTATAATTCGTAGGCTCTCAGTCCATAAACTTAGAACAAATTCAAATGAAATCCCTAAGACAATATATATAAGTAACTTATACTTCAATCACTTCGTTTGCCATAAATGTTGCTTTAAAACTTCCTCAGTTTAATTAAAATTATGTCAATATTATATACAAAATACGCAACTAAATACTCAGCAAGTAATTTATGACTAGGCTGCCATCTAATGGGGATGAGTGCAAATGCCGTCTACTGCTGCCATCTCAGACATTCGAGATGTAGGTGACAGATCCCGGTGGCTCAACAATCTCGTTGGCTCGCCTGTACTGCAGCTAACTACTTTATACTAAAAGTATTAACTTGTGTGAGTGAAGCAATGAGTCAATATCTTCTCGATTCACTTTTGTACTACTTTATACTAACTACTTATACTCAGAAACTAAGTTATGACCAGTCTGCCATCTATTGGGCTAGAGTGCAAATACCGTCTACTGCTGCCATGTCAGACATTCGAGGTGTAGATGACAGATCCCGGTGGCTCACCAATCTCGTTGGCTCGCCTGTACTGCAGCTAACTACTTTATCGATTCCTTCATAGAGTGCCAACCATAGAACACTGAACTACCACTCCTTTCCCGGTATTTCCTGTATTCCTAGCTTTATTTCGATCCAAGTATAGTATTCCAATTTTTCATTTCTCATTTACTTGGTTTTTTTTTTTTTGTGACTTCTGTTCGTAGTGCTGATTGCCCTCTATTCTGACGTCATTTAAATAAACCATTTTTCTTGCATTTCTCTGCCGTTTGTCCGCTTTCTTTCTGACATGCCTACTCGTTAGAAAAACGCTCATGTACGTTTGATCATACTGTTATGTACAAACATATTGTCTGTGGCAATACCAAGGAAGAAAGTGAACTCTACTTGCTTATCGTACTAAATGGAAACACGGGCGTGCCTGATGGTAGTGATGTTGGACAACCCTCAATTCCTTACCTAAAAGTTTTGATATATGTACTGATGAATATCTTTAAAGCCTCAAGTACAATATAAATTATTCGTCATAGGTAAAAAGGATGCCGCAAAGACAGTCTGGTAATATAATTGTTAATAATTTAGAGTAAAAATGCTTGGCAGTTGAGCACAAGATAAGAGACATAACAGTGAAGTACATTATTCCGGGACAGCGCGAACGCAGTCCCGACTACCAAAAATTATGCGCCCGAGTTACCCACATTTGGGGCAATCGCGGGGGTCAGCCCAACCGAAGTGCAATGGAAGGGCCTCACCCCGGGGGAACCGCCTTCCTGATCACGGTAACCCCTACGCACAGATTAATACCAGATGCTCAACTCCGTGTTAAAATCTGAAGACGCATAGGGCGCTCTTTCCTAAATCTTTAGACCCCGGCGACCTTGGCAACTACGGCCGGTGCGGCCGGTAATGTAGCAAGCTTCTATTGCGACCGAGCTATGGTGCATTCACCTCCCCTTCCCTTCGGCACCCATTTTCACTGACTGATGGAATCCAACTTCTTTCGAAATCACTTCTCGTCACGCATGAATAGTTTACGGCACATATCAACTATTTCATATTAGGATAATACGCGTCAAATACGTGAGGAAATGTGCGATAAACTATTCATCAGTGTGCGAAATGTGACTTCGAAAGAAGTTGTCCAATTTGTGAAAGAAATTGGAAGAATCCATTTGAACTTTTCCTGTTAAATATGAATAATTGACTTCCACAAAGCATTATATCTTTATTCCTGTTGCAAATTGATAATTTTGTCTTTAAAAACAATTAAAATTTAAAAAATGAGAGAGTGAGATCACTTAAGATGCTGTTGAGATTATACAAGACATCTGTATACCCTTTCCCTCAAGCTTCTTAATGTAATACTTAAAATAAAGATAACTTAACACTAAAATAATGATTCTGTAGATACAGGAAAGCAGGTAAGGTTACCATAATGTTATATGTAATGCAATTTCTTTGTACACAGAATGTTGAAAAATTCCCTGGAATAACAGTGAGAAAAAAAAAACCTAAAGAAATATGTATATAAATTTGAAATGATAACAACAACTATGTACAAAAAAATAGCACTATTTCTTTAAAATGACAACAAAGCAGCTCTGTTAATGGTTATATTTAATAAGAATTTTAAAAGCTCAATAGTACATACATTATTTTCAGCACAAGTATACTAAAGTATATTCAGAGAAAAACCTGAAATTTGTAATCGATTCATATAAGATTAATAATGTCAAATTAGTACAGAAGTCAGTATTAGCAACTGGTGACATAAATTTCATAAATGGCACTATTTTATATATTTCTAATCACTTTGGTTGAATTAACATTCACAAGTGCAGAATAAATTATGAAAAATAATAATTACATTAAAGCTGTATCATTCATTTAAAATTGTCCTAAGCTTAACTCTGTCTTCACAACACAAGAATATTACAGCGTTGAATTTTTAAATGCTTCAATGACATACATATGCACAGAAGTGAATGCTGAAGAAGAAAATGTGCAGTTTTAAAAATAAAATTTAATGCACAGTGTATCTTCCAATAAGAGATTATTTCATGTAGTTATCTGACTGTGAAATATAATTTGTTTAATGTGCAGAGCAATTGTTTGGATAAATGGCTTGCTTTAACTTGATAAGACTTTAAACAATGTACTTTATGACTAAGGTGGCAAATGGAGCCCTCTGCATAGTGTAAACCTCTCAGTCCATGACATACAACTGAATGTGTGTCAAATAAATAACTCAATGAAAGATTACACTATGAACTATTAATGCTGTTTGTAGTTTTAGTTAAGAAGTGAAAGTGATGGAACTGTGTGTTTGAGTAGTTAATAGAAAATAATTTAGTAATGTAATTTATTTGCTCACACATCTAACCATTATTTCTTTTAACAGTCCATAATTCCCTTATGTGTTCACTACAAAGAAACAAGAAGTGCATTATATAGTAAAATAATGTGCAGTTTTATCTACTTTTCAAAATTATTATGTGGCTTCGCATCACTGCATGTAACGAATGGCTCATATATTAAGTTAAACATCTTTTTCCCATGCCAAAGATTGAGATTTTCATTCCAACTTAGAACAATGAGAGGATGTTTATGTAGTTTAATGTGACATGTAACATTTCTGTGGGTCATGCTAGTAACGTTATATCACCCTTAAAATGGTTAGCATTACAGAAATTGTGTACCAATATTACTCATAAATGGTGGCAAGTACATGTTGAGAACAGATATACCACAGAATACATAAATGCTGTGCAAATATCACTTTAACTTGTTATTTTTCTGAACCCATTTGTGTGTGTGTGTGTGTGTGTGTGTGTTAACAAGGAAGAGGATTTATAACCTATTATTTATTGTGAAGTTTTACTAATTTGAGATCAAGCCACACTGTGTTTAGGTCCTAGCTAGCTGACATTGTGCATGTTTTAAGAATAACTGAAATATTAGAAATAAAATTAAAAGTGGCATATAATGATGATGACACAATGACATTTTAATCATTTCTTGCATTGCACAATTACACCTAAAAACTTGTAAAACTTTTTCAAATAAGTTCTAATCCCATCAGATCTCTTCAAAGGTGGTTATTCAGGTAAATAATTTAGTGTAGTGTGTACAATAATATTGCATAGTGACTACGGTATTAAACAATATAGAACAAATTAGGTTTATGTAATCTCAGATCATACTTTTAATTGCTGTTAAAGCTGTGACATTCTTGATCAATGATGTCGATATACACTGATGAGTAAGGTTAAGAGAACTTAATTCTTCAAAATACTTATCATTGCAATTTAAAGAAAAAGTTTATAAAATTCATATCAAGCATCTCACCCAAATATTTTAATTTAAGCCACCTAGATTATACGTAAACACAGATGATGCTAATTTTGGTATGTCTGAAAATTCACAGCTATTTTTTCAGTAATTTAAACTGCATATTACTTACCTTACATGGACTTATATATGACATATATTTTAAATTTAAAACTACAAGTACAAACGCAAAAATTAATACACCCAATCAACTGTCTAAAATAACTTCACTTTTCACTTTTCCTTGTTGGTCACAGTATTCCTCAAAGTTTTTGTTAAATTTTCCACTGATATGAAATGAAACTCAAACTTTCAGAAATATTTGATATGCCACATTAAATTGCTGTATACGCGGGAAAGAATGCTTTGTGCTACATTACTAAAGTTCCTGAAGATCACTGCACATCACCAAAACAAGAAACATACACAATATCCAATAATCCTGCACTCTGATTTCTGCCATCGTATTCCTGGTAGCCTGATATGATGGATGACCTCTGAAAGACAAAAAACAGAAAATGCCATTATTACAGTAATAAAGTAACAAGGTTAATGAAACTAATGCTTTTGTATTTAAAACAACACACTTTTCCCATTATAACGTGCTATATTAATCTAGAGAATTTAACTATGCATGACTATATATTAAGGCACATTTCAGGTTATGTCATATTAATTGTCGATATTTAGCTACATGCTAAATCTTACTTACCAATAGGTCTTAGTGAAAATCTATTCTCGTTCTTCCTGCTGCCCATACGTCCTCGTAGTTCTTTCAAATGTTTACAATTTCACAAATCGATGAAAATTGTATTCAGAACTTAATTTGGCTTGGCCTCCTTGCCGTTAAAGCTTTAATTCAAATATTTACAGGTTAGCCAATGTAGTGTCTTATTCATATCGTACATTGAGCTCAAATAAGGTCGATAATAGGTCAATAATATTACGAAAATTACTTCATAAGTAGTAAAATAATACAATAAATATTAAATTTTGAACTAAGCAGAAGTTATTTTATATATTAGTCAGTATGCAACACGGCAGCCAAAATAATTATATTGGCGGCATTGAATCCGGCGCCTGCAGCGCTCAAAACTGTATCTTTAGACCCCGGGTGTTTCGCGAACCTTAATGTGTCTCCTGGTCTCCTATCTGAGATATCAGGCCCTGCCCCTACGCCAGGTAAGTATGCCGAAGTGTCAAATTTCACCCATTATCAACTATAATTCGCAGGCTTTCATCCTGTAAACTTAGAACAAATTCAAATGAAATCCCTAAGAAAACATATATAAGCAACTTAAACTTCAATCACTTCGTTTTCCATACATTTTGCTCTGAAAATTCTTCAGTCTAATTAAAGGTATGTCATTATTATATATAAAATACGCAACTGAATACTCAGAAACTAATTTATGACTAATCTGCCACCTATTGGGCTTGAGTGCAAATGCCTTCTACTGCTGCCATCTCAGATATCCGAGGTGTAGTCTGCCTTATTAACTGACAGATCCCGGTGGCTCACCAATCTCGTTGGCTCGCCTGTACTGCAGCTAACTACTTTATCGATTGGAAATTAATTCTTCTTTCACACTGGCCGAGTGTAGGCTTAATTGTGGAAACGTAGAGTCAGAATGAAAAATTCAATGCCATAGCCGGGATTTGAACCACGGGACCACCACCACATTTGAACCACGTGATTCAAATCCCGGCTATGGCATTGAATTTTTCATTCTGACTCTACGTTTCCATACTTTATCGATTCCTTCATAGAGTGCCAACCCCAGAACACTAAACTACCACTCCTTTCCTGGCATTTCCGGTATTTCTAGCTTTACTTCGATCCAAATATAATATCCGACATTTTCATTTCTCATTTACTTGTTTTTTATGTTTTCTGTTCGTAGTGCTGATTGCCCTCTATTCTGACGTCATTTAAATTGGCGTTTTTCTTGCATTTCTCTGGCGTTTGTCCGCCTTCTTTCCAACATGCCTACTCGTTGGAAAAAGGCTCTTAGTCACGAATGGACGTTTGATCATATAATCTGTGGATCATACTGTCATATAGAAACATATTGTGACTTTGTGGGTTCGTGAAATGAAAAGTCCAATTTCACCACTCAAAAATGTTCTTTATTTCAACCGACTTACAGTTTAACACTTGCCAATTACACAGAATTACTTACTGCACACAATTACAATTCACCAGTTCGTCCGTTACAACTTCACTTGTACTCGCGATTACATAAACTCCGATGCACATACCAGTTACGTACAGTCTTCCGTTGCACAATCTTCTCGTTCATTAACACGTCACTGACTAACTCTTACACCAAGAACTGCGACTGTCTCCTCGCTCACACTCACTAACCAACTGACTGACTCACACTGACTGACTAGCTGCAGCCCTTTGTATAGGCATCTCGCCGACTTCTCGGCTTTTCTAGTTCCCAGGCGACGTTTCCAGATGATGAAAGATTCCCGTAATTTCTAGAACCAGGTGGACAGAAACAGACGGCACAGTCATGTTTTTCCTCCGTCACCACCGCCTGTCACCACTATAAGACAAACGAGGGGAGGGCGTAGCTAACACGGACCTCCCTCGTCTCCCGCTCTCAGCTGCTTTCATAGGGTGTTCCAGCGCTCGCGTTACAATATAATCTGTGGCAATATCAAAGAAGAAAGTGAAGCCTACTTGTTTATCGCACTAATGGAAACCAACCGCCACTTTCCCGCAAATCTCCGCACATTTACCTATTCTATAGGTAGTAGGCGAAGGATAGGTTGGACCATTGGGAGATATGCTATCGTCGACGTCACGTGAATAAGGACTAGGTACCGCTGGGTAGTTCAGATAAAAAATGAATTAAAAATGAACACCATATCTTGATGAATATTAAAATTATAATCCATTTATCTTGTTGGTAGCAGCACCTAATGTCTTATTTTCACCATCTTAAGTTTTGTAACTAAAATCACTTTTTATTGCTCATCTTAATTATAAAGAAACCTCTAACCGGCCTAGAGTGTGTACGAATGCCAACTTCGGCCGTAGCACAACGTTTAGAGTAAGCGAAACAGAGAAGCGTGGGCGGAAATAGTTCTTTACTACATTGTATGTATGATCGCTTATTTGATACATTCAAATAATGAAAGGGGACGAATAAACACCGCAGTTTAGCTTCCAAAATATTTAAACATGAGCTGAACCATTTATTGCCAAGTACCACTTAACTGATTGCGTTGCTTACTGCAGTGAAGCGATGCTCTTCTTGTTTTACGCGTTAAGTATAGCGAGGTGCTCAGTTCCTCTGACAGTGTACAGTAACGTAATAGTGGAAAGACTCTAAAAAGTAGTGAAGGCCTATTAATCCTTTTTAGAGAACGAGCCTCCTACAATAGACAAGGTATTTGCTTCAGTAAGTTTTACTCACAAAATTATATTGCATTACTTTCCATTAATTAGTTTATTTAGTAAATAGTTAGTTACTAACACTCCCCACATGGCAACCTTGGCCTTCGGGGTAACCTCACCCCACCAAGTGATGACCGGACCCATTTCTCAGGTGGAGGCACCCAGAGGGCGGTGTCCATTACCTCCGATGATAGGGTGATAGTGAAGATGGCGGTGAGGTGAGAGGACCTACAGTTTTTACCGTGGACTCCGAACCACGTTGGGCATAGGGGATACTTCACGTGTGCTAGACAGAGGTGAAGGCGTGGATAGGGCCGACTTAAAATCGCCAACCCCAGAGCCGGGAATCGAACTCGGGACCCTTAGAACGGGAGCCGCGAACGAAACCACCGCGCTACCCCGGCGCCCTTATTTAGTAAATATGAGCCAAGTATTGTACACTGCTGCAGTGAAAGAGGTGATGGTTGCAGTAGTCAGACGTAAACAGCTGACTGATACAAACCGCAATGTTTATGTACGTACCCGCTTTAAGCCCGCAGGAACTAAACAAAGTTCAACTCAAAGCAATACTGACGATAATATTCCTTAAGTTATTTTCCATTTGTTTCTCTTTAAAAAGGTAATAACGAACTTATTTCTGTATATTACAACTACGTGTTCTGTTAGTCAAAGCTGGGATGGTTGGTAGATAACTAGAGTTACAATATTTTTCTTATAATTCATCATTAATATGTATTTTATTTGTGTAGCGCTGATATGGACGGGCGATCATGCATACTGCGCACTCTGTGTGAAGCAAGTCAACGACTTATCCCAAGGGCCACTATAGCACAGGAAATTCTACGAACTTTATTCAGGTGAGCATTGCTTTATGTACGAGGACTGTTCAATAAAGAATGATCACAATTTTTTTTTTGACAACGTACCTTTACTCAACCTTATCATTTTGATGGTCCTTCTCAAAATAGTCTCCCCTGAATGCGATGCACTTGTCCCAGCGTTTCTGCCAGTCTTCTAAGACATGCTGGAAACCATTTTTTGAGATATCCTTCAAAATCGCCTTCGCAGCCTTCACCACTGCTTTTGATGATGGATAATGCCTCCCACGAAGGCATTTCATCAAGTTAGGGAATAGAAAAAAGTCACATGGGGCTAAATCCGGACTATAGCGAGGGCGAGGGATGCACTTCACCTTGATTTCTGCAAGATATTCAGCAACAACATTGACAATATGCGGCCGTGCATTATCGTGGTGCAGCATCCAGCCTGCTTCACGGAAATGTGGTCTTTTCACGCCTGATATGGACTTACAATGTTTTCAGTTATTGATGTGTGTGCAAGTACAACATGCTGATAAACCATTCCATGAATATCAAAGAATGAGATGACCATAACTTTCCCAGCAGAAGCAACCACTTTTGCTTTTTTGGGGGTTGGCGATGAAGGAGATTTCCACACTGAGCTTTGCTGTTTGCTCTCAGAATGAAAATGATGTAGCCGAGTTTCATCAGCAGAGATTACGTTTGAAATAAACTCCGGATCTTCCTCTAACATCAACTTTAACTACATGCAGACCTGCATGCGAATGTCCTTTTGTTCGGGAATCAATAGTCTTGGAACTCATCGCGCAAAAACACGTCTCATGTGTAATGTTCCTGTCAGCAACGTGTAGGTGGCACACAATGAAATGTTCAGTATTTCAGAAAGTGATCTTAAGGTAATTCGTCGATCCTCTCTCACAATGACAGCAGCAGTGTTGTTGTTTTCTTCCGTAAGAGCAGTAACTGGAGCACCAGGTCCACCTTCCATTGAAATTCTCCTCTTTAAACATTTTAAACCACCTTTGAGCTGTGCTGTAGGGAAGAACAGACTCTCCATAGGCCTCCTGTAACTTTGTATAGGCCTCAACTGAAGATTTGTTGAGAATTTCAAAGCCGCATATTGTTGCTCGCATGTTACCTCCATTGTAGTGGTAGGCGATACTGAACATGTCTGAACTTGGCTGGTTCTCACAGACGGGAACCAGGAGTAGCAACAATGAAACTACTACGTCGTGTTTGTTTCACATTAAGCTAACAGAATATAATAAGATTGAATTTTAGTGCAAAAAATTATGACCGTAAAAAAATTATGATCATTCTTTATTGAACAGACCTTGTATATGAGATTGACTGATGGGTTTTTAGGGGGTTTCCCGGGTCGTTAGGAGAATGCTGGATAGGTTAATTACATTCCCCAAATTTCCTGTCCCTCCATTTCATCTCCATTATCATTTCATAACATCTCTCATCTGGTGGTCTCTTTTAGGGTAGAAGTGTCGGCGGTGCATGACAGGATGATATGCTCTTGGTAAATACTTCCTCCTCCGATAACACGGTCTCCAATCTCTGGGCCGACCTGGTGGGCCATTTCAGGACCTGGTGGGTGGGATACTGATTGTGCTGGCCTGCTGGAGAGTTTCCAACTGGTAATTTGTATGGACCCTGTCCTCTGCACTGTCGTGGCTCCCTGGAACGTTGCCCTATGTCTCCTATTGCTTCATCCTTCCTCGGGGTGCCCCATTTGGGTGCACAGATACAACAGGGCAAGTTGGACCTCCATGACGAATCCCCTCTATATCATAGTCCAGTTCAGTCCAGTCCAGTCCAGTCCACATACTTGTGGATAGTTTTCTAAAAATGCATTTTTTGTTTCAAGTAGCTCAAATCACGTATTTAAGGTGAAATTCCAGTATCAAATTTTTGGGTGGAATATTTCCTATGCTTACTGCATGCACTAAAAAATGCAAAAATATAATTAGTAAAATAAAAAGAATAGATAACATTGTTTATATTCAAATTTTTGGCTAAACTAACTTTGCACATTTGCTACTGTTGCAGTATGCCATATGAAGAGGAGGATGATGGTCCAGAGAATGGAGTAACAGAGTACGATGCTGCACACAGAAGTGGACTATCTGGTGAAAATTGTCTTAAGCTTTACCCAACTTGTCATATATCATTACTTGACCTGCTATTAGGTGGTGCATTAGATGAATAGCATTGTAATCTCTAAATAAAGTACTCTAATACTGCAGGGAAAAATACTTATAACATATTTATCATCTTGACACACCTTCGAAAAGAAGAGGAAGTAACTAACAGTGGACCTATGTTTACAGTGTGCAGATTTCATAAGAGTACATGGGATGTAACTTTATTGGTGCAATAGATTTGGGGGACACATTTCTGACAAAAAAACAGTAAAAGAAGGTTTATATTGTCACGGCAACAGGCATAAAAGTTTCCGCACAAATAAGAGGACAGTTGGCGGATATAGTTTCATGGTAATAATGAGCCTTGCTGAGCAGTTAATGATAGCGGTGCTATTGTAAGCAGGCACCGGCGGGTAGCGATAACAGAGGTAAAGGCCTCGCTGGCTTAGATTAAGTTACGCTTCTAGTATGTGATAGAATTATTTGGAAATTTCTGGACTGATAGAGATTGTTTGGCTTCTGGCTGACTTTAGAAAGATCTAAAGCTACGAATTAGGTACTTAAGGACGTGGCGGCTCGCAAGAGCAGAAAACAGAGCGAGCTGTGTTGTAACGAGAGCTAATGTAATCAGCTGTCACGGTTTGTTATTGTCATCGATCTTGGAAGACTGTGTATGTGATGTAATGTTGTTATGTGAGAATTGAACAGTGTATTGCTACACAAATAAAGGAGATTTTTAATTTCTGCAACTCGGCCTTTTAATTCTACGAACCCACAAAGTTAAAATATGTACATGGGTCATATCACATCAATAATTTCAGAGTTAGAATGCAAAATCGAAAGTTACAAGAATTGCTTGAAGTGGCTTCCTCTTGCTTCAATGCATGGATGTCTTCTTATGGTAACTGAGGTCCTTGGTTTATGTGACTGCTGTACCTGATGATGACTTATTAAGAGAACGTATCCAAACTGGATTAGACAAAACACGAAATACACCAAGAATTTTCAACAGAGCATCAAACGCAGGCTTATTGCATGCATTGGAGCAAGAGGAAGCCACTTCAAAAAATTGTTACTTTCAATTTAGTGTTGTAACTCCAAAATAAATGATTTTCAGAACCACAAACATCTTAACTTTTTTTTATTGCTTTGATGTCAGAAACAGCCCCCAAATATATGACACCAATAAAGTTACACCTGTATTTATTGTCAGTGATAATTTGAATTATTTGTATGTGCAGTATGTGCATGTGTGTCCAATGCTCAGAATTTCTCAATGAAGTTATATGTCCTTGTTGCTTCCTGATATTAGTATGCAACATCCACACAAGACTTACAGAGTTTGCAGTAAATCAATTCAGTGAAGGTGTGTAACCAAGGCTGTAACCTTAAGATCACACATCCCAAGACGTAGACAGGGGAAAGCCTCTCACATAGGTTTTAGAAACGTACATGATGTGCCACACTGCATATTTTTCTGTTTGTGTTTAATGCATTTCATATGCAGTGGCGGCTCGTGCCAAAAAATAACAGTGTGCTGCAGGAAAATGAAGTCAATGCACTGATGTTTCTTCATGATATAAACAGAATTTCTAATTCCTTTCACTTTTTGCTCAATTTTTAGATCGGGTATTGGTCGCCCTAACATTTTGATACTAAGCCTTTCTTCTAATGCTCACCTTGAAAAGGAAGTTTTCAGAAGTTCAGTAACCTTGTTCATTATTTATTGGTTAAAATTTTCGTAATATTAAATTACTCATACACTGAATAAAGTGAATTTATCATACGTTTCACACTCACACACAAAATAAACTAATATCAGCTACTGAATAACATTACACAAGGGAATACTTGGATACATTGCAGGCAAGCGAAGTACATTCACTTGTTATGGAGGATTCTCATTATGGACGCAGGAATGGAGTATTGTGCCAACACGATAGGTGCATCACAAATCTGCCCTGCAATTTAATAACCATTATATATTGGATCTGTTTACGTAAGTAGGACGGAATCAGTTTCTAGAAATAAAATATAAAGCAATGATAGACTGTTAAATGATATTCAATGCATATTCAAGTTCTACAGCTATAACTATGAGTGTTGGTGACCCTACTTCACCGTGCAGCAAATGATCACCGCATAACACCCAGCTGTAGTACACATTTGTGTGAAAATCTGGGGAGCTTGAGACATCGGGCAGACAAGAGGGGAAGGTTGTACGCATGTGCAATAACTCATTTCCGAGCTTTCTGGCATTCAGCGTGTTGACATAACGGATGCGTTCCATTAGTTATGCAGGTGTTTTTTTCCATGCATTAAGAGGTCATTATTGGTTGTACTCAATTTCTTATACTTACAATAATGCATTGTTATTGTCGCGAACCCATTATTTACGATAGCACCACGCGGAGCGATAAGGGAAAGATAGTGTAGGGTGGAGATAAACATCTTGCCTAAGCAGATAAAGATAGCGCAGAGATAAAAGGCATGTCAACACAGATAAAGTGAGGTAAATGGAACATCGTAGTGACATCTTGATTGATAGAGAACAGTCGATTACTTGTTTGTTACAGAATATTCCAGAAATGTCTAGTTATATCAGTAGTGTTATATATAAGAGGCAACACACCAGCGGGCAGGAGTAAACAGTGCCGTAATGAGAATTGTAATTGAAGCTGGTGTGTGATGAAAGTGAGCGCTTTTGTTTGTGGTCAACGACCTTGGTAGATTGTAATTGTGTATGTTACGTAATTCTGCAACTGTAAGAATTGAACAGAGTGTATTTCTATGGAAATAAAGAACATTTAGAATTTCTGCAAATTGGACTTTTAATTCTACGAACCCACAAAGTCACATTATTTACATGGTCTTTTAAAATTTCTACAATGTGATTTACAAAACACAAAGGAGCGTGCTGCAGCATGTAAGGATGAGCCACCCCTGCTCATATGTTCTTTTAATCTTCTACCTAAATTTCTCTTAGTATGACATAAATGTTACAATAATCTGACGTAGGTAGTTTAACTAAAAATTTAAATTTTCAGCACTGTTACAAGTTTATTTTAATATTGTGTAGAAAAACATGTATTGACTAAAATTACACACATATAAGTATTGCCTTACCATTCCTTTGCACATTGACAGTCATTTAGCAATTATAATGCAGTTAACAATTCGACAGATTTTGAAACAAATTCCTCATTTGTTTTACACCTACTTATTAAAGTGAAAACACATTCATGTTTTAACTCTATAGTTTATTTTTAAGGAGAAAAAGAAAAACTTCACATGTTTTAAATAATATCATTCAGAGCTCTTCAGTAATGACGCTGAAGATTAAATGTCACCTCCTAAAATAATCTTTGGCCTAGTAGGTTTTGGAAACACATTCTCCAGCAATAAATCTAATTCCTTCCATTTCTCTTTATTGATTTTCTTCAGCTCTCTCATTTTGGCAGCAATTTCTTGTTGCATTAATGGCAGATATTTAGCCTTTTCCCCCATTTCTGCCATTTCATTAAGAAAAGATAATCTTTCTCTCACTTCTGTTACCACTGTAAACAATAGAAAAAACAGAAATAATTAAAATCACAAGAAACTAAAATATATTTATTCACTGTAAATATAATATATTCGATAAAGTCAACATGAAAAATTAAATGCCATGGCCGGGATTTGAACACGAATGTACTGGTTTCCGTCCAGTCACTCTAACCCATTGAACTACCATGGCCAACATACCGTCATGACATTAAATTCTCCAATTGACTCATATTTTCCCGGTAGACCACTAGGGGCTCTCGCATTCGAGATACACTGTTTGTGGTGACTTACTATTGTAAGTACTTAAGTCCTAGGCTTCATCATTTAACTCTTATTATTTTAGTTAATTGATGGAAATTAATCATTTCTTCACACTAGCCATATATAGGGTAAGGTTTTTGATACATAGAATCAACATGAAAAATTCAATGCCCCTAGTGGTTTACCGGGGAAATATACGAGTCAGTTGGAGAATTTAATGTCATGATGGAACGTTGGCCATGTTATCTCAATGGGTTAGAGCGACTGGACGGAAACCAGGAGATCTGTGGTTCAAATCCCGGCCATGCATTGAATTTCTGATCATCTTTTCACCTGGCTTGCTTCCGAGAAGAAATTGAGCATATTCGTCACCAGGAAAGCTTCAAGTCTTATTTTATGTAACTCAATAGTTTATTTTAGACAGGATGTGTAGCATTTGGCTAGGATATATATAAGTTAAGATGTTTATCAGTAACTTACATTCCTCAACTATTTCATTCTCTGGAACCCTGGTCTTTGGTGTTTCAACAAATCGACGTTTATGCTTGGGTGATGGAGGGAGTATCTTGCCATATGCCATTAAGTTCTGCAGTCTCTGCTTTTCCTCTTCAAAATTTACTGTGGAAATATGATATTTAATTAGTAATTAGATGATTGAAAACTCTTTTGTACTTAAAAGCAGGACTATCCAAAGTTTTGGCTCTTTTAAGTAACAACAATAATGACATTCTGTACTTATTTTATTTGGTTGACTAATTTCTAAAATCTTGATGGTTTTAACAATTGTACATAATATTTCTTATCATCTCTACTCAAATTTTCATGTAAAATAAAATGCATATTTTGTTTTTTGTATCTAAATATCAGGAATAACAGAAAAATAAAATTTGGAAAATATAGGAAGCCAACACAGTCAGAAAATTACATTAAAAAAATCAAAGCTATAATCCAATTATACATAAACATGCAATAATAAACAGTCTTACACACAGACTAGTTAACATACCCATGGATAAAGAAGAATATGTCAAAGAACAGAAAGCTATACTATACATAGCAGAAGAAAATGGATGCAACAAAAGTTTGGTGTTGAAGAAAATTAACCCTTTATTTGGTGGTATTACCATGGGGCAACATAACACTGTATTCAGTTTATAGTGCATTGTACTGACCTTTGTTGGTTATACTAGCAAAATTTTGAGTGTTTTCAATTGTAAATATTATATTACTTTTACAATTACATTGTAGAGCTTTTTTTTTAGTATAAAAAGGCAAAATTCAAGCAACCACAGTCAAATAATACCCCATCAACATCCAAGCATGTCATCACACCAATTGCCCGCCTCGGTAGCATAGATGGTAGCATGTCTGCTTCATGTTCAAGAGGTCCTGAGATCGAATCTCGGTCAGGGTGAGTTACCTGGATAAGATTTCTTCGGGGTTTTCCCTTATCCTGAAAGACAAATTTCAGGTAACTCTAAGCTCTATGGACTCTGGACTCATTTGAGCATCATTTCACCCTGTCATTCACCTTCCGATATAACTTAAAGTTGGAAGACGTAAATTAAAAAAATCACACTCAATTATCAGGCATTTACCAAATGAGTTGCCAGGATTGTGACTAGATATACATTGGTAAGACCAAAAGGAATCTAGGAACAAGAATGAAAGAACACTTCAGAAATATTAAATTCAAACAAATGGACAAGTCGGCCGTATCACATCACTTTTGGTCTGAGAATCACAACATAAAACAAGAAATAGAACTGATCAAACAGGCAAAGAAACCTCTGGAACTACAGATTTGGGAAAACATATTTATTACGAAAAAACAGGACCTCTTGATGAATTTTGAAATTCCCGTGGTAGATGACGTCATCAAACTTACCAGGACGTTAGATGGCAGCACAACACCAAGCCAGATGCAGACACCGGATGCATCATCAGTCTACCACAGAGCTGATGATAGGGGAGAAGTCCCCAGAAACTAGTCTTCATAAAAAACTTGTAAGTGGAGAAAAGTATATACAAGGTTGACTCACTTGCCTAATTTTAGTAATCACACCGATTGTTTTACTTGGGCACTCTCCGTCCTTTACCACAGGCACATTTGACTGTAGTTGCCAAGATCTGAACCAATGATGTTTAGCTTTGAATGGCTGTCCAGGCCTCTGTATATCACTTTAACGACCATGGCTATTCAAATTGAATGCGTTGAGGCACCGCAGAAAGCTGTAGCAAGTACAGCAAGAGCAGCATAAGTAGCAAAATCATTTCCCAAATAAATGGTTAAAAAGGCGAAACTAAAGAAAACCATTAAGGAAGCAATAGCATATTCAGTAAATTCACATACCAACAAAAAACATTTAATAAATTCAAAAAGATCTTTAAGGAACAAAATATCATCTAATAGATACTCAGTTTTAAAATTTATAAATTCAAAAACAAAATCCCAACAATTAACAGATCTGGAATATACCAAATAAGTTGCAAGGATTTTGAAAAATGCTAAGTAGGTCAAACTAAAAGAAATCTAAAAACCAGAGTCAAAGAGCACTTTAGAAACATCAGATTGAAACAAGAAGAAAAGTCAGCAGTAGCATTTCATTTTTGGAATAAAAATCATGACTTTGGTCCAAATCCAAAATTACTAAAAGGAGTGATAAACCAAAATAAACTAACAACATGGGAAAACATATTCATATGGAAAAATAAGGACTGCGTAATGAACTTTGAAATCCCACCAGTAGATAATTTGACAAAGAAGTTCAGAGTTCCACCACCAGAGAGAAAATGATAGTTGGACCTTCGAGGTTGAAAACAGAAACAGCAGCTCCTGAAGCAAGTCCCTCAAAAAATAAAAATGCAAGTGACAAAGTGTGAAAACTGACTACGGATAGTTTTATGGAAAAAATATATTATTTAGCCAATTTTTCATTTTTGGGTTATGATGTTCACAAACAGACACACTGAGTTCTCTCTAAAACACAAAATATGAATTTCCTGATATCAAACTTTTGATTGGAGGTTAGTAAAAGGAGAAATTTAATGAAACCTAACTGCTTATAAATCAATGACATGACGTTCTATTAGTTTTAAGGCTTTTGTGCACATGATTTCCTTCTTTTGTTCAAACTACAGAACCAAGCAATTTAATTAGACAGAAAAACAAAAGATTGTTATTAGGAATGTGCTGACATAAATATTACTTGTACCTCCGACCACAAGCAAGTAAAATAATGTACAAAATTATTATTATTTTTCAATGAATAATTAAATTTATTTTTGAAAGGTTATCCTTTTGTAAGTATCAATAATTACAAATTATTATTACATTCAGTGTAAATACAAGAAAATGACTAAATAATGACTTGAAATAATATCTGAAGGGTAGCAAAGCATACCTCTAGGTAGAACGACATAAGGCTCTAGTTGATAGGCACCGGAGCGTATTATATCATTCTTACTCCGTCTTCTGTAAAGGGCAGGTTTCTGCTTTGTCTCATTGGCAGAGATAGCTCTGGTCTGTTTTTGAGCAGTAAGAGTTGGCAACGGTTGTCCTCTATCAATGACTTTCTGCAGATTCTGTCTTTGCTGAACTGACAGCTTGCTCTCCTCCAGCAGAACTGACAACAATAAGCATATCAGTATTACTTTAAATGACAATGATAATGATGAAATAATAATAATAATAATGGCGCCATCGGCTGTCCTTCAATGTTCCGTTTTTTGTTTCTCTCGCGGCAAACAACAAAAATGGCGGAATGGGATGACACGTTGCTGTATCCGAACAGTGTACATACACTAGACTCGCCGTGTATGTGCGATAAGCTCATTGTTGGTACGCGCTTCCTCGTTTTGCGATAGGTAAGCCTTCGCCGCCGACGTGACTACTCAATTTTTGTATGAAATCCAATACCTACTGTTTTCAAAATAAGTAATAGGAAAGGTACAAATATTGAAATAAAAATAATGTTGTCTTTTATAAGAGAAATATGTTATTTTAAAACATAACAGTTAAAAAGAATTAAAAGATGTGTAGAAAATCACAGTTATAAATACGTAACATATGAAGCAAACAAATATATAAACATAATAAGTTTTACGTTACAAATTATTATATTTGTATATAATCACAGTTATGTTGCTTTGTGACACAAATAATGTGATTAAACTAGCAAAATTATATTAGGTGTATTCTGGGAAACAATTGGCAAAATTACTACATTTTAAGATCTGCGTATCATTTTAAACTAAATTTGAAAAGTGTTGGTATTTGATTTTAACCTCTGGATGCAGTGGTAAAGATCGCAAAAAGACTTTTTACATAAACCATACTTACTGTTAAATTAATTCCAAATAAACTCGAAAAACATGTCGACAAACATTCTTCAAACTCGTATTGGTCACCCAAATATTCAAGATGCTTCTCCAAATAAAGTAAGGTTAATTGTTTCGACATTTTAACCAAATGTAAAAGACCGTTCAAATTTCATACGAATGGCGGTCCAGAAGACCGACTGACCCGCCGCGGGGAGGCGTTACTTTCTGCCACATTGAGCAACTACGAGCAATTCTGGAGCTACTTCCTAATTTCTTGAACCTGAAAACAGTTTACATTACTATGACACTTAAAACTGTTTATGCAGGAATAAAGTGGATGCGTACTACCTGACTGAAGTAGTACACCGACCTTTTGATTGATTTCACTTCAACTTGACTAATACGAAGTTGAGGAATTCATCCTTCCATCTCTTTTTTACATTTTATCACGTGTTTGCTGACCATACTTATTGACTATGTTTTGAGTTAAAAGGAGTAAGCAAAAAGAGCAAGCACTCACGCACCTAACTTTGCAATGTTAAACATATTCCAGGTTACCTGCCAAATAGATCGATAAGAACTGCTAAGTTGTATTACCTTTGAGGAAATCGTGGGTCTCTTTGCTGTATTGAGTTTTAGCTGAAAATAAAACTCCCTCTCCTCTTGGTACTTGTCTTACTTTAGCAGACGACATTCTCGCGAATTATTTTATTTTCGGCATCGAAAACGGAATTTGGTTCAATCTTACTCTACAGTAAACTAACAGTCTTGTTGCTAAGATACAAAGAACAAGGGAGAAGTAAAACATGACAAACCAAAGGGGGAGAAAAATCAATTAATAATCTTCAGCAGTAAGCTTCCTTATAACGCGGAACACGTACTTTTACTCGTTATATTATGTGTACCAAGGCTATTTTCACAAAATCTAATCTAGTTTTGTTTAATTGAATAAAAATTATCTAAGCACTATAATAATTTCTTTCTGCAGTTGATATTTTTCGTTGTTACTCGTTTCTGTACCCGAACAATGTAGTTACGATATGTTACCTGCACATTATGTATAATGTTTTCCATGATTATTTATTAATATTATTAATTGGCTTTTAGAAATCACTAAATGTATGTTTATGTCTTAATTATAAACTGCATTTGACTTAATTGATAAATCACGCTACACTTAAGGTTATAATGGTTCACCATGGCCTTCATCATACACATATTCAGTTTAGAGTCAGACTGAAAAATTCAATGCCATAGCCGGGATTTTGAATTTTTCAATCCCATACCTTGTCTACACACGGCTGTTGTGAAAGATCAATTCATTTCCATGTTCGATTAATTTATTTCACATCTATGAAATATAACAATGTTACTATTTTTATTGCTCTCTGAAGTACGACGTTTTTTACGTCTTGAGTAGGTATTCACTGCTTTATATGTTCTTGTATTTTTCTACATCTTCCGATATCGTAATATTTGGCAAATTAGCATCATCTATTTATATTTCCTGTATCCATAACTTAACTACAGTTTCACAATCTTTGATTCCAGTTTAGCATACTTACTATTAATCTCTTTTACTCTTCTTATGGACTCTTTTTATGTTACACATGCCATTTGTTTCAACTGTTCTCCAAAATAGGTTTATTTTTCTTTATATTGTCGCGAAACCGATCGCGATAGCGCGGCTTGTGTACACAAAAAGCCTGGAGATAAGGAGTATGCCGGAAGAAATAATGATAGCGCGAGATAAAAGTCCTGCCGGCACCGATTGGGTTACACTTCTGGAAGGTGATAGAACATTCGATTCCTGTTTGGTCCAGAAATATCTCGAATTTACGAAATAGGTATTTAAGGACGTGACGGCTCGCAAAGAGTTAGTTGTGAAATGAGAGACAGCCAGCTGTGTAACGAGAGCTAGAGATGTAATCTGCTGTCACTGTTTGTTATTGTGATCGACCTTGGTAAACTGATGGTGTACGTAGCGTAATGCTGCTGTAATCTATAAGAGTATTTCTACGAAAATAAAGGAGATTTTTAATTTCTGCAACTCGGCCTTTTAATTCTACGAACCCACAGTCACAATATCATGATTTCACTATACATATAACTTTCGTTTACCTTCAATAATTGCGTTCTTTTTAAGAATTAGTATTTGCCCCTACACGTAAAAGTGGAAGAAAGAAGATTTAAAGAAGAACGGGTGTAGATATGTTACACAGGTTAGAAGTAAATGTGCTAGCAGGTTGGGTTTAGCCTGAATGATTTTGTTGCGTGGCTGTTCTCAATAGGGTTTTACCGCAGGAAGGGAGAAAGTGTCGGTTAGGAAGAAATTTATTTATTTTTAGGTGGTTTAGGTGAAGTATCATACCGCTCCTCGATGTCTGGAAATCAAATTGTAAAACTTCACCCCGATGTGTACTTCGTGATTAGAGGGGAATAAAATTTAGCAACCAATCACCTTTTTGTAGAATTATAGAGGCTGTATGGGATAAGAAGTTACGGATTATTAGAAAGAGAAAGTAATATTCACCCTCTCGCTCGCACGTAGGAAAGGTGGAAGGGGGTTTACTCCAGGAATCTTTACACTTGAGGAAGCAATGACGGAAGAACATTGACAACAAGGAAAGGTTTTTACCGGAAGAAAGATCGCTTTACCATTTTCCATTGTAGTGAATTTCAACTCATCCCTCCACTACTGCTCTCTCTGACAACTTAACCCAAACGGACTCTAGCTGCTGTCTGAAATTGCTTCCACGTTATCTGCGATACCCATAAGTCACGCGAAATACTCCATTTAGCCTGAAGTAGGTTTACTGAGGTCATAATCCCCAAAATACCCAACCAGGAAGCTTTATGTGCTGGTAAAGTTTGTAGAACTTGACTGCCCGGCGCCCAATTTCATCCTCTACGTGTGGAAGAATAAGACTTTGTGAAGTAGCCTCACGAGAAGGGGGGGGGGGGGATCAAAAGTGTTTAGCGCCCGCTTTTACTACATACGGCAGCGCAAGCGGTGACATTGATGATATTTGAGATGAAGATGGAGCACTGGTGGAATGAGATGGCAGGGGAAACCGGAGATTCCAGAGAAAACCCGCCCCAGTGCCGTGTTGTCCACCCGAAATCTCACTTTGCGGTCGCCTGGATTCGAAACTGGGCTGTCTTGGTGAGAACCAAGCAGTTTAACAACTAAGGCCACGGCGCGACCTAGCCTCACGGGGAAGGGGCGGCCAATAGAATAGAATGAGTCCTCTATTCTAGGCCCGTTGTAGCCATATCAGCTAGCTGTCTGCAGCCCCATGAGCGCCCCGGCTTTCCAAGCTACCTTTTCAAACACAAACCATAACAAAATACTCGTTTGTTACAACTGCGCATGCTTGACGGAAAGGGTCAATCCCTCGGCGGAGAAATCCGCAAACAATGACGGTTTCTTAGCTTCGCAGATTCCGCGGCCAGCGCAATTACTTCACTCTTCTTATATCGTTCGGCTACACTTCACCCAACTTTGGCGACTTAGAAAGTGCACAAAGTGACTGCTACCAAACAAACTGTTAGGGAGCTGCTTTGAAGTAACAACAATTAGCGCTTTAATTTTATTACCTGTCCTACTGAAGTTAAATTGGGACATGATTTGGGATCCTAGAAAATATTTGTTTTTCCTGGATGTAACAATTTATATGAGCATTTTTTTCCCCCCCAAGTTTTACCACATCATAAGTATTTTGTAATGGTTTTTCAAATTTATAACTGAACTTTCTCAGGAGATATTCCATTAATATCCAAATAAATCTAGTATGCAACTTCAAACTTTCAAATTGTTTATCACTTTCCCTTTCACCATTTCCCCTCTCCCTACTTAACCTTCACAACAGCTAAGCTAAAATACAGTGGCTCACTGGCCTATTGATCCCAAAGTTGCGACTTGAGGTTTCTTAAACTCCATTCATTTTCTTGATTACCATATTCAAAAGTAAAGGCTCATTGCTGGAACCATTATCCAGAACACAAATATCAATTTCATTTATTAAAACATATCTTTAGGATCAACAACTAAAACAACCCACTTAAAATGATTACCAACTTTAGAGATCGTCAATTGTAATAAATCTTTTAAACAATGCACAACGTCTGAGAGATACTGTATTATCTAACTCTGTAATCATATTGGGCTCTTCTTTCTAAGATGTGATGTTGCAATTTTTTCAGTTCTTTGCACTTTTATACAACTACAATGTTTTTATATACAACTATGATGTTTAATATGATTTCTTTGCCTTTTAGTACAATTTTGTGCTGCAGGGCATTCTTTTAACGTTAATGAAGTAATAACTTAAATGGATAGAGTCAACATGAAAAATTCAATGCCATGGCCGGAATTTGAACCACGGATCTCCTGGTTTCCGTCCAGTCGCTCTAACCCATTGAGCTACCATGGTCAATGTGCTGACCTGACACTAAATTCTCCATTTGACTCGTATATTTCCCCAGAAGACCACTAGGGGCTCTCGCATTTGAGATACACCCTTTGTGGTGACTTACTATCGTTAAATATTTGAGTCCCAGGCTTCATCATTTAACTATTATTATTTTAGTTAATTGATGGAAATTAATCATTTCTTCACACTAGCCGCACATAGGCCATGGCAGTGAATTTTTCATGTTGACTCTATCCATCAAAAACCTTAACCTATATATGGCTAGTGTGAAGAAATGATTAATTTCCATCAATTAACTAAAATAACTTAAATGTTTATTTATTTACTTACTGCATATGTAGCCATATTGAAGAATTCAGTGCAGCCCAACTATCCTAATTTCTCCACAGAGTGCAATGCTGCCAACAGTCTTATTTGTCCCTAAATTACACTAGCAAACTAACTATAAAGTATCTAAATTGCACTACCTATACCTTGTTTCACGTAAGCTTGCCCAGTATCTCTTAACGGTCACGTGACCTAATCACCTCTCATTGGTTGCTGTTGTGGTAATGACTGTCGTGCGGTAAAAATTAGTTCGTTATTTAACATGGTGATATATCATTATATGTTGGAAGAGAATTGTCAAATTTATATTTTCGTAACTGTTTTAATTAAATATATTACGCAACAGAGTTGATTTATCTGAAATGCATGTTAATTCTTAAACAAAGTAAAGAGGAGGTTCCTTTGCTCTCAAGCACATGGCACGATAGCATGTGATTTAGCGGTAGTGGTGTCATTTGTTTATAAGACTTTTATCACTGACCTTGTTTTGAACTGGATTAGTCATGCATCGCCATTCGAAAGTGCGGGAGCTAAATTATTTTATTGATCGTTTATTGCGCATGTATTATATGTATAATGGCAGAGTCTACCCCCAGTTTTTCGCTTAAGTATCGCAAGGATAATTATTTACAAACAGGCGAAAAAAGAATTGTGTTGCATGTGTTTAATGCACTCACAGAGAAGAATCCGTCTTTGTCAGTGAGAGAAGTCGAACAGCTGGGCTCTGAAGTTACAGGTGTGAGTGTTAGATCCGTAGGAACATCGCGACATGAAATTGAGGAAACAGGAAAACTTACCACTCCAGGCAAAAGCAGGATAAACAAAAGTGCGTGCTCGGAGAAAATACGTGAAAAGTGTTGTGCGTCTTCATGTGTGTAGTTTTTCTTTAGAAACGAACTCCCTAACATAAGTAACATTTCGTCTGCTGTAAATGAGGATGCAGATTTACCAAATTTCAGCAGATTGCTTATACAGCTGGGATTTGTGAATGAAAAAAGAGGCAAGAAAAATGTGCTAAAAGACAGAGGTGATATTGCTGTGTGGCGAAGACGCTATTTGACAACCACACTGCACCGAGATACAAATCGCTAAATATACATGAAGAACACACGAAAAGTAAAGTATGGTGTGACACGACTTTTAAGACTGAAAGACAAGCAATTTTGAAAGGTATGTGTGCTGGTTTAAAAAATTCCAGTGGAAAAGGCCGAAGGCCTTTCATTATAAACTCTTTCAGTTTCATTGCTCAGCCATTCTGTTTCAATTTGCTCAGTTCATTATAAACTTGTATTTTTGCATGCCTTCATATCCTTATTTGTATGATTTTTGTATGATTTTATTTATCTTCCCGGCAGTTATTACAAAATGTGACGGGAAGGCACCGCCTATGGCGTATGACGCGAAAGCATTAGCCAATTAGGGCGAGGGGGAGGATTGTTGAACGCGGAGTGATACATTTCAGCCGGGCAAGGTTATATGAAACAGAGATTAGCTAACTAATTTCACTAAAAACACAGAGTAGTCCCTAATTTACACTAACTAGCTAACGAATTACACTAAACATAACTATTCCTAGCCTAAACACTAAGTGCAATCATTACACTACAGGGTAGTCTGCCTAAAGTCTTCAAAGAGCATCCCTTCTGTTGTTGGGGCATATTGTCATCCGCACATTATTCATTTCCACATCGATCATTCCCAGGATCGATATGCCCTCTACGATGCACCATGATGAAACTTGTGTTGTCCTATCTTGCACACGTTGATTTGAACGGCGTGACCAGGACTGCCAATTTTCTCCCTTGCAATATATTTAGTGTCATTTGACATCATGCACACTTCATGGCAGTTACTGAACCAGTTCTCAAGCTCATACATGTATCTCTTATGGAGCACTCCATTATCGTAGTGCTGTAGGATTGTTTATGTGCAACGCAGTGCACGAGCAACAAAATTTTAACAGACGATAACATGGTCAGTATTTTCCAAAATGGACCTGTGCTAATTGCAGCCATGTGTCTTTCTGCACCGGTGTTGGACAGATGTCTGGGGTATTTTTCCAGAGGTTGGCTACAAGTGTTAAACATCTTGCACATGCGTATACCTGCACCTTGGGACTTAGAAAATATTCTCACAAAAGAAAGTAAATAAAATTATATAAACCTTCCCCCACAAACAACCACAAACTAAAAATATATGAAAATTTATTTAGGTTTAACAGAAATACAAGGCTCTTTGAAAAAGAGCACATATACACAACATGAAACAATATATAACAGTCAAACTTTTCTTTGTGAAATAAATATGAAACCATTACAACAATATGGAACATAATATTAACATTTAAGTTATAACATTACTGAACAATTGTGCCTTATCACATGTCATTAAAAGCTAATGCACACATTTAGAGAAATGGTCCCCAGCCGATGTACATCTGACAAAGGTTATCAATATTGGTAGCTTCAAGAATGAGATTATTAGCTTGACCCTCAACAGAGAGCGACAGAGAGCAACTTTTTCCTTTGGTGCGCACCATTCCTTGAAGTCGAAGCTCAATATCTCGCAGATTTTTCACAGCCTGAAAGGAAGAAAATATAAGATTTTATCTTTAACAGAAATGTTTAAATAAATGAAGCAAAGAAATGCCATAACTAAGTTTAATATTTTTATACATTCACACTAATGAGTATACAGGGTGTTTCGAAATGACACTGAACGAATATATTGAAGTAGTTGTTTAGCTCTTATGTGACACATAAATAGTTTTTACCGGCAAAGGAGCTGCATAAAAAAATGCTCCAGAATGAGTGTGGATTAGGCAGTGACAGGAACAATGCTGTGTGCCTCACGCTATCGAAGTTCGCAGGTAGGTGACACACCGTGTTGCATGCTATAGCTGTTTGTAAACATACCAACATACACCATGGTAACTTGCTACTATTAAGAATTTCTTTGGCTAATGAAACCGTAATAGAGAAGCTATTCTTTAGTTATTTGTTTATGGGTGTTTAAGGTGTTCCAACATTCTGTTATAACAGTGGATGACGGCAAACAAATAAGCTGGTTGTCATATGCTACTTAAACCTTTTAGAGGGAAGTTAATGTTAGTGAGATTGACAGAAGCATTAAATGATAAAAAGAACAGAGAACAATATCAAAGAATTGTAGATAAAGTTAACCAAAACCAAATGCCTTATGCAATGAAAAAAGCATTCAATTTCACTGTATTTAATAATAATAAATAAAGCATTTGTAACTTAAAAGGAAGCTGATGATTTTACAGTAACTGATTGAAAGTACTGTACAATTAAGATCATAGCAAAATGAGCAAAACTGGAACTGTCCAAATCATTATCGACTTTTTCACAAGTAACTGCTCTTTGCCCCATTACCTGAAAGCGAGGCTAGGGTCACTGATAAAGAGCAAGGAGTAATGCTTTTGTTTTCGTGGCTGGTGCGCCCCAGTAACAACTTTTGAGGTTCGCACACCAGTGGTTCCTGAGCTACCTAATCACAAAATAATGTAATATTTAATGCTGCATGAAATTATACCTAAGAGAATTTTGAAGCTGCAACAAAGAAATTCGGACTAGTTAAGATAAACTATTAAACGGCTACATTCGTTTGCTGTCCTTTCGAAACAACCTGTTTAGAATGAAGATCAGTTATGAACAGGAAATGGTGCGAAGAATTAGAAGAATCAGTGAAGAATTAGGCATAAAGTGTCATTGACATTTTCTTGCAGATACTTTAAATCTCATCACAATGACTGCTCTAGAAAATGACAAGTATACCTGTCCTTTTTTTCTTTTTCTGATGTAAGATTTAAGGAATGTCCAAGTGGAGAAAATAAGCAATAATATATAATTTTTTAATGTTCATCTCACATGCATGAGAGATGTTAATTTAATAACAAATTTTAAGTACAAAAGTGAATCGAGAAGATATTGACACATTGCTTCACTCACACTGTTTATTCACAGGACATGTTTCAAGAGCTCTTGCTCCTGTCATCAGCTGATACTTGATTAGTGTAAGTTGTAGTGGTTTCCTCTTTCTCCGTATTGTAAATAGATGGCGTGATGTACTTGTCAAAGATGTCCGGTGGTGGAGTTTCAAAATTCATGACTCTATGACAATTTTTGTTAATGAAGATTTTTTCCCATACGGAAAGGTCTATGGGGTGATTAACATATTTTATTAGAGATGTTTCCAAGTTGATGTCATGTCTAGTATTCAAAAAATGAAAAGCCACTGCTGATTTTTCTGTTTCACCATTTTTAATGTTTCTTAGATGTTCTCTAGTTCTGATGTTAATATTTCTTTTTGTTTTTCCTATATAAATTTTAGGGCAAGTTTCACATGTGATCTCATAGATTCCTGGTTTTTCTTTGGTAGTGATTGAATTTTTGGGAGGGCCTTTTAACAAATTTCTGATATTAAACCTATTTTGAGGTGCAAGAGTTATGTTGTGTTTTGAGAAGATTTTTTGGAATTTGTTATAGGCTGATGGGTGGAAGGTGAATTTTTTAAAAAGTTTTTTCTCTTTTTCTCCTGTAGGTTCTAGGGTGGTGGTTTCTTTTATTTTCTTAGCTTTGTTGAGTCTGTTAACTGTTTTGTCTACTAAATTTGGGTTGAAACCGTTGGATATAGCTACTTTTTTTATGTGTAGGTATTCTTCTTGATAATCTTCTCTGTTTAGTGGAAAGTTGATCATCCGAAAGATTAAACTGTTGAAAATGGCATGTTGGTGTTGTTTTGGGTTGAAACTGTTGTTCTTAATGTAATTATCTGTGTGTGTCGGTTTCCTGTAAATACCAAAAGTGAGTTTGTTGTTCATTTTTTTGATCTTGATGTCCAAAAAGGGGAGCACACCATCCTCTTCTGTTGCCAATGTAAATTTTATAGCTGGATTTTGTAGGATGAATAAAAACTAACTAACTAACTATTCAAAAGTCTAAGACCATCTTGTATGAGTTTTTTAGGTACTATTGCAAAAATGTTGTCAACATAGCGATACCACACTTTGAAACAATTTGGAAAAGTTTTTGTGATATGTGTTTCAAAAGCACTCATAAATAAATCTGCCAAAAAGGGAGACAATGGGTTGCCCATAGCTAGGCCCATTTTTTGTTTATAGATCTGTCCATTAAAGCTGAAAAAATTTTGATTGATACAAATTTCTGTAAGTTGTGAAAGTTCTTCTATTTCTTCAGATGTTATTTGTATTGATTCCAGCCATTTTTTGAGAAGTGGAATAAGCTCATTGGTAGGTATACTTGGATATAAAGAAATGACGTCAAAGGAAACTAAAGCATCTGTACAGTTGATCTTTGTGTCCTTCAGGAGATTTAACAATTCAAACGAGTTTTTGATTCCTTTCTTGGAAGTGTTGAAAACAGTTTTTGATACTTAAATTTTCAAATTTTGTGAAGGATCTGAAGATTTGAACCAGCCATTTTGATAGTTGGTAAGTGGGTGTATCAATGTTATTAATTATTGGTCTGAGGGTAATTTCAGGTTTATGTATTGTCACCCAAACGTCGGAACTCCCTATAGACCCGGCTGGCAGTGGCAGCAGGAGACGGAGGTGCTCGGACACACCCACCCATTAATTTAAGTCACTAACTGAAGGGATGATTAGGAGAGGGATCGCGGGCCACTGTGCCGTCTTTTTCCCCTCCACCTGGATTCTCGAACTTACGGGATATTTCATCTAATCCAGAACATTCTAGATTGGCCCGCTGACCCTATATAAGCAACACGTCGGGCTGAAGGAAAGTCAGTCAGTTTTTGGCGTAAGAGTGCAGTGCTAGTGTACGGACGAGAAGACTGAGTGAGTGCTTGGCAAGCAGTGAAGTAGCGCCGTGTTAGTGAACGAGAAGACTGTGTGCGTGCAACGGAAGAATTTACGTAATTGTGAGCGTACAGTGGGACTGCAACGGACGAACTGGTGAATTGTAATTGTGTGCATTACGTAATTCTGTGTAATCGGCAAGTGTTCAACTGTAAGTCGGTGGAAATAAAGAACATTGTTGAGTTTGTGTAATTGGACTTTTCATTTCATGAACCCACAAAGTCACACTGGTGTCAGGAAGCGGAACGATAACATCACCGAACATTACGGCCATGGAATCGGCATTTGAAATGCTTTTGGCGAAGATGAACGAGTTAACAACAAAAAACGGAAGCGGCAAATAACAGCCTGGCCGCGAAGCTGGAGACTACAAATAACAACCTGGCCGCGGAACTGAAGCAAATGAAGACGGCCAACGACAACATCACCGCCGAGTTGAAACAAATGAAGACGGCCAACGACAACATCACCGCCGAGTTGAAACAAATGAAGACGGCCAACGACAACATCACCGCCGAGTTGAAACAAATGAAGACGGCCAACGACAACATCACCGAGAAGATGGAAGAAATAAAGACCGAATTGACCACAGAAGTGAGGGCAGCGAACGACAGTCTGGCCACGGAAATTGAGGAACAGTTGGCCGGCATGAGGGATGACGTCACGAAGCTGGGCAAGCGGATGGGTCAAGTAGACGACCGCCTTAATGATTTAGAGGAAAAGGCCGACAATAACGCCAAGACCCTGAACGCCGTGGTGGAAGACGTCGAAGACCTTGCGAACCGCGTAAACAACCTGGAGGGAAAGGCCGACAGCGGCGTCAAGTCCCTGAACGCCATGGTGGAGGACGTCGTCGGCAGGAAGCTGAAGGATTTGAAGGCCGACGCGCCGGGACGCGACACAACATCTGCGCGCGTCAAACCTCCCAAATATGACGGCGCGTCAACGTTTGGGGTCTTCCGCCGCCAGTTCGACACAGTGGCCAAGCACAACAGATGGTCACCGGAGGAGGAGGCCACAGAGTTAATAGCTAGCCTCCAGAGACGGGCCGCGGAAGTCCTAAACGCGGTGCACAACGGCGGCGCCCAAGGACATCTGGGAGGCCCTGGAGAATCGTTTCGGGAACCACCGCTTAGCCGCAGCGTACCGCAGCCAGCTAAAGGCAAGGTCACAGCAGCCGGGGGAGACGCTGCAAGAGTTCGCCCTGGCAGTTGAACAACTAGCAAGCAAGGCCCTAGTCGACCTCCCACCAGAGTTCGTATCCCGGGAAGCTGCCTACACATTCGTGGACGGGGTACGAGACACGGAGATTCGTCAGCGCCTAATGCTCGGCGATTATAAAACCATCCACGAGGCGCTGACGGCAACATTAAGGATGGAGGCGGCCAAGGTAACAGCTATCCCGACGTCGACAACGAGGAGTGTCCGCTACACCGGAGACAGAAGACCAGCCGAGGGACGCCGGCGAAGACCTAGTGGCCTGTGTTGGGGGTGTAGACAGCCCGGACACCTGCAGAGAGACTGCCCACACAAAGAAGGGCAGCTGGAAGAACGAGTAAGGCCCGGCGTGGAGAGGGGCACGTCGGCGCTATTACCACCATCCCCGCGAGTGACACTGCGCGCCGTCAGCCGGCGTATGGATGGCAGCCTCATCGCGGACGGTTGGGTGAGAGGGAAGCCGTGACCATCATCAGACCTGACGTGGCGAAGGGTTTGCCGACGAGGAAGCCGAGCCGACCATACGAGCTTGACACGGCATCGGGCGACACCTTGCCTGTGGAGAAGGAGGCCCTGCTGGAGCTGACCTTGGGGGGAGTGCCGTGCGTCTGTGGGTGTTCGTCGCGAAGGTGGCTGAGGAGGTGATTCTGGGACTGGATGCCCTCAGGAGCCACGAGGCGACGGTCGACGTCGGCAGGAAGGTCCTGCGGCTCAACAGAGAAGAGGTTATACTCCGTCAACCCGAAGAGCGCCTTGGAATCTACAGGGTCGTCTTGAACGAAGACGTGGTTGTCCCCGCGAGGAGCGAGGTGATGCACCTCAAAATAGGTTTAATATCAGAAATTTGTTAAAAGGCCCTCCCAAAAATTCAATCACTACCAAAGAAAAACCAGGAATCTATGAGATCAAATGTGAAACTTGTCCTAAAATTTATATAGGAAAAACAAAAAGAAATATTAACATAACTAAAGAACATCTAAGAAACATTAAAAATGGTGAAACAGAAAAATCAGCAGTGGCTTTTCATTTTTTGAATACTAGACATGACATCAACTTGGAAACATCTCTAATAAAATATGTTAATCACCCCATAGACCTTTCCGTATGGGAAAAAATCTTCATTAACAAAAATCATCATAGAGTCATGAATTTTGAAACTCCACCACCGGACATCTTTGACAAGTACATCACGCCATCTATTGACAAAACGGAGAAAGAGGAAACCACTACAACTTACACTAATCGAGTATCAGCTGATGATAGGAGCAAGAGCTCTTGAAACATGTCCTGTGCGTAAACAGTGTGAGTGAAGCAATGTGTCAATATCTTCTCGATTCACTTTTGTACTAATTTGTGCTTCACTGTCCCTACGCTTCTTTCAAGTTTATACTTTGAACAAATTTTAAGTTATGTTTTACACACATATGCATACACACTTTTTTTTTTCAAAGAGTTTCAAAACATATATGTATTTCCAAAGATATCTGTGTACCGATCAGCTAACATCTGTAACCATGGGAAAATAAACAGTTAAAAAAAGCTGAGGGTGCAATGGAGTATTGTGAAACTAGTCATGTGAATAATTTATAATGTTTTAAAAAGGGTAAGTGAAGCTGGTCACAAATTATTATATATTATTGTAATATATGTATGGCTTCACTGCTGGCTTCAGTTTTTACATATTGTAACTTTGTGGGTTTGTAGAATTAAAAGGCCGGGTTGCAGAAATTAAAAGTCTCCTTTATTTCTGTAGCAATACACTGTCCAATTCTCATGTAACAACATTACCTCACACAATCTTCCAAGGTTGAGGACAATAACAAACACTTGCACCTGATTACATTAGCTCTCGTTACAATAACACTTCCAGCTGTCTGGTTTCACAACAACTGTTTCACAACTAAAACTGTCCTGCTAGCGTGTCACAATCCCTTTTATATCTCCATTCATGATTACCAGACTGTTCTGTCAATCACTAGAGGTTTCTGGAAACAAGGCATCTAGTTACATAATTCAAACATTCTATCACCTTCGAGAAACGTAACTTAATCTACGCTGGCGAGGCCTTTGCCTCAGTTATCTTGCTTGCCGGCATTATCTGTTTACACAAGTTCATTATCTACGTGAAACCTATCCATCTATTATCAATTTGCCCGAAACTTTAATGCCCATTACTGCGACAATATCTATGAGAAAATAATTGCCTGGAACTGGTGTCTTGGAAAAGTACCAAGTAATCAATCTGATTAGTACATTTCAAAGAATGTGAACTTACCATATCATTGGTTATTTCTATGTCCTTCCGATGAGCAGCATAGTAGTTGGAACCTTGCTGTTGGTTCTTATTCCAAGATACCATTGGATCATATACAAATGGCCTTAAAACAGACATAAGTGTTTCTATTTGACTACGTAACACTCTAAGTGTTATCTCACATGAACGTCTAAATACTCCTTCAACTCCCATTGGTCCCATAGCAGCTACCATATTGTGTGTCAAGCGGAAAGGAACACGTTCTGCCCATTCAAAGTTTTCTCCCTAAAAAAAATGTTGCAAAAGTATAATTAATTAACTTTTTATGTAGTATTCTGAGCAAAATGTACCCATCCAGAGTCTTGATTTCAGTAATATGAATCATGGCTCAAACTTGTAAGTTTACATGAAAACTAAACAAATATTTAAATACAAGGGATGTCTTAAAAGTAAATTATTAAAAAAAAGTGTAAATGTTTTAAAAAGGATATATTTTGAAAGATACAATTATTTCTCTATATAATCTGCTTGAATGTCAATACATTTTTGGTACTGTGATAACAGTTTTCTTAATCCAGTGTCAAACCACTCTCCCGCCAAACTGCCTAGCCATAGAGTCAGACTGAAAAATTCAGTGGCATGGCCAGGATTTGAACCACGGATCTTCCAGTCTCCTTCCAGTTGCTCTTAACTTTAATGTTCGCCATAGTAGCTCTTAGGTTAAAAGCAGCCAGGCAGAGATTGGAAGATCCGTGGCTCAAATCCCGGCCATGCCACTGAATTTTTCAGTCTGATTCTATCTATGTTCATACCTTGTTGAAAAGGCAGTTGAAATCCACATGTACTGTGTCACCATTGGTAGAATCAAAGAGAATATTTTCTCCATGTCTGTCTCCAAGTCCTAGGATATAACCCACCATTGACATCACTGCTGTTGTGTGAATATATGAAGTACGGGCCTGGTACCTGAAATAAACATGTATTATACGGATATTCTGCAATAGTGCTTCTTAAATTATACCTTAACCAACTCAAGAAAATGAATTACAAACATATTTTATTAGATAGCACAGTTACCTAGAAAAACATTAAGATACAACACAGGATCTTTCAAAACTATACCATAAAAATTTAACACAAATTGTGTATTTTAATAAGCTCTGCATTTTTTTCATACAGTTAATTTTTTCTAAACTGCAGATTAATACTTGCTGAACTTTAATATGAAGTTTGGGTTCAGAGAACTTTGGCTGGGAAACAATCTTTAAAAATTGAAAAAATCACACACACACGCACGCACGCACCCACGCACACGCACGCACGCACACACACACACACACACACACACACACACACACACACAAAAACCTTAAGAAAATTGTGTACAAATTTATTCAAAATTCTGAAAATACTAACTTTGCCATATACAAATGTACAATACTGATAAAAGAGGAATAATAAACAATACTATACAAAAAAAGTAGATTTTTAATTAGCTGGATATGCAAGGAGTAAACTTACCATCCATATGGATCTGGAAATGTCAGACGGAACCATTCATCAAATACGGGAGGATGCCTTGGTAGCAATTGTTTTGTGAACACATTTCGCTTTTTAGATAAGCTGTCGGAATTGTCTGAAAAAGCAAATATATGAATCACTTATCTTTTTGATTAAAAACTGAGCCACTTCTGCTTACACAAGGCACGTGAAGCTCGAGAACATTACAAAAATTCATAACACATCAAACTGTGAAGATTGGTGCTTTCCACACTTTTGGAACTTAGTTGTAGGGCAATAATAAATATTTATAACTGTAATAAAGTCCATATGCATATGCAATTTTAAACTTACAGTAAGAGTTCTAATGTAAGTTCAAATGAAGTATTGGAGAGGTTAGTGCTGTAGAGTGTTCATTATCCAAAACAACTGGAGGTTGAAGTTTGGATAACTGATATGATTTTTCAGATAGCTGAACATTAAAGGGAAAAAAATTGAAGTAGTGTTTTGCAAGGTTGGAGCAGAAATGAGTAATAGTAACTTGTGTTACAAAACACAAAGCTGTACTGTAAATTTTCCTTTACATGTCTTAAACTACTTTGCAAATCTTAGGGGAACTGTCACTTAGGGGGAAAAGTACTTTTTTTTATTTAGTTTAATCCCAAGTCATTTCCCCAACTGCTAATTCTTGCAAATGCAAATTTGAATTCAGTCATAGCTTCCAGTTATCCAGTGTTTCAGACTGGCTTTTGGATAATCAACAATTTACTGTATCTTAAAAACAACATGGAATTAGGTTGATTATAAGGTACTAACACTAATAATATTTATAAAACAGTTATGCTGCACACCTTTTAGCTGCTTCTCAGAAAAATAATTTATTTCAAAACAGCTTATAAATTTCTAAAATACTCTCCACCAACTTTTTGTAATTTTACGTCCTCCAAAATTAAGTCACATCAGACGGTGAATGAAATGAGTGAAATGATGCTCAAATGTGTCCAGGGTCGATGGAGCTTACATCTACCTGACATTCGTCTTTAAGGATAAGGGAAAACCCCAGAAAAACCTTATCCAGGTAACTCACCCTGACCAAGATTCGAACTCAGGACCTCTTGAACATAAGGTACACATGCTACCATCTACGCTACCGTGGCAGGTAACACTGACTTTTCTTTCTTTCTTTTTCTTTCTTTTCATTCTTTGAGATCAGTTAAGCAATTTTTCATTCTAAGCTTCCTGGAGAGAATTTGGGTCAGTCAGTGTCTCTTATACAGCACTTACATGAATATGAAATTTATTGAGTACTAAAGACATGATACATTTAGAGTTGCTGCTGATTGGCTCTCTGTCTGTATGTTAAAGGAGCAGCACTTTACAATACACTTTTTAAGGTTGACGTGTGTTTTGATCATCTCTCTTTTTGTAGTTGTCTTATACACAAATGTCCATATTGCTTATTTTCATTATTCTTTATTTCTTATTTTTTAAAATTATCCTCAATCATACAGTATTATTCTGATATCCTGACTTCCTTTCCCATTACTGACTTTTGTAGATTTGCCACTTACTTCTTCTTTATTGCTTTTCCCCCATTTCCATTACAGTTAAAGCTTACTGTTAATCACTTCATTATTACACTTCTGTTAT
This sequence comes from Mantis religiosa, assembly GCA_030765055.1. Classification (NCBI taxonomy): domain Eukaryota; kingdom Metazoa; phylum Arthropoda; class Insecta; order Mantodea; family Mantidae; genus Mantis; species Mantis religiosa. The sequence continues at coordinate 174,288,754 of CM060955.1, read as the reverse complement.
TCATTTTCTCTCTTTCTTTCCTCTTTCATCAGCTTTCTCTATTTCATTGTTTATTTTCTGTACTATGTGAAAACTATATAGCTTCTGTTATGAACTAGAGCAAAAAAGAGAAGTTGTAAAGGTTTAATGTTTCACAGCATTTATCTAAACAATTACTCAACCATTCCACCACCAAAGGGTTTTATGTAGCATAGATTGTGAGGGCAGAGGTTAAGGAAGACAGATGTTGCAGCAATATTTCATATATTTTTATAAGAATATCAGGGGATGTTTCACTTATTATTGTGTTCAGCTGGGGTGTATGAAATTACAATTACAAGCCATAAAGGTGAGGATTCACTATAAAACTCTTCCTGATTTTTGAACAATGATTTCATAAAGGAGAAGAGGGAGATAAATGAAATTGTTGAATTTTCTCTTGAAGCAGCTTATGTGATGAACTATGGTTGAACTGCAGCTGATACAATTTTTAGCATTTAATTCACATTGAAATATCGCATGAATATGTTCCTTACAGCATCACCATTTATGATCACTGCAGTTGCTAAATGATTAGGACAAAACTGCAGAGCTCTTCAAAACTGAATAAATATCTAACTATGACAGGCTAAACAGAAGAATGGAGTTTTACTGCACTCATATTGTTTTATAATTACAATAAACCACACTACAAAAGTTGTTGCATGATGCATTTGGTAGCATTTAATGCAGAGCTCACATCCGACTGAGAAAGCCAGAGGAATAACAAGCAAAATGCACATGCTCCAAGGACAGAAAATAATGCTATTTCATGTTAAAATAGTCCCTTTTGATTTGATTCTGGGTTTGGAAGCAGCTAAAAAGTTTTATTGCTACTCTTGTACACCTACAAAACATTTGAGTGAGTATGTGGTGTTTTAGGGCTAGTCGACAGCGAGGTCATTTGGGCCCGTAAAACATTTGATATAGAAATAATGTGTAATATATAATTAACTCTTATGTTAGCAAAATGCAAAAAATAACTTGGACATTACTGCACATCATGCTCTTCAGCTCACGCCCTGAGGTGTAAATTCTCTTCTCCTTATACAGCTGCAAAAGTATGGGGCGTAATCCCACTAAATTCGGTACCCATTCAATTAGTCCACATTCTTCATTCAGTGGCACCACACTCTGTAACAGTAGAGGTTAATGTTGGTACTATTTGCGATAGGAAAAGAAGCCCATCTCTGGGATGATGATGACGATATGATTAACAATGTATCTCTATCACATCATGAAGTATTACACCAAGTCAGTGACGGTTACAATATATGTACAGCAATAACTAAAAATTATCACTTACAACAGAAAATGTATACCATTTAATATTTTAACTAATAACCATATTGTAGCTTTTTTATTTTTCATACTGTGTCAACTTTTAATTTTTGAGAGACTAGTTTTGCTTCTGAACAGTTGCTTTGGGCCTCAGACACTTTGGGCTTCCAAAACTACAAAGTGTTTATTAATTAACTTGAATGTCACCATTACTAAATTCCTCAAAACATTAGTTAATTAAATATTTTATTATGTTGTATGCTATACTTAACCCAATCTTGTAGTCTAATTCAATACAGCAATAGCATTATTGAATTCCTTTAATTACTTTTTAAATATATTCCTATTATGTGTGAAGTGTGTAAACAGAGCAAATTGCTTAACATTTAATTCTACAATTTAAATCTCTATAAGTAAGAAGGCATTTGATCTTCCAAAGCATTCCTACTGCAGCAGAAAAATATCATAGTTTATTAGAGGAATAATATGAGGCCTGTCCGTAAAATAAGATCTTCAATTTTATTTAATATAGACATGTTTATTGTCAATGAATGTTACACTGATGGAAAGGCAGAACTTACAGCTATTTTTCAACGTAATTACCACTGTGATCGATGCCCTTTTGTATGTGCTGTGGCAGTTTTTGTATACCCTTGTCATAGCATTCTCCCGCCAAGTTGCGCAGGTAGCGCTCAACCTCATTTTTCAAATCATCATCGGTCTGGAAATGTGTACCACCCAGGTGTGACTTCAACTCAGGAAACAGATGATAATAATCACTAGGTGCTAAGTCTGGACTGTAGGGGGGATGGGTGCGGATGTCCCATCCGAACTGGGCCAGGATATCAGCCGTTGCATGTGCATATGGCGACGTAAATCCTTGCAATAATGCAATGTTCGGTCAAAATCTTGTCAATCGTAGTCTTACTGACTTCAGGGATAAGTTCGCTCAGCTCGCAAACTGTCACATGCCGATCTTTAAGCATTTCTTGTTCCACTTTTGCAATTGTTTCGGCTGAAACTGAAGGCCGACCAGAACGCTGTTTGTAATGGATGTCTGTACATCCATCTTTGAGCTCTCTGACCTACTTTCACACATTTTTGACGTCCATACACTAAGGCCCATAGACTTTGCATAACTGACAATGAATTTCAGTTGGATTAGATTAGATTAGATCGATTTGTGTTCAGTAGGTTCACATGTAGCCAGAAAAGGCTGTGAACATTGAACATATCCAGAGGTATAAAGTTTAATAGCATATATATGTACTTGAAAAGTTAACATAAGTCACGTATTATAGTATACAGGCAATATGAACAGCAATAGGAGAACAAAGTAGGGATAATATATATGATACAAAATCAAACACTTTTTAAATCAGCTTTCACTTGGCTTACACCAGTACGTCTCAACCTTTTTGCAATGGATACCATTCATTGTTATTTCTTAAATACATATACATTAAAAATAAACTTTCAACATGCATCAAAGATTTATTGGTAATGGTTTGTCATTGGAACAGTTAGATACTACTTACAGAGCTACAGAAGCATTATCAGGATAATTTGTCATTCAGATAATCTTGTACAGAATAAAAAGATTTTGAGCAAAGGTACTCTCTAACAGCATTTTTAAAAGCACCAAAATTATCAATTTTTTCTTTAAGAACATTAGGAAGTGCGCCAAATATTTTGATAGTTTCATAATGCACACCCTTCTGGAAGCAAGAAAGTTTGGCACTGGGATAACGGATATTATACTTTTGTCTAGTGTTTATTCTGTGAATATTTGTTATTACATTATTTGTGCCCTTGGCACTCAAAAAATGGGTCACTGCATGCAACTCGCACTTGGCGGCAGAACTGATAAGAAGCTCCATCGCAAACGGCTGCCCAGCCAAGACTAATGATTGCAACGGATTCGTTGTGGTGGGGATTTGAAGGGGCAAAACCAAGCTATACGCCAGTGTTGCCGGATCTCGCGTAATAGCGTTCCTCATGGCTCCAGTGCCTTGGAGACCTTATTTTACAGACACACCTCGTACAACAGGCTATAAACCTCAACCCTAAAACTACTTACATTCTTATTTATTTCTACTACATGAAAAATATGAATAACACGAAACAGAGCCATGAATATTTGTATTCCTAAAACAAAAAGAGAATGTTATACCATATAGATCATCCAAGTAATGATATAAGTTATGTACTTACATATGTTCTAATATGCAAGCCACGCTGTCTTGAATCTGGATCTTTACGGAGGTAACGATTGACAATGTTGTTGAATTCCATTAAACGGAAGTCTTTCCTCAGATCATCCTAGAACACAACCTTCAGTGTAAGATTGAATGCAAGTAAGTCACAGTAACCTTGCATAAAAATGAAGTTCTTCCCTTTGAGATTAAGCAGAGATTGTACCTAACACATCAATGTAAGAAACTACTAAGACTGAAATGTTTTGCGATATAGAGGCATGCCTCCTTAGTCTACTGGTCAATGTTTATTTAATTGATACATTTATTAAGAAGATAAAAATATACAACGTGTTAGGGGTATGAATGTGCAGACTTCAACAGCAACTTCCTGACGTTAAGCTGAAACATAAGTTCCTGTTAGATAGAGCCAACATGAAAAATGCAATGCCATAGCTGGGATTTGAACTACGGATCTCCTGGTTTCCGTACAGTATCTCTAACCCATTGAGCTACCATGGCCAACCTGCCGTCATGACATTAAATTTTCCATTTGACTTGTATATTTCCCCGGTAAACCACTAGGGCTCTCGCATCCGAGATACACAGTTTGTGGCAACTTACTATCGTAAGTACTTGAGTCCCAGGCATCATCATTTAACTCTTATTATTTTAGTTAATTGATGGAAATTAATCATTTCTTCACACTAGCCGTATATAGGCTAAAGTCTTTGCTAGGTAGAGTCAACATAAAAAATTCAATGCCATGGCCGGGATTTGAATAATAATTTGTATCTCAGATGCGAGAGCCCCTAGTGGTCTACTGGGGAAATATATGAGTCAAATGGAGAATTTAATGTCAGGACGGCATGTTGACCATGGTAGCTCAATGGGTTAGAGCGACGGAAACCAGGAGATCTGTGGTTCAAATCCTGGCCATGGCATTGAATTTTTCATGTTGACTCTATCCATCAGAAACTTAAGCCAATATACGGCTAGTGTGAAGAAATGATTAAATGATTAATTTCCATCAATTAACTAAAATTATTGGTCAATGTTTATTTAATTAATACATTTATTATTAAGTAAGTAATCTTTATTTCCATTTCAATTACAAATGATTATACATTTACATATGTATTACTACACTGAGTTGCTGGTTACCCTTGGGCCCAATAGACTCTAACTCTTGAGGTTGTCGAGCTAATGGGTTCCTATTGGCATCTTATCTAAAATAACTTCATCTTCATTTTCGTCATATTTACTTATCTTCCTCAACAATTTGGCTCTTACTTTGCCCAAAGTTCCCAATTTCAATTACATTTTTCCTAATACAAAATTGAATCGAGAATATATTGACACATTGCTTCACTCATACTGTTTATTCACAGGACATGTTTCAAGAGCTCTTGCTCCTATCATCAGCTGATCATGTGAATATATTCTCGATTCAATTTTGTATTAATTTGTGCTTCACTGTCCCTACGCTTCTTTCAAGTTTAACTTTGACATTTTTCCTAGTTTTTACACTCATTAACTTCATTGCTTGAACTTCTTTTGGTAGCCTTGCCCATTGGTTTTTACCTATCTTCTCCCTAAGCAACCTAGTTTCTTCACATTCTAAAAGCAAATGCCATTCTTTATCCCTTTGGTGACACAATGGGCATTTCTCCAGATCCCTCCCTCTTCCCAAACCCTACATTTATTAAGAAGATAAAAATATACAAGCTGAAACATAAATTCCTGTACCATTTTTCTATAAAGTGCAGAAATAAAAAATAAAATTGATCAACACAAATATGTCTTTACACTTAGGATAGAACTAAAAAATTCCATGCCACGGCCGGGATTTGAACCATCAATCTCCTGATTTCCACCCAGCCGTGCTTACCCATTGAGCTACCATGGCCAACATCCAGTTGTGACATTAAATTCTCCAGCTGATTCACATCTTTCCAGCAGACCAACAAGGAAATCTCAATTAGGGATCACTTACCTGAATCACAACTTATAATTCTTGAGTAGTTAAGTCCTGGGCTTTTTAAAGTGTTTTTACTACAGTTTTTCATTTCTAAAGGCAATCAGGGATAATTGATTGTCTTAACATACACACAAACAGTATGCTGGTAAACTCTGAAGAATCAGAACTGAAAAATTCAATGCCATCTGCTCTATGCATGGCTGCTCTATCACTGACTTACTATGGTAACATGCATGCACATTCAAAACTGTAAATACATGAAGAGTTTATTCCAAAGAACTATTTATTGCAAAGTATTCATTTTAATTATTTATTTTAAAGAATTTGCATTAAAGACAATAACATTCACTAATAGTATTGTAATTATTTGAGTTAAAATCATTATCAGAAATTAAATACAAATAAATTGAATTTTCTGGGGAAACTTAAACCCACAATTTGATGATGATGATGATAATAATAATAATTAATAATAATAAATGCAAGCACCTTCCTTTGCTTCAGCCTCATGCTCTAAACCAATTTAGCAACGTAATAAAGGTCATAAATACCATTTCAACTGTTATGGAAGGTCTTTCCATACACTTTGAAGAAAACACATTTTATTAAAATAATTTATATTATTTTTCAGTAATGTTTGAAAATTACTTCTTTTCAACTAAAATATTGTGGAAGTAAACTGTCCAAGTAGGAAATTAATTGTTCTTTCACACTAGCCGTGTGTAGGACGCATGATGAAAGGGTAGAGCCAGACTGAAAAATTCAATGCCATAGCCGGGATTTGAACCACAGATTTTGTGGTTTCCGTCCAGCCGCTCTAACCATTTGAGCTACTATGGCCAACGTGCCAACATGACATTAAATTCTCCAACTGACTTGTGTTTCTCCCGGTAAACCTCTAGGAGTTCTCATAAACACATGAGACAACTACCTTAATGACGACTTACTATGTTGTAAGTACTTTAAGGCCCGGGCTTTATAGTTCGGACCACTATTAGGTACAATTAAGATCAAGGTACAAAGAAGATCTGTGGTTCAAATCCCGGCTATGGCATTGAATTTTTCAGTCAGGCTCTGCTCTTTCAAACTGTCCAAGTGTTACATGATGCTTACCTTAGCTTTGCACATAATCATGTACTCTTTGCCATCGGAGCCTTTCAAGGCAATCCTACGAGGTCTCTGAAGTGATGGTAAGATGTACATTCTCTCAGCAATTCCAGTTATGTAAACAGGGTCACTGTTAAAAATAGTCCTTAAGAATTACAATTGGATCTTATTATAAGAGGGGAGAGGTGTACAAATTGATGTGAAGAAAAAGCAAACCACAAAGATAATTCAACTTATATTCTTAACATATTGTTGATAGACAGTCTGGAAATTCTATATTTTGCTATAAATGCTGCTCTTCCTCTAATTCCTAAACTGGAATCACTTAGAAGTGATTTCAATAATCTGTTAGTTAAAGTGAGATGAAATAGACTGGCCATCTATTCAAACCTGAACATCAGAGTTTGAATCGCAGCAACTGCGTCAAATGCATCTGTGGTAAAGAATTAAAGGGTCCACATAAGACAGATTTATATTTTACTGCTATTGCAAGGATTTTGCTTTTTGTTAACAAATAGCATTGAAATAAATCAATATGATAAAAAGTAGCTACGGATACCTCTGTTTTACTGTTAAAGACAGAAACGCATTCTAGGTAAATACTAGCAATAAATGGAGCACTGAGTACTAGCTCGACTCAAAATTATATTAATTTTATGCTTCATTGTATCATAGTCCTTACACATTGGAACTTTGATATGTTAAAAACAGAAATACATACAACATTCAGAGGTCATTAACTGGCAACTTAGATGGCTATGGCTCAACTGTTTGAGTCCAAGTCCTCATTCGGTAAGTTTCGTTTAACTCCGTAAGCATAGATGACAACTTTGAAATTTGAAATGCACTATACACTGACATCTAGTGGCTAATATGCTAAGCTTTATAATGTCCGTCATATTTTGTTTTGATCAATTTCGAGATTAATTAGCTAACCAGTTTAAAACAATCGTATGTTAGAATTAGAACTTTAGTTCGTCCTTGGCAACATATACATGTTATGAAACACGTCAAATACAGTATATATATAAAGTCAAATTGATTACATACAATATACACAGTAAGTAGCTTTTCTATGGTTTCATGTGGTATTTGCATAGACTAATTTACTACAAGAAATGTCATAATATAAATATTACAGGTTTGTGAATGTACTATGCTCCTAGTGCTTACATGGTTATAGTTCTAAAAATTTACTATTTGTGAGCATACCTCATTCACAAAATGTTCAAGAGCATCTCTTTTATTGCTGATGTATTGAATATTTAAACACTTTAAATTAGCTTTAAAGAGAGTCGATTAAAGACACTAAACAACACTTACTTTTAAATTTTTCCGGAACATGTTTCTGAGGCTTTGCCTCTATCATCAGCCGGCAAAGCCTCAGAAACATGTTCCGGAAAAATTTAAAAGTGTTGCTTAGTGTCTTTAATCGACTCTCTTTAAAGTTAATTTATCATAACAACACTGTTTTCAACACTTCCAAGAAAGGACTTTATATTAGGATTAGGACAACAGGATACATGTAAGCCTAGCTTTATAGACCATAAGATAATGACTTTACCATCAATGTATATATACACCAATATCATACACGTTAAAGAAAATCAAAACTTATTTATAAATCGTTCCTCAGTACACAGTTATGACACTCGATGCAAACATAATTTAGATACACCTCAAAACCAATTGAGCAAGACCATAAATAGCCACTGTTATCAACACTTAAAATTATTCAATAAGCTTCCTCTGGAAATAAAAGAACTGCCACAAAACAGATTTGTTAAAGTATTAAAAAACTGGTTTAAACAAAAAGCATTTTATACTGTACAAGAATACTTATAATATAACATACATGCTAGTGAATTTATGTAAAACTATTGTAAATTATAGTAGTAGGTATGTAAATTATAGAAGTACGTACCTAATTGTTTAATTTTATTATTACTATAGTAAAGTTATTAACTTACGATAATTACCAGCTTAAGCAATGCAAATAATCTGATTTCACCTAGAATTTTATATGCATTAATTTGTAAACCTTCTGTACTTGTAAATACATTGTAAATACTTTTTATAACTGATGAAACCTATTGCTTCATGTAAGCTTAATGGTGAATAAAGGATTATGATTATGATTAAATGTTGGACTCAAACCACTAATTACTGGCTTTATACTATCTGCACTTATCTCTGTTAAAACTAGTTTTTTGAAATCAGATTCTCAATGACTCTATTTAGTATTCTCCCAAATTTACCTGTCCCCATCCTATTCAGATGAACATCATCTCTGCCCAAGTCTTTATCACCAATCCAATAGTTTCCCACACTTATTTTGCTGGCATATCCAGTCTAAAAGAGAGTTTACTGCATCTATAAAGCAGAAATCTTCATCCCTGCGCCCAAGTATGCCACTTATACATATCTTTGCACGAGGATAGAGTTTGTGAGCTGTAGATACTGTACGAAGCATATGCTCCCTTATTTCATCTGGACTCTGCAATACACTAAGGTTATTGGTTCCAGAATGGAGTATTAAGACATCTGGATCGTCCTTATTGTTTATAAGTATGTTTTCCAGATATTCAACTTTCATTCCCGGGTAGCAGTAGACTTTTACATCCCCATTTAAGTGTTTGCTTATGTGACGAACCATAGAATCACCTATTACCACGGCCGTCTGTTTCTCGTACAGCTGTTCTCCCATGTGCGTGAAAATGAATTATATGACACTTCACTATCACTTCCATTTGTTGAACCATTTGCAGCACCCTCTGACCCGAGGTTAAGTTGCTCCACTGTATGTTCTTCCAATGACGAAAACCTATTCTCATTTGTTGAACCATTTGCACTACTTGACAATCCGATGTTATGTCGCTTTGCTGTATGCTCCTCTAGTGACGAAAACTTATTCTGAAGAGTAATTGCAGTAGGCTGATTCTTCTTTTGCAAGTTTATATTACTGCCACTCGTTTGATGATGCTTCCTTTTCACTGTGTTCCAGGAACTGCTTTCATTTTCACGTTCATTAACCCGCTGTTCATCTCGCGCTTTTTCTTTTAATTTTGCATTTAGAACCCGGTTTTCTTCTTTAAGTAGCTTAATTTCATTTCTCAAATTCTGTATTCCGTTATTTGCTACTGTGAGGTCATTCATTAGCATTTTTATCATTAACTGCAGAAATGCAACACTTTCCGAACATGTATAAACTTGTTCTGGGCAAGAACAAGTACCGCTCCTACACATGTCGCATAATTGTTGTTTCTCATGCTCGTATTTTTTCTCTGCAAATGCTTGTAGAGTATGAGATCTGCTGTCTTCTTCTTCATTACAAACACCAATAATACTAATATTGCTCAAAGTAGTTTGACTATAACACAAAATAGAACATCTATTTCTTCACCACAAAAATAAAACTACTTACATAAAGTCTTCTTTCAAAATTTTATCATCCCGAAGACTCCTCTCTCTTCTTAAATTAAGTCTAAAGCCAGATATGCTTTATTTTAACTGATAATCAGTTTAATACTTGCCTGGGGAAAGGAATATGCTCATGTAGTTTCTTCATATCTGCTGGAAGCTGCAGAGTGCAGAATTTTTGAACAGGCATCAGAATTGAACTGAAGCCTGGAGATGACAACAGTCGAGGAAAAGAGCTCAACACTTCATTTATTCTTGCAGATGCAACATCCTACAGGAATGTAAGTCAATTAATTAAAGCTATTTTATAGTTAAGATTAACACAAAAAGTAATTTTAGGCCAAATATTAAATCAGTCACTATTAAACATATTGTTTTCATCTAAATGAACATACTTACCATTGGTAGATGTTTATTGGTAAGTTCAATTAATCTCTCTGCCAGATTAGAGAAATCTGATACCAATTTCGTCAGGCCATTAGCTTTTATAGGTTTGCTACTAAGTATTTCTTGGCATCTTCTGCACCGTAGGGAATATGAAGACTGGAAAAATGAAAAATCAAAACAGGAGATGAACAATAAAACTATAATAGAAGTATTTATAAACAGTGGAGCTTCATCAATCAAAAACACGAGGATGTGAGGATTGCCACGAAATTTATATCGGAAAAACAAAGAGAAACCTAGAAACAAGGATGAAAGAACACATGCGATGTATTAAATACAAACAGACAGATAAATCGGCCATAGCCCATCACTTCTGGTCAAAAAATCACAACATTTCCAAAGACATAAAACTTTTGGTACCGGCAAAAAAGTATTGGGAATTAACGGTTTGGGAAAATATACACATTTTGAAGAACAAAAAGAGAGCAATGAACTTCGAAATTCCAGTAGTAGATGACGTCATTCAACTCATTGAACAGCGCCAGGAGAGGGAGGCGGTCACCTGAAGAACCAGTAGAACATCAGCTGAGGATGGGGACGCGGTGTCCTTGAAACTTGTCCTAATTTAAAAAGTAAGTGGAGCTTAAGTGTTTATACAGTTCGAGAATTGGTTTAAAAAGTGTTTTTGAGGAGATGAACAGTTTAAATAGAATGTGTGACATTAGGGCTCTAGCTTATGATCTATAATATTTGATACATCAGGTAAGAAGTTTCACATACTTCTTTTTCCTTTTTCTCTGTGTGTATATCTAAGGCTACTCAAATGTGGACATTGGTGCAATCTTCTTTCTGTTTACCCTCCTTATATGGAGGATGTACACCTCCAGAACATACAAGTGGATACTTGGGGTTAGTAGACTGTCAAGGATCAGAGGAACTCTGATACTGGTAAGAGGGTGAGGAAGTGCAATGGTGGTGAAATGGATGAAAGAAAAGTTGAATATGTAGCAGAGTAAAACAAAAGATGGAGAAAACCTACCCAAACACCACAACTCCCATATGCAGTCCCCTGGGATCAAACTCAGATCACCTTATTCTGGTCTAACCCTTGACCATAGTGCTGCCAAATTTCATATACTTTGGTATTTATCCAACTTTTTGTTCTTGAGACAAACTACTCTCTCTTACTTAAACACTGCAATTTAATATAGAAGGTGAATAGGTAACTATCCAAATATTAAAAATATAAAAAAGACTGATCCGAAGAAAGCTTAAATTCCTTATCTTCGACTTTGGCAGCAGAATCCTATGACTTGGGCATACAATTAATGGTGCACCATTATGATAAATGCCTCAACAATGGTGAGTCTATGTAATTATTCCAATAAATATTTCTTACTTAGTGATGTTTTTGTTCTGTTTATCGGTCATGGGACTTACTTTCTGGATGCACCTCGTACTACATGGCATCCTACTTAGTGCAAATTTTATCCTAAATGTTCATGGATGTTAGTAACTTGGCAAACACTGAATAAGCTTTTCCCACGTAAGAGTTTGAAATACTCCAATGCATTTTGAACATACTGCTTATCAATTAACCTACCTTGCATATAGACATAAACATCCACATGGCGTGCTGTGTATGGTTAACAATCATCTTAGTGATTATATTCTTAAGTTGCTTATATACATCAGGCTGTGGATGGCAGATACGGGATGTGAGTTGTGAAAACGCAGTAAGGAACATGTACGAAGGTAACTGTTCCACCAATGTGTCTGCAAAGTAAAACAAAGTACTTAAAATATTAATAAAACACCTTTGCAAACAGTTAAACATCACATCAATTTTCTGTTGCATATAATATGAGAATGACAGGAGGTATATGGAATGTAGATTTTGGATACTTCCAAAAATAACAAGACTTCACCCAAAACACACACTTTGAAATTCCCTAAATCCTAAAGAAAAAGATTAATGTCCGATTTCACCAACAGATGTTAAAATCGACATTAACAAATGTAACGTAACAATTGTCACAGCACTAACACCACTGTTAAATTTCTTGCATTTCACCAACCTGTTTTCTGAAAATGTTAACAAACACTTGTTAATGCCAAGAAACTTGTAAATATTACAGCTATAGAAGGCTATGGATGAGTTGTATTATTTTCTGAACGTACTACAATGCGCTTTTGTTTACATTTTCGTCTGCACACAGTTGAAAACATGGTGGGGTGAATAAAATCATAAACAAAAGCCGTGAGACAAATTTCTCATCAATGGAGCAAAATTGTTAATTGAATTGGTGATGAAGTGTAAGGATATCGTGGAAAATAAGAGGACGGATGCAGTGAATGTAAAAGAGAAAGATGTCACATGGGAAAATATTGGAAACGAATTTACTTCAAATACATGTGTCACTACTACAAAGCACCAAACAACTTTGTCAGTTCCTTTCTTGGAAGTGTCGAGAGCCGGCCGATGATAGAGGCAAAGCCTCAGAAACATGTTCCGGAAAAATTTAAAAGTGTTGTCTAGTGTCTTTAATCGACTCTCTTTAAAGTTAACTTTGTCAGTATTACACAAATTTAAAACGAGGTGTGAATAAGGACAAGTAACTTAACGTTTCAAGACGGGAGGTGGACAGTGTATTATCCACATAATTCAGTGAATTATAAAATCACAAAGTACTTGAAGCGAAGGCGAGATCAGCATATTCCTTTCAATGCATGTTCTAACATCAGTATTACGTTAATTTCAAATGAGGTGCGCAGAAGGACAAGTGACTTGAATGTTTCAAGAAGGGAGGTGGACAGTGTATTATCCACTTAATTCAGTGAATTATAAAATCACAAAGTTATTAATACTTGAAGCAAAGGTGAGATCGGTATATTCCTTTTGATGCAAGTTCTAACCTCTCTTGTACTTCCGTAGTAACCTTCATAGCAACTTGTTTTGACAGTCTTTACCTCTGTAGAAAATTTTCTTCTGATAGCTCTTCAAAATCAATTCTCCGTACTCTGTTACGAATGTCATTTAGACGGTCTTAAATATAGCAAATCGACATGAACAGCTGAGTTCGTGCCCGCCATCTTGACTATTTACAATTGTTAACCACTTCGCCGATGGCCATTTAAACCCTGCACGGCCGGGAACGGATACCCAATAAACAGAACAAGACATTTAAATTGTTAAATGCTGCAAAAATGCTTCATAAATAAATATTCGTATCTTCCGTATTTACTAAGTTATTTCAGGGAAACAAAAACTGGTTAAAAGCCCATTAAAAGCTGTATACATCTGCGGTATCATTAAAATAGAGACTATATTAATAAAGCGATGAAATTTCATTAATTTGTATCACTGAAAGAAAGCCATTCTTTGCGTTGAACGCGTTTAATTCTGAGTACTTTTGTTTTACAAGCTATATGTGTATATCAGCTGAATAAACGAAGTGTTGGGTTCAAGGTTTATAGGTTTCAGTTCATGCTAACACGTAATAACAACTGTTTATATTGCGTTATACATACTGGAAAGAAAACTCTGTCAGCATCTCTCTAATTGCACAACGGAAGTTTATGTTACCTGACGTAACTTTTTTCTTCGCTCACTTCAGATAGTAATTTAGATTGCATCAGAGTTCCAAGGAATTTCTTTAGCTAAAACACAGTTGAAATAGTTTTCTCAGTGCTAATCATGGCTTCAACTAGTAATGTAGCAAATCAATTAGCTAGTGTAGGACGAGTGCGGGCTTCTGATATTACATCAGAAAATGTGGAAGACTTTTTGCTGTTAGACAGTGATTTGGACATTGATGGCGAGTTTTCAGATTTTGAGGGGGGTGTTGAGGATATAGGTAGCAGTGAGGAGGAAAATGACTCATTTCCGACAGGTGTTCATGAAGAATCAACATTATGGAGGTGTCAAAATAACTCTAACACAAATAGACATACGTTCACGAGCACAACCTCTGGTGTACAACCTCATACTCAACTAACTTCTGACAGCCAACCAATTGACATTTTCACAAAATTTTTTACTACTGACTTACTGTCTCTCATTGTTTCAGAAACAAATGTATATGCGAGTAGGGTGAAGGAAGACCTGATTGCTAAAGGCAATTTAGGACCTAAGAGTAGATTGCAGAAGTGGACAGAAGTAACAATGAATGAGATTTACAGACTACTTGGTCTAATTATGCTCATGGGTGTTATTCGTAAACCTACGCTAGACATGTACTGGTCTACAGACGACATGCTAGCTACCCCATTTTTTGGGAAATGCATGTCAAATAACAGGTTTACTTCCATTTTGCGCTTCCTTCATTTCACCTGCACAGAAAATGTGAATGATAAACTATCCAAAATCAGACCAGTTTTTGATTACATTATTTCAGAATTCAAAGAAAATTATGTGCCTAGTGAAAAGATCACTGTTGATGAAAGCTTGATGCTTTGGAAGGACCGTTTAGGTTGGAAACAATACATCAAAACAAAGAGGGCCAGATTTGGCATAAAGAGTTTTGATGTATGTGAAAGTAAAACAGGATATCTTTACAATAGCTGCATATACACTGGCCAAGGGACTGATAACACCGGAGACAAAGATTTGGGGTTATCTGGTTCCATAGTAATGCACCTGATGGAATCTGTACTTGATCAGGGTAGGACTGTATATTTAGATAATTGGTACAGTTCCCCTAAATTATTCATGGCCTTACACAAAAGAAAAACAAATGCAATTGGAACAGTACGCTCAAATCGTATTGGTTTGCCAAAAGATGTGAATACGAAGGCTCTAAGAAGAGGAGAAATGCAGGTGCATCAGCTACCACCCTTGACCTATGTTGCTTGGCAAGACAGGAGGGTTGTTACAGCGTTATCCAATTGCAGCTCTAAGATTTTGATGATTGACACTGGAAAAATTGATGCTCGTAACAAAATGTCAATTTTCAAGCCCGATATTATTCAGGAATATAATATGCATATGGGTGGAGTGGATCTAGAAGATCAGGTATTACACGCATATCCCTCTTTGCGAAAAACAATCAAATGGTATAAAAAATATTTTTACACCAGCTGGATATAACCATATACAATTGTTTAGTAATTTGGAGAGCTCTAAACCCACGGAAGACAATGACGTACCTGGACTTTCGCATATCAATAGCTCGCAGCCTAATTGAGCACTATAAAATTCACATTCACATTCTCCATACTGGGGGTAAAAAATCCACCACCCCAGCCCCCCTCAGACTTGAAGGAAAACATTTTCCTAAAAGGATACCACCCACAGCAAAAAAGTTGCGTCCCTTCAGAAAATGTTTGGTGTGCCGCAAGAAAGGTGTCCGAAAAGAAACTAGTACGATTTGCCGTGAATGTGGAGATGTGCCCTTGTGTGTTTATCCCTGTTTTGAGGTGTACCATTCAAGAAAAAACTTTTAAAGGTAAGCTTTTACTTCTTATAGAATTTATTTAAATTTACTGTAAAACATAAGGTTTAAAAGAATTATCATTAAATACGCATTAAATGCATGTATGCGCAGGACGTCTATACACGTCCATATCGGTTTGGGGCCTTTTAACTTGGACGTCATATGACGTCCATATCGGTGAAAGGGTTAAAGACTTAACATCAGAAATTTGGCTTGTTAGTTTAACAAGAGATTTAACACAAGTGTTACGCTAACACTTGTTGGTGAAATGCAATATTTGTTATAACTATTGCTAAACTCATGTTAAGTCTTAACATCTGTTAGTGAAATCGGGCCCAAGAGAACAATTCTGTGTACATATTTGTCCATATTCCTGTGAATGTGTAACTCAAAAAATAAATATCAATTATATACCAAACTACTTGGTATTTTAAGTTCAGCATACTCCAAGATGTGACTGAAGATTTTCAAAGGAATTTCCTTCCGCCCATCCCAAACTATTCTTTACACAGAATATTTTGAAATCTTTTTTATTTACTCATTAACAACTTATGATTTTTTCTATAATATGTAAGTTAAAGATATTTTCATAATAAATGAAATGTATATTTAAATATTATAGGAATAACCTTCGATGTTTTCTTCATTCTAAATGCCTTTTCCATAACTGGTAAATTAAGGTAGATGAAATGTTACTACACAAAAATTATATCTTTCCGCACCACATATTCTATGTCATGTAATTATTTTTTATAGTCAGCCATTTCTCAGATAGTCCTTGTTATTGCTTTCACTTTTCTCAAATGGGAAGCCCTTTTTCTTTATTTCTCTTCTTTTTATGCAAGAGAACAGAATTTTAAAGCCATTAAAATATATATTTATCACTAGGGCCTACTGTATTCTATTTCCATTGTTGCTATAAAGAAATATATTACAAAACCATTTCTACAAGAATAAGTTTTCTTTATTTATGTTCTGTACATGAGTGCAACAAATCAGACATTTTTTCTTCCAATCTGATCATACATAGAGCTGTTATATACTGTAGACCCAAGACAAGAAGGCAAGATAAGAGGAATGTGTAGCACAATCACTTTGGCTTTTCGCATGGTGTTTATGCTCCCCTTCCGAGTATGACAAGGATGAAAGGTTGGTTTAAAATACACAAGTATCGTCACATAACCCACCCATACATAATACCTATCGCTGCATTTACTGCAACAAATATTAGATCTGGCAGCATGGGTGACTCATATGTACTCTCATACACTCATTTTGTAGTAAACAGGTCCGTTACCGGAGCAAATAAACAGTTCAAGCTCCTCTGCCCTTCATACCCCTCTAGCCTTCTTGTTGTGGACATACAGTACTGTCAACTATTTCTTTCGCGTACTGATGTATCATTTCTAACATATACAGAATGTAACAAAAAGGTATGTCAAAACTGTAGGAAAACATTTCTTGTATATAGAGGATAAAAATTGTATATGAACGTAGATCTGGAAATTGTTTATTTCTATGGTAGAGCTCCTTTTCTATAACTCTACTTACATGTGAGATGTGTAATACGTAGCTCTCCTGTGGAGAACAGTGGTTTAATTATACAGTAGTAAACATTCAGTTTTACATCTGGTTAAATTGGGTGGAGGTGAATGCATTTCACTGTTGTCATTGTGATACAGTACACTTGTTAGGTACCAGTACTCAGTTCATACACAATGGAGCTACTCCTCATTTCAGGCTTTCTGTCCATTGATCTTTGAATAGTAGTTTTCCTGGTAGATGGATAGGAAGAGGTGGACCAATTCCGTGCCTCCATGCTCACCTGTCTTAAACTCACTAGATGTTTATTTGTGGGGACATTTGAAATCTATTGTTTATGCAACTCCAGTTGCAGATGTAGACACTTTTTGTGCTCGTATTGTGAAAGGCTGTTAGACAATACAAAATTCTCCAGGGCTAACTCAGTACATTAGGGAGTTCATGCGATGGCAGGTTGACGTATACATTGGAAATAATGTAGACCATTTTGAACATGTTCTGTGATTTCCTGTTTTTCTATGGTTCTATCATTGAGGGTTGTTGTATGGGGTTCAATTGTAGAAAAGTGCTCTAGAAAGAAAGTAAACAATATCTGGACCTATGTTCATATAACATTTTTTTATCTTCTATCGGCAAGAAATGTATTCTCAAATTTTTGACATACCTTTTTGTTACACATGTAACTTGGATTCAGTGTATATGCAGAGAAATATGTTCCCTTAATCAATTAATGTGCTTACTGACCTATTAGCTTGATCATTTTTGCCATATTCTGAGCAACTTCTGGAGGAGGAGTAGAATGTTCCATGAAGCGACTTCCAAAGTCCAACCAGATACTCAGAAGCCTTGGCATTGATTGGTAGATGAAATTACATCCATAATACAGGGATTTTCCAAAGTACTTAATCATGTGCACTTGCATATCTCTGGAATAAAAAAAGTACCCATTTTATAACCAAAGACTTAAAATCTACAAAGATAATTCTAATTAACTAATAAGATGTTCAAAAAGTTTTCATTTAAATTTAAAACAATCAAACCTTTTTTGTGATGCAAATAAAACTGTTCATGCAACTGAATAGGAAAAACGAATGAAAAAAATTATATTGTGAATTTGTCCTGATTTCAAACCCTCATCTCACTAATTTCTCACTTAATAATCTAATCGTCTTTGAATTTTCACTGCAACTTCACTGTCACTTCATTAATGAGAACTAATTCACTCTTTTCTGTCATATGCAGCTACTTCTTCAGTCCACTCTACTCGCTAAGTTATTGAACACATGACATCTCTAATCCCACTGCTGCACTACGCATAATCATAACCATCACAAACTCACTTGAAGAATGGCACTTTCTGTTGCTAATTCATTACTTGCAAGAACATTCACTTATATACGGTGTGTTCAAAAAGAAAGGAGCCAGAGACATAATTACAAAAACCAGTACCTGTGTCTTAGAAGTATTGGCCCTAGCTGTAGAGACACTTGTCCCACTGTGACACAAGGTGGTGAATGGCTGTCTCATAAAAGTCCCAGGGCTGCGATGTGAGCCAGTACCTGTGTCTTAGAAGTATTGGCCCTGGCTGTAGAGACACTTGTCCCACTGTGACACAAGGTGGTGAATGGCTGTCTCATAAAAGTCCTAGGGCTGCGATGTGAGCCAGTACCTGTATGTTAGAAGTATTGGCCCTGGCTGTAGAGACACTTGTCCCACTGTGACACAAGGTGGTGAATGGCTGTCTCATAAAAGTCCCAGGGCTGCGATGTGAGCCAGTACCTGTATGTTAGAAGTATTGGCCCTGGCTGTAGAGACACTTGTCCCACTGTGACACAAGGTGGTGAATGGCTGTCTCATAAAAGTCCCAGGGCTGCAATGTGAGCCAGTACCTGTATGTTAGAAGTATTGGCCCTGGCTGTAGAGACACTTGTCCCACTGTGACACAAGGTGGTGAATGGCTGTCTCATAAAAGTCCCAGGGCTGCGATGTGAGCCAGTACCTGTATGTTAGAAGTATTGGCCCTGGCTGTAGAGACACTTGTCCCACTGTGACACAAGGTGGTGAATGGCTGTCTCATAAAAGTCCCAGGGCTGCGATGTGAGCCAGTACCTGTATGTTAGAAGTATTGGCCCTGGCTGTTGAGACACTTGTCCCACTGTAACACAAGATGGTGAATGGCTGTCTCATAAAAGTCCCAGGGCTGCAATGTGTGTCAGTTCCTGTATGTTAGAAGTATTGACCCTGGCTTTTGACACACTTGTCCCACTGTGACACAAGGTGGTGAGTGGCTGTCTCATAAAAGTCCCAGGGCTGCGATGTGAGCCAGTACCTGTATGTTAGAAGTATTGGCCCTGGCTGTTGACACACTTGTCCCACTGTAACACAAGGTGGTGAATGGCTGTCTCATAAAAGTCCCAGGGCTGCGATGTGAGCCAGTACCTGTGTGTTAGAAGTATTGGCCCTGGCTGTTGACACACTTGTCCCACTGTGACACAAGGTGGTGAATGGCTGTCTTATAAAAGTCCCAGGGCTGCGATGTGTGTCAGTTCCTGTATGTTAGAAGTATTGGCCCTGGCTGTTGACACACTTGTCCCACTGTAACACAAGGCGGTGAATGGCTGTCTCATAAAAGTCCCAGGGCTGCGATGTGAGCCAGTACCTGTGTGTTAGAAGTATTGGCCCTGGCTGTTGACACACTTGTCCCACTGTAACACAAGGTGGTGAATGGCTGTCTCATAAAAGTCCCAGGGCTGTGATGTGTGTCAGTTCCTGTATGTTAGAAGTATTGGCCCTGGCTGTTGACACACTTGTCCCACTGTGACACAAGGCGGTGAATGGCTGTCTCATAAAAGTCCCAGGGCTGCGATGTGAGCCAGTACCTGTGTGTTAGAAGTATTGGCCCTGGCTGTTGACACACTTGTCCCACTGTAACACAAGGTGGTGAATGGCTGTCTCATAAAAGTCCCAGGGCTGTGATGTGTGTCAGTTCCTGTATGTTAGAAGTATTGGCCCTGGCTGTTGACACACTTGTCCCACTGTGACACAAGATGGTGAATGGCTGTCTTATAAAAGTCCCAGGGCTGCGATGTGTGTCAGTTCCTGTATGTTAGAAGTATTGGCCCTGGCTGTTGACACAGTTGTCCCACTGTAACACAAGGTGGTGAATGGCTGTCTTATAAAAGTCCCAGGGCTGCGATGTGTGTCAGTTCCTGTATGTTAGAAGTATTGGCCCTGGCTGTTGACACACTTGTCCCACTGTAACACAAGGTGGTGAATGGCTGTCTTATAAAAGTCCCAGGGCTGCGATGTGTGTCAGTTCCTGTATGTTAGAAGTATTGGCCCTGGCTGTTGACACACTTGTCCCACTGTGACACAAGATGGTGAATGGCTGTCTTATAAAAGTCCCAGGGCTGCAATGTGTGTCAGTTCCTGTATGTTAGAAGTATTGGCCCTGGCTGTTGACACACTTGTCCCACTGTAACACAAGGTGGTGAATGGCTGTCTTATAAAAGTCCCAGGGCTGCGATGTGAGCCAGTACCTGTATGTTAGAAGTATTGGCCCTGGCTGTTGACACACTTGTCCCACTGTGACACAAGATGGTGAATGGCTGTCTCATAAAAGTCCCAGGGCTGCGATGTGAGCCAGTACCTGTGTGTTAGAAGTATTGGCCCTGGCTGTTGACACACTTGTCCCACTGTAACACAAGGTGGTGAATGGCTGTCTCATAAAAGTCCCAGGGCTGCAATGTGTGTCAGTTCCTGTATGTTAGAAGTATTGGCCCTGGCTGTTGACACACTTGTCCCACTGTGACACAAGGTGGTGAATGGCTGTCTCATAAAAGTCCCAGGGCTGCGATGTGTGTCAGTTCCTGTATGTTAGAAGTATTGGCCCTGGCTGTTGACACACTTGTCCCACTGTAACACAAGGCGGTGAATGGCTGTCTCATAAAAGTCCCAGGGCTGCGATGTGAGCCAGTACCTGTGTGTTAGAAGTATTGGCCCTGGCTGTTGACACACTTGTCCCACTGTAACACAAGGTGGTGAATGGCTGTCTCATAAAAGTCCCAGGGCTGTGATGTGTGTCAGTTCCTGTATGTTAGAAGTATTGGCCCTGGCTGTTGACACACTTGTCCCACTGTGACACAAGGCGGTGAATGGCTGTCTCATAAAAGTCCCAGGGCTGCGATGTGAGCCAGTACCTGTGTGTTAGAAGTATTGGCCCTGGCTGTTGACACACTTGTCCCACTGTAACACAAGGTGGTGAATGGCTGTCTCATAAAAGTCCCAGGGCTGTGATGTGTGTCAGTTCCTGTATGTTAGAAGTATTGGCCCTGGCTGTTGACACACTTGTCCCACTGTGACACAAGATGGTGAATGGCTGTCTTATAAAAGTCCCAGGGCTGCGATGTGTGTCAGTTCCTGTATGTTAGAAGTATTGGCCCTGGCTGTTGACACAGTTGTCCCACTGTAACACAAGGTGGTGAATGGCTGTCTTATAAAAGTCCCAGGGCTGCGATGTGTGTCAGTTCCTGTATGTTAGAAGTATTGGCCCTGGCTGTTGACACACTTGTCCCACTGTAACACAAGGTGGTGAATGGCTGTCTTATAAAAGTCCCAGGGCTGCGATGTGTGTCAGTTCCTGTATGTTAGAAGTATTGGCCCTGGCTGTTGACACACTTGTCCCACTGTGACACAAGATGGTGAATGGCTGTCTTATAAAAGTCCCAGGGCTGCAATGTGTGTCAGTTCCTGTATGTTAGAAGTATTGGCCCTGGCTGTTGACACACTTGTCCCACTGTAACACAAGGTGGTGAATGGCTGTCTTATAAAAGTCCCAGGGCTGCGATGTGAGCCAGTACCTGTATGTTAGAAGTATTGGCCCTGGCTGTTGACACACTTGTCCCACTGTGACACAAGATGGTGAATGGCTGTCTCATAAAAGTCCCAGGGCTGCGATGTGAGCCAGTACCTGTGTGTTAGAAGTATTGGCCCTGGCTGTTGACACACTTGTCCCACTGTAACACAAGGTGGTGAATGGCTGTCTCATAAAAGTCCCAGGGCTGCAATGTGTGTCAGTTCCTGTATGTTAGAAGTATTGGCCCTGGCTGTTGACACACTTGTCCCACTGTGACACAAGGTGGTGAATGGCTGTCTCATAAAAGTCCCAGGGCTGCGATGTGAGCCAGTAGCTGTGTCTTAGAAGTATTGGCCCTGGCTGTTGACACACTTGTCCCACTGTGACACAAGGTGGTGAATGGCTGTCTCATAAAAGTCCCAGGGCTGCGATGTGAGCCAGTACCTGTATGTTAGAAGTATTGGCCCTGGCTGTTGACACACTTGTCCCACTGTAACACAAGGTGGTGAATGGCTGTCTCATAAAAGTCCTAGGGCTGCAATGTGTGTCAGTTCCTGTATGTTAGAAGTATTGACCCTGGCTGTTGACACACTTGTCCCACTGTAACACAAGGTGGTGAATGGCTGTCTCATAAAAGTCCTAGGGCTGCAATGTGTGTCAGTTCCTGTATGTTAGAAGTATTGGCCCTGGCTGTTGACACACTTGTCCCACTGTAACACAAGGTGGTGAATGGCTGTCTCATAAAAGTCCTAGGGCTGCAATGTGTGTCAGTTCCTGTATGTTAGAAGTATTGACCCTGGCTGTTGACACACTTGTCCCACTGTAACACAAGGTGGTGAATGGCTGTCTCATAAAAGTCCCAGGGCTGCAATGTGTGTCAGTTCCTGTATGTTAGAAGTATTGACCCTGGCTGTTGACACACTTGTCCCACTGTAACACAGGTGGTGAATGGCTGTCTCATAAAAGTCCCAGGGCTGCAATGTGTGTCAGTTCCTGTATATTAGAAGTATTGACCCTGGCTGTTGACACACTTGTCCCACTGTGACACAAGGCGGTGAATGGCTGTCTCATAAAAGTCCCAGGGCTGCAATGTGTGTAAGTTCCTGTATGTTAGAAGTATTGACCCTGGCTGTTGACACACTTGTCCCACTGTAACACAGGTGGTGAATGGCTGTCTCATAAAAGTCCCAGGGCTGCAATGTGTGTCAGTTCCTGTATGTTAGAAGTATTGACCCTGGCTGTTGACACACTTGTCCCACTGTGACACAAGGCGGTGAATGGCTGTCTCATAAAAGTCCCAGGGCTGCAATGTGTGTCAGTTCCTGTATGTTAGAAGTATTGGCCCTGGCTGTTCAGACACTTGTCCCACTGTGACACAAGGCGGTGAATGGCTGTCTCATAAAAGTCCCAGGGCTGCAATTTGTGTCAGTTCCTGTATGTTAGAAGTATTGGCCCTGGCTGTTCAGACACTTGTCCCACTGTGACACAAGGCGGTGAATGGCTGTCTCATTAAAGTCCTAGGGCTACGATGTCAGCCAGTTCTGCATGTACAGTTGGATGTTGTCGTCCGAGGTGAATTGTTTGCCCCTCAGAGTCTTTATAAAGGGATCAAAAATGGCCTAATCACAGGGAGAGAGATTGTACCACATGGAGGGTGACTGAGAACCTCCCATTTGAATTTCTGTAGGAGTGCGGTGAAGGTGTTGGCCGTATGAGGCTTTGCATTGTTGTGGAGCAGAATGACCCAACGGGTGAGACTGCCTGGGTTGCTGCAGGAAGTGTATTAGAAGGGGGCCATCTTGGTCAAAGAAGGTCAGCATAACCTTTCCTGCACTTGTGTGGATGGCCTTGGCTTTTTTTGGTGATGACCCTGGATGCTTCGACTGGAAACATTGTCGTTTTGATTCTGGTTCAAAGTGATCACACCAAGACTCATATCCAGCCACCACTCTTGCCAGGAACTCATTCCCTTCCCTAGCATAGCGCTGTAGATAACCAAGACAGTGGGCCATTCAACATGCTTCCTGGTGTGGTTGAAGACTGTGGGGCACCCATTGGGCACACAGTTTGCGCAAGAGCAGTCGTTCCTTCACTTTCAACACTCAATCCGACCTCAACGACTATGGCTTTCACTGTCATTTGGCAGTCCTGGGTAATGTGCATCAACCACCTGGACGATGTTAACGGTAATGCAGTGTGGTGCTCCAGACTGTGCATCATCGGCTAATGACACCTGCCCTCCCCTGAAGTGCTTGTGCCACGCCTTGAACCTTGCAAGGGACATGCAGTGTTTGCTGCACACTTGTGACATTCATCGATGAATGTCCGTTCCCCTGCTCCTTCTGCTGTCAGAAAACAAACATTTCTTTGCCCTTCTTTTGACACCTCTATTTCACTGTTTGCAATGCGACTGGCAGCATTGGACGATTGATGCATGCTGCTGCTAGCTTTGTATAGTCAAGTAACATGCACACGTGCCCTCTAGCAATAGGCTGTGAACTTCCACGCTCTGGTCAGAACTACACTTTGTTACACGCACCACGATATTATCATCCTGTCACCAATTTCTACATACCAGACTCTGGCTCGTTTCTTTTTGAAAGCCCCTTATATATCATGAAATGTCCACAGAATTCCAGAATGTTTGAGAAGGAGAAACTTCCACAAGTTTCTGATTATCTAGTGATACTGCTTTGGGTGTTTATGCTTGGCAAAAGTGTTTCATTTCTCTGTTTACCTCTCCATTATTACCCAGCACCAATATCCCATTAACCTTGGACCATAGCTGCTGCATTACATGTTGCGATTTAATATTCTGTCAATGATTTAAGATTTTATCTTTTTGTACAATTTTTCTTTCAAAATACTAAATTTGACACTTACAAGCATTTTTAAAGAATTAATTAATTTCAATTCTATTTACTTATGAAAGACTCTGATATCAAGATGTAGGACACAACTTATCACATATGAGATTTACTCACCCTCCTTTTGTATCTTTCTCTTCATCTGCCATGGAGTTGAAGACACGATCATAATACTGGGCTAGGCATACCATGCTTTTCTCCCACTCTTTACAAACTTCCACAGCGTCTTTGTAATTACTGATATTCTGATCTACATCAACATTTACTGTTTCATCATTGTATGTCGCAAACAGAAGTTTAGCCTGAGGAATGAGTAACAATAATCATTACCTCATGATGAATCAACAAATCAGTTAAATTTGTTCTATTACTTACACAGCAAATCAGGAATATACCAAGCAACTTTTAGAAACAATTCAGAGAATGTATTATAGTAAAATACTGTCACATTGGCATTCATGTGGCCTTCTGAGAGATTATGTCACCATTACTGTATATTCTGCAGGGAAAGAGTCATGTTGGGTAACTTAGCCACCAGCACAAAATGCTGTCATGAGGTCAGGATAGAAATGTGTTGCTACTAAGAAAAATATCTTTCTAGACCATGTTTTGAGAATGATCCAATTCCAGAAAGATCTGGTAAGAAAGATGGCGGCGGTTGGCATAATGACGCGAAACAGCAAACTACAAATATCTGCAAAAAATGATAAAAGTGAAACTAGAAGGGCATCGGGTGATAAATTAATATCCAATAGAAGTCAAATAAGTAGTGGTAGTAAAGGTAACAAAGGGGAGAAAGCGAACACGGAAAACTTAAAGGTGGATGATTTGCATGTGACGCTAAACGAGGGATCAACATTGAAGCAGTCTAACAAACGAATTACATCAGATACATGCAATAACGTAATTGCAGGAGTTACAAATTCTGAATTAGTGTCTAATTCAAGTGAGGCAATTGGCGGAAAGAACGTCGATGAGGATGAAATTTCTGGATTGCAAATTATAAATGCAACTCGGGACGCCGAAATAATAGCGTCTCTACACGTGGTAATAAATATGCTAAACAGAGATTTGCAAAACAGTCAAAGAGAAATATGTGCATTAAAAAAGGAAAATGCAGAATTTAAACGAGAAAATGATGAACTAAAGAAGAAGCTAAATGAAGATGCATCATATTCAACTGTAACGAAAAAAAGGAGAGCCGCAACTGAAACGAAGCATAACCTCAACCGAAAAAGTGGAAATATGAATAAGCATGAGGTTTTGGAAATAGAAGAGGAGAAAAACATAATGAAAAGTGAAGTGATAAGTGCCAATCAGTGTAATTCAAAAGATAGTGTAAGTGCTAGTAAAAAAAGAGTTCTAGTAATTGGTGATTCATTATTGAAATTTGCTGGTGAAGCATGTAGGGATGAAGGTTATGAAGTAAGATGTTTTCCAGGCATAAAGTTAGAGGAACTTCAACACAAAGTGAGTGAACTGAACTTGGAGAAACATAATCCTGAGGTGGTACTAATCCACGCTGGTACAAATAACATTAGACGGGGAGTGAGCGCTGAAGAAATAATGGGGGAAACAATGGACTTGATAAACTGCATCAGATGCATAGTGCCTGAAACTAAAATAGTAGTAAGTGGGGTATTAAGAAGGCGTGATGTAGGCTTAGGAAGAATCAGAAGAATAAATGAAAACTTGGACTGGTTGTGCAGAACAAAACAGTGCTTAATGGTAGATGGTAATTTTTGGGTAAGCAATTATGATTTTGGTATAGATGGAGTCCATCTAAATAGAAGGGGATCCTCAGTATTTGGCAATTTATTGTGTAATGTAGTTTCATCGGTGTTGAAGGGAAACTAAATGGCAAGGAGGTGGATGCTAATAGTTACTTAAACCCAGGAAGGGCTCATAAGCCACCAGTTGAAACATGCATGATAAAGAATATAAATTTGGGGGTGAGTAATATTTGTAACAATATAGGCACAAATCTACGTTTAATACATCAAAATGTACAATATGCTTCAAATAAATTAGTGGAAATAGAAGGTATATTAAATGAATGTAAACCTGATGTTTTGATACTGACAGAACATGGTCTTAATGAAATGCAGATTAAATATTACAACATAGAAAATTACAAATTAGTTACTAGTTATTGCAGACAATATCATAAAGGTGGGGGTGTTGCTATTTATGTAAAGAATGGGATACATTTTACTATATATGATTGGGATATATGTCATGAACTGGAAATGACCTTTGAAGTAGCAATAGCAAAGATACAAACAAAATTTGAAAATTATATAATCATTGGTCTATATAGATCCCCATGTTCCAAAGTAGATGACTTTTTGAACAATCTTGAGGATCTATTAAATAAATTACATAATAAGAACAAAAATATAATAATTATGGGTGATCTGAATATAAATTCTCTTTCAAATACTAGTGATTACAAAAAATTATGCGACCTTCTCAATAGTTTCAATTTATATAACACTATTAATGGACCAACCAGAATCACACCAAACACATCTTCTGCTATTGATCATGTGATAACCAATTTAGAATGTGGTAAATATGCTGTAACGGTAGAGGAATTCTGTATATCAGATCACTGTGCGCAGATTTTGGATATATTAAACAATGATAAAATTCTTGAACAATATAAGTATAAAACTATACGACAGACAACAATAAATCATTTAAATCTGATGTATGAAAGCTTAATGCAAGAAAATTGGGAAATAGTTTATAAAACACAAGACAGTAATTTAAAATGGGAACACTTCTTTAAAATATTAACAAGACACTTTAATAAGCACTGCCCCATTAAAAAAATTAAGGTCACAAATAAGGGACATCAACATATAAAAATACCAGTGCAATTAAAAGAATTAAGAAAAAAAATGAAAGATTACTATACCTTATTTAAGTATACAAACTTAGAGCTATTTAAATGTAAATACAAAAATCTAAAAAAACAATATTCATTAGCTCTAAATAGCTTAAAGAGACAGCAATATGGTAACAAAATAATAGAATCAAATAATAAAGCTAAGACAATTTGGGGGATAGTAAAAGGAAATGATACAAGCAAAAATAAGCAAGAAAACATAAAAATAGTTGAAAACGGTCAAACTATAAACGAGCCACACGCAATATGTCAGTATTTTAATAAATATTTTATTCACACAACAAGGGGAGAACAGTACATGATAGACAACATTCCTTACGAAATGCCAGAATGTGCAAACACTATATATCTGGAGGAAACTACAGCAAATGAAGTTGAAAAAATAATAAATAAATTAAAAAGTAAGGTGTCAGCAGGTTGGGATGGAATATCACCTAAAATATTAAAGCACTGTAAAAATGCATTGATCACTATTCTAGTACACCTTATAAATGCTTCGTTAAATAGTGAAAGTTTTCCAAATTCTTTAAAAATCAGTATAGTTAGACCAATTTTTAAAAAAGGGGATAAAACACAAATAGTTAATTATAGGCCAATAACTCTAATTTCTGTTTTCGCAAAAGTATTTGAAACCATATTAAGCTCCAGACTGATAGGTTTCCTAAATAAATATAATTTGCTTAGCTCTTCTCAGCATGGCTTTAGACACAATTTATCCACTACCACTGCAATAGCTGAACTCTATCATGAAATACTGGAAGGACTCGATAAGGATAATAAAGCTGTGGGAGTTTTCTTGGATTTATCCAAGGCTTTCGACAGTGTAGTTCATGACAAATTACTGAATAAGATACAAAAATATGGCATTAGAGGAAAATTTTTAAATGTCATTGAATCTTATCTGTCAAATCGTAAACAATGCACAGAAATATATTATCAAGAGCAATGCATGACAAAAGTAACAAGGTCTAACTACGAATTAGTAAGGATTGGTGTGCCTCAAGGATCTGTACTCGGGCCACTCCTGTTTTTATTATATGTAAATGATCTTCCTAAATCCTCAGAATACAAAATAATATCATACGCAGATGACACATCAGTTATTTTTACAAATAAAAATATAAACGGTTTGGAGAATTTAATAACTAAAAAAACACAGGATATATATGATTACTTACAAACTAATAACTTAAAGGTAAATATAAAAAAGACTAATATGATCAGGTTCCAGCATCAAAACAACAGGTCTAGTCAAAAACTAAATGTAAAAATACATGATGAAACCATTGAACAAATAGAGAAAATAAAATTTTTAGGAGTAATTATAGATGAAAACATGTCTTTCAAACATCACATTGATCATGTAAGTAATAAAATTAGTTCTTATTTATATCTTTTAAGACGCCTAAAAGAGTTCCTAGATATAGAGCATTTAAAGTCAGTTTATTATGGATTAATTTACACACATTTACAATATGGGATTGAAATCTGGGGTAGCACATGTAAGGTAAACATTAACAGGTTATTAATAATACAAAAAAAGTGTATAAGATGTATTTATAATCTAAACAACAGAGAATCCTGTAGACAAACCTTTATAGAAGCCAATATATTAACTGTTATATCGTTATTTGTATATAAAGTAATCATGTTTGTAGTAAGTAAATCACACTCTGTATATATTAAAGACAGTCATATGTATAATACTAGATTGCTAAATAATTACTATAGAGATAATATTAGTAAACGAGCCACAGAAAAGGATCCCCTTACTATGGGCAGAATACTTTATAACAGGTTACCAAGTGATATTAAAGCTCTAAGAGGCAATAAATTTCAAAAAAGACTAAAAATGTACCTAATACAGAAGTGCCTATATAGTATTGATGAAATGTAAATATTTTATGATTCTTGACGATGCTTGAAACTTGTATGAGTCTATAAGCAAATAAATTGAAATTGAAATTGAAATCTACCACACCTGGAAGGTATATAAAATCTGATGGAAGACTAAGAGACAGAGTGAGAGTGTGTAGAGGAGTACAGTGAGAGCAGTGTCGTGCTTCGAGTTAAGTGAGGTATGTTCCAAGCTCCAGAGCAAGGAGTCGGCACTTCCTTTTTTATTACTGAATAATTTGTAGCTATATTGTGTACAGTGCAAATATATAGACTAATACAGTTCATACAGTGTAAATGTTTTTAAGTGAAAGTTTGCTAATAGTAATTTATAAACTCCATTAAAAATATATTGTGATGTTGTATATATTTTCTAATCATCTTTCTCTCATTCTCTGGATAACCTCTGGATAATTTTCGTTAACTTGGATCAGTCCTGGTCCGAGTTAATCCAGGTAAACAAAGTTCTATTGTACCCCTAAAAATAAATCCTGACTCTGTACTTGCAGCAGATGGTGAGTTATTTCATGTATACAGAAGATGAAAACACACATGCATAGCAGGACAAAGTGACACTATAGGAGCTCCATAACATCTAAATACAGAGGGGGTGGAGAAATGTTGGATTTGCAATATATTTGTTTGTAGAGCTAATGGCTTCATTACCAAAGCCTAGTATTTGAAAACAACATATATTTGTTTGTGTTCTACTGTTTATTAAGCCAATTAAAAAAAAAAGAAAAAAAGAAAAGAAAGATGTGATAAGTACTTTACAGCAATATTTTACATACCTCTGCACAAATCTTGCGGTCATTCAGTGAGGCTTTACTTAAGTCTAATTCAGAAAAATGCTCTTCCAATCCACGACGTAGTGTGGAAAATGCTGGTTCTTGCTCTCCTTTAACCCAATAAAGTCGAGCCTTCTCCACAAAAAGTTCTTTCAGGTGGTATTTTTCAGCATTCAATATGTACGTGTATGCTTGTTGATAAATGCCATCCCTGAGACAAACATTCATTAAACATTTCATATGCTACTTATTTGTTTTATTTTGCAGGTATTTCATACCATTATGACTAGTAAGGAAAGAGATGTAGGGGAGTTGGTTGCAGAACAAAAAGCAGCCACCATCGTTGACAAAGAAAAAAAATATGAAAGTGAAGTGATGCCTCACGCTATCAAAGGAATCGCAGGTAGGTGACACACCATGCCGCCTGCTGTAGCTGTTGTAAACATACCAACATACTCCATGGTAGCTTACTGCCATTAAGAATTTATTTGGCTTATGAAACCGTAATAGAGAAGCTATTCTTTAGTTATTTGTTTATGAGTGTTTAACATGTTCCAACATTCCGTTATAACAGTCAATGATGGCAAATAAGCTGGTGGACATATGCAACTTAAACCTTAAAGAGGAAAGTTAATGTTAGTGAGGTTGAGGATGGACACATTAAATAATAAAAAGAACAGAGAACGATATCAAAGAATTGTAAATAAAGTTAACAAAAACTAAATACCTTATGCAATGAGATAAGTATTTTATTTCACTGTGTTTAATAATACTAAATAAGGCATTTGTAACTTAAAAGGAAGATGTTGATTTTATAGTAATTGGTTGAAAGCACTGCACAATTAATACCATAGCAAAATGAGCAACTTAAAATTGTCCAAGTCATTAGTCGACTTTTTCACAAGTAACTGCCCTTTGCCCCATTACCTGAAAGGTAGGCTAGGGTCACTGATAATGGGCAAGGAGCAATGCTTTTGTTTTCGTGGCCGGTGCGTCCCAAAAACAACTTTTGAGGTTCGCACACCAGTGGTTCCTGCGATGCCTAATCACAAAATACTTTAATATTTAAAGGTGCATAAAATTATGCCTAAGAGAATTTCAAAGCTGCAACATTGAAATTCGGAATAGTTAAGTTATAAACTACGAAACGACTAGATTCGTTTGGTGTCATTTCGAAACAACTTGTGTATATATATTGTACATATTTTTGTGGTGATAAATTAAGCAAAAGTTAATCTGGATCAAAGAGAACTGAATAAACAAGGTTCTTGTATACATGCAATCATTTCAAATTATGTATACTAAAGAACAAGTTACTCTGTGTGAATATGTCTAGAAATAATCACCACTAAGTATTTCGCCATAAGCAATGACAAACACATTATCTATCAATATCTTAATTTTCTCTTTTAGTGAAAGTTAAAAAAGGAGTGTTCTTTTCAAAATATTACATACCACTTTTATATTTTATTTTGATACCTAAAATAAAGAGAAAACATACTTGCGAGCTGATACTGCACTCTGAAGCCAACATTTGCCAACTTCCTGGTCAAGAAGTTGTCCAAGTGAAGGAAACTGTGGCTCTACCCTCTTTTTAGCTAATTCCAAAAGCACCCTGCGCAAACACAGGATTGGTTCCTTTGCCCGAGAGTTTTGTTGAACAAATTGTAATCTTTCATCCCAACTGTGCACCAAGTCTTGCACCAGAACTTGGCATTCTGTTTCTTGTTCTAGTTTTAAAATATTTCCTACTAATTTCTCTGCCATTTCAATTTCACTCATCATGTGCAACCTGAAACAAAAAGTAACGAATTATTTCATCCAGGTCAATATGAGTTTTAATTTGGAGATGGTAGCAATTCAATTTTGTGAAGACAACTGCTGAGACTATGGTGTCCAATGATAAGCCTGAACTTGCAACAGTTTTTAAGGTAATTCAGGTATTATATAAATTTTCCTCCTTTGGACTTTAATATATTTGTGGTTAAAAGTTATAATTATCATTTGCTAATTGATTCCAGTAATACTTTTGAATAACATTTTGAGTTTTGGTTTACTGATAATAATTACGTAAAAAATGAAGCTAGTTAGGGGAAGCAACAAATACTACACAAATATAATTATATGTAACAGAAACTTCACTTATCTTAAAAGAAAGTGGTGTAAATTTTCTTATCAATTGAGATCACAATTTTGTGAATATTTATCCACATCTTCAGTTGAAAACAATCTTGTTGTCAACGTTATGATCTACAGAACTGCACACAGAACACTATTTTCTGTTTTATTCAAGGAGCCTCAAAACATATATTTCTGATGAAACCTAGACATAAAAGTTTTGGGTGGAATGCGATGGTTCCTCTAGTTCAGTGGTCTTCACAACACGCAAAAACAGGTATTGGGTAAGCAGCACACCAACGAATGCACTATAGTATGGGAGGGAAGGGGAGGGGAGAGAGGGGCAAGTGATCAGCGGGGTGATAAGTATAGGTTTGTTAGTTACCTGTGTATAGACATTGTTCACGAAGATCTTCCACTCCTACGTTATTTAACCCTTCATGGGAGTAGGTCTATTTTTTTACACTATTTGAAAATGCTGCGCAAATTTTAATATGCAATTAAGTCCTGAATGTGATACGAAAATATAATCTCCAGCACTACTATGACATTGTCATGCTAGTTATTACAACAAATTAGAAGGTGATAAACGAATCAGAATGCTAGAGAGTTACGGACACCAGCAGACAGTTATAGTATGTTGTGTTATTATTGTTTTGTCTGTTGTGATTATGATTATTATTATTATTATTATTATTATTATTATTATTATTATTATTATTATTATTATTATTATTATTATTATTATTATTATTATTATTATTATTATCATCATCATCATTATTTAGTTCTATTATTTTGTTGCTGCATTAATAAGACTGTCCTAGAGTATATTATATATACTCTATATACTCTATAGAGTATATTATATATTTGTGTTAGCCTGTTAATTTCCTAGGGGAAACGGCTGAATAACTAGATCCTAATTACGTAAAATATTATTGCTTATTTAAATACATGTGAACATTGTATGCTTCGATTGTCTCTGAACGTGACTAAGGAGTTGTATGACACTACGCAAAAGCTACCACTGCACCACTGCTTACCCGTCAACAGTTCCGAGTGCACTAGCGTGCATGCAGGTAAGAGACGGCAGCACAAGGGTGCACGCTGCTGCTGATCACTGCTCTAGTTACTATACATAGCAGAGAAAGTGAAGCAAAAGACTAATATTTTAAATCTTTGCTGTATTTTAGTGAACTATTATTTATAAAAAAGCTGTAATAAAGCATTATTGACTTTGTGTCAATGTTCTCACAGTTTTACTATGAATTGCACCGTCAATACAAACCAATCAAAATCTGTTTTGAAGAACTAAATGAATAAGTATACTGTATTGCAGTTTGCCTTGCATTTGTTTAAAAGGTTTTTTAGGTTGCTAATTTTCTTTAATTTTTCTCATATTTATAGTAAATATATTTTAGAAAAACTCACGATCTTCTTTAAGCAATGATGTGTCTACTTACTTGATGATATTGGAATATCCCAATTGATATGTGCCCTTCTCAACACTTATGCTGCCTAAGGAATCCATTACAATGTTCCTCAAATCCATGATGTTGCTTTCCAGTCCTTGCTGGAAACCACCTTTAAAGTTAAGCATTGCTTTTCCAACCTTCACTCCCCATAATTTTCGCTCAGCCAATTCTGGAAATTCTTCATATAAGTCGGTCAGCTCGTCATACATTTGCATCCTCCATAATGCCTCAGCTTCTGCATCGGTCATTGTTGATGCAAGATCAGGCCTATAGGTATGGAAATCATTTAAAAATATAAGTTATTCACACTCATATGTGCTCTCAGTAACCATTTTTGTTTATTACAAATTATTTTTATGAAAACTTATTTTTTTCAATGTGCATCATATTAATTGAAATAGACCTTGTTTCATTACACGTTTTGATGTACATGAGAAGGATAGAGAAAACAGATCAATAGATTGTAAAAACTATTTGTAGTTGGTTTACTGACACTCATCACTCACTTTTTTATATTATTGAGGGACTAGTTTCAAAGGCTGTTAGCTCCATTTTTAACCTCTCTCCAACTAGCATCTGTTGTCGTCTGCTCTCCTCTCTCTGGTGGTGGAATTATGAACTTCTTTGTCAAAGAAGAGGAGAGCAGACAACAGATGCTAGTTGGAAATAGGTTGAAAATGGAGGCAGTGGCCTTTGAAACTAGTTCCTCGATAATACAAAAAAGTGACGACTGTCAATATTTATATTTATATTAATATTTATATTTGTGTAAGAGTGTCAATAAACCGACTACAAATAGCTTTTATGATTAATTTTGATGTCACTGTTACTAAATTCCTCCAAACACACATACATCAATAGATGTTTAAAACTTAGTCAAATATCCTGCCATTGAAATTTGTTCTCTTCCAATGCTATTGCAAGCAACAAGCGAACAGTGACTGCAATTTCAGAAAATGACAAAGTGTAGAAAAATTAAAACTGAAAGAGTTATTTCAAATAAATTGTATGTTCTGAAGAGGTCTACATTTTTGTTTATTTCTTACAGTCTATCCATTTTATAAAATGACTTGCAAATGAACAGGACTTTATAGGGCAATTTCAGAAAGTTCAAGATATAAACCAAAACTACTAAAACATACATCAGGAAAACAAGAACTATCCACATGGGAACAAATCTTCATTTCAAAAAATAGGAACAAAGTATTCAATTTCGACATCCCCCAGAAAGATTTGTTCAGCAAGTTCCTTGAACCGCCACCAGAGACCTATGACAAAATATCGTCAACTACACCAATGAGAGCCAGTCGATGGCTGGTTGAGGATAGAGGCAAAGTCTCTGAAACATGTTCCGGAAAAATTTAAAAGTAAGTGTTGTTTAGTGTCATTAATCGACTCCCTTTAAATTTAATTCAAGATATGTATTTAATTTATCGTTAATATTTTAAATATATGGTATTTTAATAAAAAATATTAGAGGCATCTTAGAGAAAATAAAAAAATGAAACTTTCATGTACAGGACAGTTTAGGGAGTATATGCAAATATAATAATTTGTTACTTTAAACTTCACTTATAAGAAATGATGAAACATTTCTTATAAATTGATTGGGATCGTGATTTCGTGAAAACACTCATTCACATCTTCAGCCACAGTCATAAACAACATCGTCGTCAATGTTACAATTGCTAGATGTCACTATGTGTTTGTTTGTACTACCAAAATCTGAAAATGAAACAAATTTAAAACAGAATCGACTGCTGGTATTTCAAAATTCATTATGCAATGTTTATTTTTTAAAATAAATATATTTTCCCAAACCATTAAATCTATCGGAATATATCATTGTTTTAATAATTTGACTTCCGGATTTATTTCATGGTTAAATGACCAAAAATGATCTGCTACGGCCGATTTATCAATTTGTTTATACTTAATGTTATGAAAATGTTCTTTCGTTCTGGTTTCCAAATTACGTTTTATCTTTCCAATATAAATCTTATCACAATCGAAACAACATTTGAGTTGTACAGGCATGTCCGCAGAATACCTAAAATACGATTACCAAAAAGGTTTTAAAATGAAACCTACTTGGAAGAGGAAGACATGGTCAACCTAGATTTAAATGGATGGAGAATGAGGGAATTAGGTCTGGAGGAATTTGATTGGGAGACTAGAGAAGAGTTCAGGAGGAGGATAAAAGCTTAAACTTTGGATATAGAAAGATGTTTTTACATTGTAAACCCGTTTATAACATACACTCTGCACATTTAATATCATCACTTGAAGTACCTTTCAGAAACAAATCCTTCTGCAATCCTCAGAGCAGTGAATGGTTGATCTAGATTAAGGTAACACTGCACCATCCCTTTGAGAAAATTTGGTGTTAGGCCTTGCTCTTGAAACAGGCGTTCATAACAAGCAGCTGCATCCTGAAAGGCACAAGTTCTTCAGAAACTAAAATAACATTGTATTTCATGAAATCTTGATTAATTTTCATAGATTTATTATGATGGTCTGAAAAATATACACTGATATGAAAACTCAAATTAAATTAGGAAGAGCGCTATTAAAAACTCAACAAAAGACTTACGTCAGAAATTCTACATTTGCCCAACCTTTTAAGCAATTTATTTGTATAAAGTCATTTTTTAACAACTAAGGTTGCTGCAATAATTTATACCTAAGAACTTCATTCACCTGGACTAGTTGGAACTGAAGGTAATTTGGATTAACAAAAATCTGGATAGTCTAAACAAACCATTAAATGAATATAAAGTAGTAATCTATACCACTTTATACTCTCTAATGAGAGAGTCATATATGCTTTTTGACGCTTAAACTGAATGCTGTACTAATTTATATTTTCTGAAAAACTGTTTCTTTCGTTTCAGATTTGTATTGACTTTCAGAAGCAAAAGAAACAAAACAAAAGATTAATCAGTTAAACAGAAATCTGGATTAATGAGGGCCAGATACAGAAGTTCTTGTGTCCATCAACACTGACAATTGCAATAAAACATGATATATGAGGGCTGTTTAATAAAGAATGGTCATATTTTTTTACACTCATAATTTTTCGCACTAAAATTCAATCTTATTATATTCTGTTAGCTTAATGTGAAACAAACACGCCGTAGTAGTTTCATTGTTAGTACTCCTGGTTCCCGTCTGTGAGAACCAGCCAGTTCAGACATGTTCAGTATGCGAGGAACAATATGTGGTTTTGAAACTCTGCTTTCGTCTCAACAAATCTTCAGTTGAGGCCTATACAATGTTACAGGAGGCCTATGGAGAGTCTGTTCTTCCCTACAGCACAGCTCGAAGGTGGTTTAAAATGTTTAAAGAGGAGAGACAATGAATTTCAATGGAAGGTGGGCCCGGTGCTCCAGTTACTGCTTTTACTGAAGAAAACACTGCTGCTGCCATTGTGAGAGAGGATCGACAAATTACATTAAGATCACTTTCTGAAATACTGAACATTTCATTGGGTGCCACCCACACGTTGGTGACAAAAACATTACACATGAGACGTGTTTGTGCGCGATGGGTTCCAGGACTGTTGATTACCGAACAAAAGGACATTTGCATGCAGTTAAAGTTGATGTTATAGGAAGATCCGGAGTTTCTTTCAAACGAATGAAACTTGGCTATATCATTTTGATCCTGAGAGCAAACAACAAAGCTCAGTGTGGAAATCTCCTTCATCACCAACACCTAAAAAAGCAAAAGTGGTTCAATATATCGAGATTTAACTGTATTGGAACACCACAGTGAAGCGAAAAATTATTAAATTTTAGATGAGTCGTATTTTTTACACATCAGCTTCACTTTCGTACCTATTTTGAGGACATGTTTCGCAAATCTTCGTTTGCATCTACGGCTCTTGTGCGACTGAAGCTAGATCCAGCAGTGTGGGTAATTCTGGGGTTGTTGCTGCCATCTGTTGACATTTCAGTTCATCACTAAATCAACAGATGGCAGCAACAACCCCAGAATTACCCACACCGCTGGATCTAGCTTCAGTCGCACAAGAGCCGTAGATGCAAACGAAGATTTGCGAAACATGTCCTCAAAATAGGTACGAAAGTGAAGCTGATGTGTAAAAAATACGACTCATCTAAAATTTAATAACAAAAGTGGTTGCTTCTGCTGGGAAGTTATGGTCATCTCATTCTTTGATATTCATGGAATGGTTTATCAGCATGTTGTACCTGCACACACATCAGTAACTGGACAATACTACAGGGATGTCCTGAAAACATTGCAAGTCCATATCAGGCGCTAAAGACCACATTTCCGTGAAGCAGGCTGGATGCTGCACTACTATAATGCGTGGTCGCATATTGCCAATGTTGTTGCTGAATATCTTACAAAAATCAATGTGAAGTGCATCCCTCACCCTCCCTATAGTCTGAATTTAGCCCCATGTGACTTTTTTTCTATTCCTTAACTTGAAGAAACGTCTTCGTGGGAGACATTATCCTTCATCAGAAGCAGTGGTGAAGGCTGCAGAGGTAATTTTGAAGGATCTCTAAAAACTGGTTTCCAGCATGTGTTTGAAGTCTGGCAGAAACGCTGGGACAAGCATCGCATTCAGGGGAGACTATTTTGAGAAGGACCATCAAAATTATGAGGATGTGTAAAGGTACGTTGTCAAAAAAAAAAATTGTGATCATTCTTTATTGAACAGCCCTCGTATATAAATGATTATAACTTAATATAATTTTGAGTCAAGTTAGTACTCCATTTTCCATATATTTCTAGTGTTTACTTAGAATGTATTTCATTAGGACCTTCCTAACATTCTCAGTTAGTGCCGACACAAATTAGCACTGCAATATATGGAGCATGCAGTACTAGTTCAACTCAAAGGTACATTAAAACTTATATATATTGAAGTTCAATGTACAAAATATTGCATATACAATGATTACAGAAGTTTTGAAATTTGATAACGAACAATGAATTATATTAAAATTATATAAACAACATTATTATAATAATTCCATAAGATTTTAAAAATTGCTGTACCCTTTAACATTCTTAAGTATTATATAAGTCCAATGTACATACTTAGGCAACGTGATTGGCCAAGGATCGAAGTGGGTTGTCTCTTGCCCAACTATATATATGAGGACGCTTGGTGCAATGCCACTCCAGTAACCCTGCTCGAGTCAACTTCTGAAAATGCCCAGCAGAGAGACGGGCAAAACATCAAGTGCTATTTCAGCCAATCGACCACGGCCAAAAAGCCCAGATAACACATTTTATTGGATATTATATAAGTTGCCTTTGATATTCATAATCTGTCTTTGATCTAACAAACAGTGACCATCAAGCAGAAGAACATGAGAGTTTACACAATTTCTGCTTTTTGAGCAAGGATCCTTAAACTTTTTTTTCTTTTTTTTAAGAGAAAACGAGGATTAGGTTGAAGTTAGCATTCCGCAACCTGATAACTACAGAATGTTTCTATTTTTCATCCTTATGCTTCATTATATAAGAGTCAAATTATATTTTGATATGCACCAATGTACCATTTATTGCAGTTTTCAATATCTAGGAAATATCTAGAAAATATATAGCTCATTTATTCTCTTATGTGCAGTTTCATTTAACATATATTTAAATTAAATTCTTAAATAATGACAGAGATGCACATATATGGGATTTTATATTGACAGAGAGAATCTATATGTTGTCACCAACCACATTGTGGCAAGGAGGTGCAGCCGAAGCAGATAGTGC
This sequence comes from Mantis religiosa, assembly GCA_030765055.1. NCBI lineage: Eukaryota > Metazoa > Arthropoda > Insecta > Mantodea > Mantidae > Mantis > Mantis religiosa. Next base: position 174,248,721 of record CM060955.1, on the reverse strand, counting down.
AGCGCGGAGATAAGGGAAAAACAGTGCAGCGCAGAGATAAAAGCTTACCGAGACAGATAGCTGACTAGAAAGTTTGATTTCTTGTTTGTTACAAAACATTCCAGAAATGTCTAGAAATGTGAGTAGAGGTATATAAGAGAGCCCGTGACTCACCAAGAGAGAGAGAGAGAGAGGTAATCAGAACTGCGTGTGTGTACAACTGTGTTTTGAGAGTGAACTCTTTGTTTGTGGTCAACAACCTTGTCAATTGTATTTGTGTATGTTACATAATTCTGCTACTGTAAGGGTTGATCAAAGTGTGTCTCCATGAAAATAAAGAGCATTTTGGAATTTCTACAACTGGACTTTTAATTCTACAAACCCAGAAAGTCACTATATATATAATTTTATGACCAGATCTACTGACAAAACATAACTTTGGTACACAATACATGATGAAGAAAGTAATGAAGACCTACAATAGGGCAGGTTTGAAAATATACCTAGAAGAAACAAACTATTTAGTTATTATATAATTATTTCGTTTCACTGTAGTGTTCCAATACAGTTTAATCTCGATAAACTATTTAGTGTTGACTAGTACTGCAAAGTAACAAAAAATAGCTGTAAGATAATTAAGACATGTATAGAATACAAAATGGAGCAAGTAAAAACAAAATACTTAGTACTCCCAAACCAAACAAGCCATGAATAAACTATATCCAGTTTTGTGATCAACTAACATTAATAGGAAACAAAAAATTGAAAATTCATGACTCAATAGTAGAAAGTATAGAACTGACCAACTGGGATAAGCAAAAACTTGAGACAATAGAAATGTGTTGGGATTTTAAATTATGGAGGGCTATAAATAAAGAAATAAAACAAAGAATAAATTGAGCAGATAATATTACCTAAATTGTTAAATGAAGACTGAAGGGGTATAGCCATGTAAAAAGACTGGGAATGAATGATGGCCAAAAATGACTTTGGAATGGACACTAGAGAATAAAAGGAACACATGAAGATCCCCACAGAAATGGTTGAAACAACTACTGACACACATGGGAAGATGACCTATGGCAAGACTGAGGGGAATGGGGTAGAGGATACAAGATATGGCCTTAGTAAATGTAAAAATATTAATTTAAATAAACAAGTCTTACCTGAAATTGACCTGTCATTTGATGAGCAAGAATCATTTCTTCTAGAGATGGTTCTTGTACACGGCAAGCCATTATGCCTGTTACAGCATCAGATTCATCAAGTCGTGCATAGATTTTCTGAAATTTAGGAAGTAAAATAAAGTTTGTTAAAACAACAATAAACACTAAAAGTCATTGGATAGAGTCAGACTGACTGGGATTTGAACCACGTATCTCTCAGTTTCCATCCGGTTGCTCTTAACCATTGAACTACCGTGGTTAACATGCAGACACGATACTAAATTCTCCAATTGACTCATATTTTTCCCAGTAACCACTACGGGCTCTCACATACAAGATACTCACCATTTGTGGCAACTTACTATTGTAAGTCCATAAGTCCAGTCATTAAACTGGATGGAGACTGAGAGATCTGTGGTTCAAATCCCAGCCATGGCATTGAATTTTTCAGTTTGACTCTATCTATCCAAACCTTAGCCTATGTACAGCTAGTGTGGAAGAATGATTAATTTCCATCAATTAACCTAATACTAAAGGTCATATTTGTAATTTCCAAATTGCTATGATGTATCACTTCACTTAGCCCACTCTATCCTCAGAGGCTTAACAATGCATCATCTCAGAAACATGAAATTACACAATGGAGATTTCCTCTTGTTTATTTTAGCAGTGATAACAACATAAATCAGCTTAAAGATGGTGCTAGTATTGCATACAAAGAAATAGGTTGTAATTTAAGCACAGAGCAAAGTAGGAGATAGTGAAAGTTACTGTAATTTAGCAATGGGCTAACAATTCTAGTGGCAAATAGAGCAAGTTTGGTGCAACTTCAGGTAGTCATTTTAGTCACAATATACTTATAAACTTAGTTATTAGGTTGGTGCATAAGATTGTAGTGCTTTTGTTTTGTGAGTTGGTACTCCGGTTACAAAGGGTTTATTTATCGATTGTCACTTTTTATGTGAAGTTTAACCCTTGTGCAGTCAGTTTACATATCGCAGTTTGTCATTTGATGATAATGAGTGTGGCTGTGGACATTAGAAAATGGACGATCAAGTGGACAAAGTGGAAAATTTCCAGCATATTCTTTGCTTTGAATTCAATAGAGGGGCAAAAGCAGTGGAGGCATCCAGAAACATTTGCTCCGTGTATGGGGACAATGCCATCGGCAAGAGCATGGCAAGAAAATGGCTTTCTCATTTTAAGGAGGATCATTTTGACATGAGTGACTTTCTTCATTCAGGATGACCTACAGAGAGAACAGAGCATACGACAACAGAGTTAGTTGGAAAGAGGTTGAAAATGGAGGCAACGGCTTCTGAAACTAGTCCCTCAATAATGTAAAAATGTAAATGATGAAGTGTCAATAAACCGACTACCTACAAATGTTTTTTCGATTAATTTTGGTGTCACTGTTACTAAACTCCTCCAATCATGCATAACCTTTGAGGAACTTCCTTTCAGAATGAAGATGGGCTACAAATATGGCTTGACAACTTTTTAAACTCAAAGCCATGTGATTTCTAAAAGCGAGTAACAGACAAATTACCCCAGCATTGGCAGACTTGTAAATAATGAAGGAGAATATATTGCTGATTAACATGTGTTTTAAGTGAAGGAAAATATATTGTTGAATAAATGATTGCTTAACAATGTGTTTAATGTGTTTAATTAAGTCAGTTGATTAAAACTTTAAGAACACTGCTACATACTTATGAACCAACCTGATATTAAATAAGTGATGTGGTGTCCCTAATAGTGATATCACTGTGACAAAATCCTTTTACTTGTAAGTTTAATTAAGATAACTGAAGCTATGTTGGTTTACCATGAACATCCAATGCTGCTGTTGAAAGAGATGAGGGAATTCCTTCACATACAGCTCCAAGTACATCAGAGCTCTTGGATACTCCTCACACTGATAATTGCTCTGTGCCACACTCAGGGTTGGAATCTGCTTTACAAATTCTGTAAAACATCATATTTATCTTTGCATCCTTCAATAAGTACACATGAGGTAGTATTTTAAACAAGTCATGAATAGATTTACTAATAATTGGAACTTTTTGAACAGCGAGGCTAATAAGATCAATGAAATTTTCTTATGGATAGAGTCAACATGAAAAATTCAATGTCATGGCCGGGATTTGAACCACGGATCTCCTGGTTTCCGTCCAGTCGCTCTAACCCATAGAGCTACCATGGTCAACGTGCTGTCATGACATTAAATTCTCCATTTGACTCATAATGTCAGGACTTTTTATTTAATTTAATTAATTTAATTAGGGGCTCTTGCATTCAAGATACACCATTTTTGGCGACTTACTGTCGTAGGTGTAGAGAAATGTTTAATTTCCATCAATTAACTAAAATCAATATTTCTAATTTACATTTCTCACCCCTTTTACTACTTATTGTATGAACGTGGATCCCAAGTGATGACTTCTAGTGCTTTGCACAGGTGTTACATTGAACTTGAAAGTTCCATGTGCAAGCATTGTTGAAACTACTTTACAGGCTGGTACACAATACCCAAAGAACAAAATCAGAAGCTAAAACAGTGGATATTTTAGTTCACAATATCAATTTCTTGTTAGATTCTATCTGACAGATAGACTGCACTCACAGACAAAGGTTCATAATTTTGACAGTAGATTTAATGAAGTGGAATCTACTCTTGATAAATGGCTGAAACTAAATTGCCATGTTGTTACAGAGGAAACATTTTATAATATTGGAAAAAGAATAAAATCTAAATCTGAGAAAGCTGGTGCAAGAATTAAGAATTTTGCAAAACCTAGGCTTGAAATGCCACTAAACTTTTAAAATTAAAATTCTATAGATAACTATAGTTCAGGAATTTCAATAAAGCGATAATGTGAGTAAATTTCTGTAATTGGTTGTTGAATGAGCAACCTACTGAGCAATATTTAATTTTTTATGGACAATTCACGGTTTTACTTACATGGCAATGAAGTATTATTAAGTGCTTATATAAATTCTGTTAAAAAATGTGAGTGATGTGTGGACATCATTTCCAATATATGAAGGTATATGATTATTGAGTTATAACTTCTTTTATGAACTTCAATTTAAGGGGCTATAAATATCCAAATCTTCCATCAAACAGTGTCAAGAAAAATCTTGTGATGCCGGCCATATATATTAATTATCAAATCACCAATTATGACTGGTACAACTATAAAGAAAATGGTAATTAAAACATTAGTGGTAACAATAACATAGATTTGATCAGCTTTTGACATGTTAGGCATCATTTTTACATTGAAGTTTTTTAGTTATTATATAAGTATTATCAACAAAAGTAGTCTATTCCTTAATCTATTCCTAAAACAGAAATCAACAACTGAAACACTAATTAAAATATTGCAATGAAGAACTGCAGATGTAGTAGGTTTCCTTTAAACTTCTTTAATGCCCGATTTCACCAACAGATGTTAAGACTTAACACGAGTTTAATTATAACAAAAATTGCATTTCACCAATAAGTGTTAGCTTAACACTCGTGTTAAATCTCTTGTTAAACTAACAAACCATATTTCTAATGTTAAGTCCTTAACATTTGTAAATAGTCAAGATGGCAGGCATGAACTCAGCTTTTGATGCTGATTTGCTATATTTAAGACCGTCTAAATGACATTTATAATAGAGTACAGTCTATGAGGACAAATGATGTTGAAGAGCTATCAAAGAAAATTTTCTACAGAGCAAGAGACTTCGAAACAAGCTGCTATGAAGGTTACAGTGGAAATACAAGAGAGGTTAGAACATGCATCAAAAGGAATACAGCTACTTTAAACTGGTTTACGGCCCAGGGAAACAATTAGAAGCAGGGGGTACAAAGAATTTTGACGGGACAATAAAGGCATGTAAATACTTAAATAGAGATAAGGTAAATGATTGTACAAATAATATTACTCAAGAGGCACACATTTTAAATAAAACTTTGATGGTAGGAAAGAAACGTAATAATTTTAGCCTATTTCATCAAAATGTTCAAAGTATTACAAACAAAAGGGTTTTAATAGAGCAGAATATAGTAAATATGCAACCAGATGTACTAATATTTACAGAACATGGGCTGAAAATAGACGAAATAAATGTAAATAATTATGAAAATTATACAGTAGGGTCTAGCTTCTGTAGGGAAAAACATAAAAGTGGAGGGGTAGTAATTTATGTAAAGCATGGGATTAAATACAAAGAGATAGACTGTAAAAATTTCTGCAACGAAATGTGCAGTGAACTCGCAGCCGTAGAAATAATGTTAAAAAACAGAAATCTGTTAGTAATAGGGGTATACAGTCCTCCAAATGCAAAAAAAGATACCTTTCTCCAAAGATTGGAAGAATGTCTAAATAGCACCACAAATAAAAAGAGGGACACCATAGTAATAGGTGACTTCAATATAGACGTATTAATAGAAAATAAAAAGAAAAGGTTATTGTTAGAAATGCTAGACAGAAATAATCTTACTCTGACTGAGACTGAACCAACAAGGGTAACTAGAAGCTCTGCGACATGTGTTGACCTCATGATATCAAATTTAAACAAGGAATGTTATGAAACTAAAATAATAAGAAACGGAATAAGTGACCACTATGGCCAACTAGTAGATAGTAAAATATTAGGTAAAATAAAAAATAAAATAAACAATCTGGTAGAATTTAAAAGAAAAGTAAACAAAAACACCCTAGAAATATTAAGAAACTATATCAAAGAAACAAAATGGCTTGAGATATACAAAAAATCTAATATTAATGAAAAATATGGAAGTTTTGCTAAAAATATAGAAAAATGTCTAGATACAGTAATGCCTAAACGTAGGGTAAAGGGAAAGCTAAAAAAGTGTGAAAACTGGGCTACCAAAGGTATAACTATATCTAAAAGACGTATGCAGTTTCTAAATAGCCTGAAACACACAAAACTAGATCATAAATCATACAATTATATCGAAAAATACGGAGAGACTCTTAATAAAGTAATACACGAAGCAAAAGTGCAACACAATAAAATACTGATACAAAATGCAGAAAATAAAACCAAAGCAACATGGAATATTATAAAATCATTACACAAAGAAACAAAACAAAAATGGGAAGAAAATATTTGCATTGAGATTGAAAATAAACAAATAGAGAACCCAATAACCTTAACAGAGAAATTTAATGATTATTACATCAATGTAGTAAAGACCTTAGGTGTCATAAAGTGCCAGTCTGATCAAAAATTTGAGAACAGTATTTCTAACTCAATGGTATTACGTGAAGTAACATGTGAGGAAACTTTAAAACAGATAAACGCCTTAAAATGTAAACGCTCGTGTGATTTAGATGAATTCACAAATGAAATGTTAAAGTACTGTAAATACGAACTTGCTGATGTAATTACATATATAAGTAATCAATCATTTATAACAGGAACATTTCCTAAAGCACTAAAAAAAGTAATAGTTAGACCAATATATAAGAAAAAATTGTCAAAACTAGCATTAGAAAATTATAGACCTATAACATTGTGCTCAAGTTTTTCAAAAATAATAGAAGGACTATTTCTAGATCAGTTACAAGGTTTTTGTAGGAAATATAAAATAATTTCAGACTATCAATTCGGTTTTCAAAAAAAGAAATCAACTGTACAGGCAATATGTAAAGGAAATGACATCATTATAAATGCATTAAACAGGAAAGAACATATAGTGGCAATTTTTCTGGATCTGACAAAAGCTTTTGATTGCGTAAACATAAATCAACTAATTACCAAAATAGAAAATTATGGGATAAGAGGCATACCATTAGATTGGCTGAAATCATATCTTCAGGACAGGGAGCAGTGTGTGGAAATTATACATAATTCAAATGGTAAATTGGACAAAATTAGATCCTCATTTAAGAAAATAACTTACGGTGTACCCCAAGGCTCAAAACTTGGGCCCTATTTATTCCTTATATATATAAACAGTATATTCAAAACAGTAGTAGATGCAGGGGAATTGGCCATTGGATATGCCGATGACACCACAATCATAGTGAATGGAAAAACGGAAAGTGAAGTACAAAATAAATCCAATCTTATACTTGAAAAAATTAGTAGTGAGTTAGGAAAACTAGGCATGGTAATAAATACAAGCAAAACAGAATGGATGCAAATCACCTTAAACAAAGAAACACAATCACATATGCAACTAACATTAGATAATAAAAAAATACTCGAAGTAACAAAAACTAACTTCCTTGGACTAATAATAGATAACAAACTAAATTGGAAACAACACATTGAAAAAGTAGTAAAGAAAATAAATAAGGGACTATATATTTTAAAACAGGCAGCACAACAAATGGATAGAGAAACTCTAAAGCAAATTTACTATGCAGTCATACACTCTCATTTATGCTATGGGGTGGTATTATGGGGAAATGTACAGAAAAAAGAAATGGTAAGAATATTAAGACTCCAGAAATATGCCATCAGAATAATTTGTAGATTAAAAAGGAAGGATTCGTGTAGAAATGTCTATAAAACATTAAATATATTAACATTTACAGCATTGTATATATATGAGTGCATTAAATACGTAACAAAAAATTCTAGCAACCAAAATAAAAACATGTACATACATACACATAACACAAGAACAAAACAAAATTATTTCTTAAACAGATTAAGAGGAACATTAAGTAACAAAAATATAGAAAATAAATCTAAAGAATTGTACAATCATTTACCGAATCAAATAAAACAGATAACAGAAGAAAAATTTAAACTTAAAGCAATTAAAAAGTACCTTGTAGAAAACCCAGTCTACTCTATAGATGAGTATAAAAGGTTAAATTAAAGCTTAAATAGTAAAGGTACCCTCTGCATATTTTATTATATTTCATTATTTTAATACTGTTATGTACAGATTGTATTTGTTAAACCTGTTGACGTATCCTATGTATTTGGATCATATGGATGAAAAAAAGGTTACCCTGAAGGCCGTAATTGCCATATGGGAGTGTCTAAGCTATGTAAAACTGATTACTATGACAAGCACGACTTAGATATTTAGGGCAGATCAAAACCAGTTTCCAGTAATGGACATGCTGATGATGATGTTTAGTTAGATAGATTTATTCACTGTTAATGTAACAAAGTATACATGCACCTTTGTCTGTGAGTATTGTGTTTATGTATTCTCTGTATGAAATATAGGGGATGAATAAATTAAATAAAAAAAAAAAAATTAAAATATGCTGATCTCGCCTTTGCTTCAAGTATTAATAACTTTGCAATTATATAATTCACTGAATTATGTGGATAATACACTGTCCACCTCCCGTCTTGAAACATTCAAGTCACTCGTTTCTTCTGTCCTTCACATCTTGTTTTAAATTTACATAATAATGACGAAGTTATTTCATGCTTCTAGTACTGACACATGCATTTGAATTAAATTAATTTCCAATCTTTTCCCACGTGACATCTTTCTCTTTCACATTCACTGCATCTATCCTCTTATTTTCCACAATATCATTATGCTTCATCAGCAATTCAATTAGCAATTCTTTCTCCATAGATGAGAAATATGTCCCAGGACTTCTCTTACAATTTTGATCAGCTGTGTGCAGATGAAAATGAAAACAAAAGCACACCGCAGTATGTTCAGAAAATAATACGACTTATCCATAGCCTTCTATAGCTGTAATATTTACAAGTCTCTTGGCATTAACACGTGTTTGTTAACATTTTCAGAAAACAGGTTGGTCAAATGCAAGAAATTTAACAGCTTTATTAGCTCTGTGACAATTGTTATGTTACATTTATTAATGTTGATTTTAACATGCCTTAACTTATGTCTTAAGTGCATCCCAGGTTTTCCCATTCTGCTTCCTTCCAACAAGCTCAAGCACCCTTACCTTGTACCGTGGTATACTCCTGCACAGCAGCCTCTTGATTGGCTCCATGTTTTCTAGACCATTCACGTAACCAGCGCAGCAAAAAGTCTACTAATGTAAACACAGTCTTTGTACAAGTTATGTGAGCCACTGTGGCTGTATCCTTGTGATCTACGACAGCTGGAGAATCAGGACTAAATACTTCCTCTTGCTCAGAAATGGGTACATTCATCACATGCAACATCTCCTCCAAGAGCTGCTGCTTCTGCGTCACTGAGCAGCATAGAAGTGTATGCACTGCATAGAGAAGATCTCAAGTGAGTTTTCTGTGCTAAACTTTAAAATAAATGCTGAATATTAAAGCTGATGATTACATTGCTTGTTACTAACTGTGCAGAACTGTAGCTAAATCCAAACTTATGGTTATTGGGAATAATAGTAATGTGAAGTAAAAGGATTTCTTGGTATATTCATGCAGAAATAAAGATTTTATGCTGATTAACTGTTCTTTCTCAAACCATGTACAGGCTAAAACTGGAGTAGTAAAATCAGACAGAAAAATCCATTCATGAATCATTGGCTTATTGTGCTTCTGCTTTAACAAAATGATCTACCATTGCAACATGCCAGCATGATATTACATTTCCATCCCACCCAGCCGAAAAGGAAACAAACTCGCATTTTTTTTCTAACGTGATAGTCAGAAACCTGCAAACCGGCTCCTGGTATTTTCTCTATCCACATTCTCAGTATTACTGACTGCGGCCATTATAGAAAGGTGCAAATGATACTGTACAACATTTTTAAAACTACTTGTTGTAAAATGCTCCAAATTTCCTTACAGATATTCTGTTTTAATCCTTCCACCGTGTGTGGGTTTGTCTTGTACACTTTGTTTCAAGGTACTTCACAGATATTTTTCACAGATGAGACTTGATTTCACCTTAATGGATATGTATGTACACCAAATAAGATTTATTGGAGCCCTGAGAAGTTCACAAAGTACAGCTTCATGATGTAAAAATTGGTGTGTGGTGCGCCATTAGCGGAGAAAGAGTTATAGGGTCAACTTTTTTGAGTTGACGGTTATGTCCATACATAAGTGAATAAAATTTGACCCCTCCCCCCCAATTTTTTTAGAGAACTGACAGGGAGCGTAATTTTGCTTTCTTTTAATAAGACTGCAACAGGTCATATGACCAATATTTAGATGAAAACAATTGAAGCTGTTTTTTAGGACAGAATTATTAAGAGATTTGTTGCCCCTTGTTACTCCAACTAAACCCCTGCAATTTCTATCTCTGGGGTAACTTAAAACAAGACAACCTAATACACCCTGCTACTATGGTGAGTGATTGAAAGTTTCCTAAAGAAGTGCCAAAATTGTATGGACGACAGTGGCCATTTTCAGCATCTCCTTTAATAAAGCTGGTAAATAAAGCCTTTAAAAGTAATACAAAATTGAATTGAGAATATATTGACACATTGCTTCACTCACACTGTTTATTCACAGGACATGTTTCAAGAGCTCTTGCTCCTATCCTCAGCTGATACTCGAGTCGAGTATCAGCTGAGGATAGGAGCAAGAGCTCTTGAAACATGTCCTGTGAATAAACAGTGTGAGTGAAGCAATGTGTCAATATATTCTCGATTCAATTTTGTATTAATTTGTGCTTCACTGTCCCTACGCTTCTTTCAAGTTTATCCTTTAAAAGTAGTTAAAATGTTGTATGATTTCATCCACACTTTTCTCTGATAGCAGTAGTCAGTGACGAGCACTGAGGAAGCAGACAGGCATAAGAATGCACAGCCAATTCAGAGGTTTTTGACTCTCCTGTTATATACAAGGCATTTTCAAATTAATTTTGATATAATATACCATAATGGAGCTCTCTAATAAGTACTTTATATCCCCCACTTCATAGTTAACCACTATTAGATCAATGTTGTTTTTTCATATATACTATATCTAGCTGAAGTAGGAAAGCTAGAATCAGATTGAAACATAGCCAGGATTTGAACCACAGATGGGATGTTGAAGTTAGATATCTTCAAAAAATACAATGTCAAGTCAACTGGCAATTCCGCCCACATAGCTTCTACAATGAGCCCCACATCAGTCGGACAAGAACTTGAGAACTGAAACTATAGATAGACTGTGAACAAAATGCAGTTGGAGGCATGGCTTACCAAAACTGAAGCCCTCTAGCTTGCCCCCTCTACCATCATTTTTGGTTGCCTCTCCTCCATCGCAGGGGCTGCATTACTCAACTGTGTAACTTACTTTCACATTCACTGTTAGATCAACTCTCTGCATTTTCTTGTTCCTCAGGGTTTACAGAAACTATGATATTATCTATTTCTTGATCGATTGTGAGATCAAAATAGCATTAAAATACACCAGCTATAGTAAATGTTTTAAATTGGTTTAAAGTAAATAAGTTGCTTGTAAATGAAGAAAAAACAATAGCACTAAATTTTCAGTATAAGGCTTGTAGAAAAATGGAAAACCCTTGCATCAGAATTGGCTCCAGATTGATAAATTTTGAACAGCAAACTAAATTCTTAGGACTAGTGGTAGACAAAAATTTAAGTTGGGACAAACATATAGAAGAGTTAGTAGAGAAGCTGAGCCGTGTTTGTTTTGTTTTACATCAGCCTAAGCCTCGAGTAGAATTTACTGCACTCAGAACCTGTTACTTTGCTTACTTTCATTCACTACTATCATATGGACTACTATTGTGGGGAAATACTACAAATAGTAAGATGATATTTAATCTAACAAAAGAAAGCGTTACGAATTATGGTTGGTAATCCAAAAATGGAAAGCTGCAGAAATCATTTCAGAGATTTGAATATCTTGACCCTACCAAGTTTATATATGCAACACTTATTGATTTACATGAAGACTAATACTGCGAACTATGTCATGAATGCTAAACTACACACCCATAACACACGTAATAAAGACAAATTATACATATTCCATTGTGTAAGGACTATGATACAATATTGATTACACACATATATTCATAAAACAAAACTATTTGAGACTTCTGCCAAATACATGGGTTTAAAGCTATACAACCACTTGCCAAATCAATTAAAAAACATACCCTCTATAAATAAGTTTAGGGCAGAGCTACACAATATCTTTAAAAAAAATCAGTTTTACTCAGTAAATGAATACTTAGAATACAAATCAGGTAAACTATAAATTAATCAGTTTTTTATGCGTAATTATACTAATGTATTCTATTTCTATTCTTGTTTCGTGTGTCTGAGATTGGAAGACTCATCAATGAAGAGTTTTAACTGACCAAAGCATTAAAATTAAGTGCAATACTAGAGTCCGTGTCTGAGTTGATCTGTTATTGTACTCTAGTGTCTTAATGTTTTTCAAGTGTGTATAGTAATTTGTGTAAATTATCTGTAAACTTTAGATTGTAAATACCTCATAGATGAATTGTAAATAGTGTTAAATACTCTAACTATATTGACAATGCCTATAATTCTGTATGAATTCCTGTGGCTAATAAACATTGTATTGTATTGTTTCATGTTTTGTATGATTTGTGCTGTTGCATATGAGGGAGGGAAGGGAGTCACGTCATGCTTGCATGGTGAGGAGGGGTGTGCATGCTGAGCTTGCGCATGCGCACACAAACTGCATTTTATTTGTGGTCTATCTATAATTGTTCCAGTCTTCCTACTGACTCATATAATTTATTATTGGAATTTGCTTCACTGTTTCCAACTTCTACACTAATATTTGTGTTGTATGATTTTACATTTGTATCTCTAACTCAATTTTGATTGTAAGTAGGTGGTTTTCTAGAAATGGAAAACATATATGACACAAAAAATAGGTAATCAAAATGCACAAAACTTACACAATATGTATGGCAAGAAGAACTGAAGCGTTGCAAGATCTCTTTTGAGACTCACTAAGCATGCTTCAAACACGGCTCGAACCTTGGAGTCATCTATCATGGTAATCATTTTATACGACCAGTCGCTTGCCCAGGCCAGAAGTGTCATTTTATCACTTGATCTAAAATTACAGTCATTGTAACATTTACTACACAATTTTGAAAACAACAGAACATGTTAAAGTAGTGTGTGAATTCAATTCATACACAAATAAATTTGGGAAGCACAATTACATTAGAACAACCACTTAAAGATACTAATGTATAAGGGGCATTCAAAAAGAAACGAGCCATAGTCAGGAATGAGCAAACCGGTTACAGGATAGTAATATTATGGCATGTGTAACTAAGAGTGGTTCCAACAAGAGCGTGGAAGTTCACAGCCTGTTGCTAATGTCACCCAAACATGTGTGCAAGTCACATGACTATACACACCTGGCAGAGACATGCATCAATTGTCCTACGCTGTCATTCGCATTGCAAACAGTGAAATGGAGGCATCATAAGAAGAGAAAACAGGTGCTGTTTGTTTTATGACAGTGGAAGGAGTAGGTGGTATAACACATTCATCAATGAATCTGAGTGCAGAGGGTCTCCTCCCATTAGCCCTGTCCCTGTAGGAACAAGACCCGGGCCTCTTTAAACCAGGGAGTATCCGAGCTGTCCCAAAGGGCGCTCGGCATCCTCCGTGGGGCTTTCCATTAGGGCAAGACCTAGTTTCCTAACAAGCCCCCCCATCTGGTCCTAGGGACACAAGACGGGACGGAAGTGGATACGCCACTTACGCGCGTCAACACTCAAGGTGAAGACTACCGATATGACCTCGGTGGGGCCGCCTGGTGATCTAGCACACCTTCTACTAGCTGAGCAGGCTAGTACCCGGAAACTTAATGGCTTCCCTCAACCCCGTCCGAAGACGTACCCAATCTCCCACGGGTATCGGGAACACACTGCCCCCTCGAGACCAACCCATTCCGAACAACTCTCGAAGGAGGGGCTCGGCTGTTCGGCCCGAGGTTCCTCTAGTAACATCAGAGGTACCACGAGTGCTAAGGGTCCGCAGCGCCCGCACTTTGGCAGCTGAAGGGGACGGATCCCCTCCCCTACGGGACATTCATCAATGAATGTCACAAGTGTAAGGCGAACACTGCATGTCCCTTGCAAGGGTCAAGGCATACACAAGCACTTCAGGGAAGGACAGGTGTCGTTAGCCAACAGTGCACAGTGTAGCACCACACTGCATTACCGATGACATCGTCCAGCTGGTTGATGCACTCATTACCCAGGACTACCGAGTGACAGTGAAAGTCAAAACCGCCAAGGTCAGATTGAGGATCAGAAGTGTTCACAGCATCATGAAGGAAAGACTGCACTTGTGCAAAGTGTGCGCCCAATGGGTGACACAGTTTTCAACCACACCAGGAAGCATGACAAATGGCCCACTGTCTTGGTCATCTGCAGCACTATGTTAGGGAAGGGAATGAGCTCCTGACACGAGTGGTGGCTGGAGGCGAGTCATGGTGTCATCACTTCAAACCAGAATCAAAATGACAAAGTCTCCAGTGGAAGCATCCAGGGTCACCACCATCAAAAAAATCCAAGGCCATCCACACAAGTGCAGGAAAGGTTATGCTGATGTTCTTCTTTGACCAAGATGGCCCCCTTCTAATACACTTACTGCAGCACAGGACAATAGTGGGCACTCCTGCAGAAATTCAAATGGGAGGTTCTCGGCCATCCTCCATACAGACCTCTCTCTCTGTGATTACACCATTTTTGATCCTCTTAAAAAGGCTCTGAGGGTCAAATTATTCACCTTGGACAACGACGCCCAGCTGTACGTGCGGAACTGGCTCACATCGCAGCCCCGGGACTTTTATGAGACAGCCATTCACTGCCTTGTGTTACAGTGGGATAAGTGTCTCAACAGGCAGGGTCAATACTTCTGACATAAAGGAACTGGCTCACATTGCAGCCCCAGGACTTTTATGAGACAGTCATTCACCGCCTTGTGTTACAGTGGAATAAGTGTCTCAACAGGCAGGGTCAATACTTCTGACATAAAGGAACTGGCTCACATTGCAGCCCCAGGACTTTTATGAGACAGTCATTCACCGCCTTGTGTTACAGTGGGATAAGTGTCTCAACAGGCAGGGTCAATACTTCTGACATAAAGGAACTGGCTCACATTGCAGCCCCAGGACTTTTATGAGACAGCCATTCACCGCCTTGTGTTACAGTGGGATAAGTGTCTCAACTGCCAGGGCCAATACTTCTGACATACAGGAACTGGCTCACATTGCAGCCCCAGGACTTTTATGAGACAGCCATTCACCGCCTTGTGTTACAGTGGGACAAGTGTCTCAACAGCCAGGGCCAGTACTTCTGACATACAGGAACTGGCTCACATTGCAGCCCCAGGACTTTTATGAGACAGCCATTCACCGCCTTGTGTTACAGTGGGATAAGTGTCTCAACTGCCAGGGCCAATACTTCTGACATACAGGAACTGGCTCACATTGCAGCCCCAGCACTTTTATGAGACAGCCATTCACCGCCTTGTGTTACAGTGGGACAAGTGTCTCAACTGCCAGGGCCAATACTTCTGACATACAGGAACTGGCTCACATTGCAGCCCCAGGACTTTTATGAGACAGCCATTCACCGCCTTGTGTTACAGTGGGATAAGTGTCTCAACTGCCAGGGCCAATACTTCTGACATACAGGAACTGGCTCACATTGCAGCCCCAGGACTTTTATGAGACAGCCATTCACTGCCTTGTGTTACAGTGGGATAAGTGTCTCAACAGGCAGGGTCAATACTTCTGACATACAGGAACTGGCTCCCATTGCAGCCCCAGGACTTTCATGAGACAGTCATTCACCGCCTTGTGTTACAGTGGGATAAGTGTCTCAACAGGCAGGGTCAATACTTCTGACATAAAGGAACTGGCTCACATTGCATCCCCAGGACTTTTATGAGACAGTCATTCACCGCCTTGTGTTACAGTGGGATAAGTGTCTCAACAGGCAGGGTCAATACTTCTGACATACAGGAACTGGCTCCCATTGCAGCCCCAGGACTTTTATGAGACAGTCATTCACCGCCTTGTGTTACAGTGGGATAAGTGTCTCAACAGGCAGGGTCAATACTTCTGACATAAAGGAACTGGCTCACATTGCAGCCCCAGGACTTTTATGAAACAGTCATTCACCGCCTTGTGTTACAGTGGGATAAGTGTCTCAACTGCCAGGGCCAATACTTCTGACATACAGGAACTGGCTCACATCGCAGCCCCGGGACTTTTATGAGACAGCCATTCACCAACTTGTGTTACAGTGGGATAAGTGTCTCAACAGCCAGGGTCAATACTTCTGACATACAGGAACTGGCTCCCATTGCAGCCCCGGGACTTTCAAGAGACAGTCATTCACTGCCTTGTCTTACAGTGGGACAAGTGTCTCAACAGCCAGGGTCAATACTTCTAACATACAGGAACTGGCTCACATTGCAGCCCCAGGACTTTTATGAGACAGTCTTCACCGCCTTATGTTACAGTAGGACAAGTGTCTCAACAGTCAGGACCAATACTTCTGACATACAGGAACTGACACACATTGCAGCCCTGAGACTTTTATGATACAGCCATTCACCGCCTTGTGTTACAGTGGGATAAGTGTCTCAACAGTCAGGGCCAATACTTCTAACATACAGGAACTGGCTCACATTGCAGCCCCAGGACTTTTATGAGACAGCCATTCACTGCCTTGTGTTACAGTGGTACAAGTGTCTCAAGAGTCAGGGCCAATACTTCTAACATACAGGAACTGGCTCACATCGCAGCCCCGGGACTTTTATGAGACAGCCATTCACTGCCTTGTGTTACAGTGGGATAAGTGTCTCAACAGGCAGGGTCAATACTTCTGACATAAAGGAACTGGCTCACATCGCAGCCCCGGGACTTTTATGAGACAGCCATTCACTGCCTTGTGTTACAGTGGGATAAGTGTCTCAACAGTCAGGGCCAATACTTCTGACATAAAGGAACTGGCTCACATCGCAGCCCCGGGACTTTTATGAGACAGCCATTCACTGCCTTGTGTTACAGTGGGATAAGTGTCTCAACAGTCAGGGCCAATACTTCTGACATAAAGGAACTGGCTCACATCGCAGCCCCGGGACTTTTATGAGACAGCCATTCACTGCCTTGTGTTACAGTGGGATAAGTGTCTCAACAGGCAGGGTCAATACTTCTGACATAAAGGAACTGGCTCACATCGCAGCCCCGGGACTTTTATGAGACAGCCATTCACCGCCTTGTGTTACAGTGGGATAAGTGTCTCAACAGGCAGGGTCAATACTTCTGACATAAAGGAACTGGCTCCCATTGCAGCCCCAGAACTTTTATGAGACAGTCATTCACCGCCTTGTGTTACAGTGGGATAAGTGTCTCAACAGGCAGGGTCAATACTTCTGACATACAGGAACTGGCTCACATTGCAGCCCCAGGACTTTTATGAGACAGCCATTCACTGCCTTGTGTTACAGTGGGATAAGTGTCTCAACAGTCAGGGCCAATACTTCTAACATACAGGAACTGGCTCACATCGCAGCCCCGGGACTTTTATGAGACAGCCATTCACTGCCTTGTGTTACAGTGGTACAAGTGTCTCAACAGCCAGGGCCAATACTTCTAACATACGGGAACTGGCTCACATCGCAGCCCCGGGACTTTTATGAGACAGCCATTCACTGCCTTGTGTTACAGTGGTAAAAGTGTCTCAACAGCCAGGGCCAATACTTCTAACATACGGGAACTGGCTCACATCGCAGCCCCAGGACTTTTATGAGACAGCCATTCACCGCCTTGTGTTACAGTGGGATAAGTGTCTCAACAGCCAGGGTCAATACTTCTAACATACGGGAACTGGCTCACATTGCAGCCCCAGGACTTTTATGAGACAGCCATTCACCGCCTTGTGTTACAGTGGGATAAGTGTCTCAACAGCCAGGGTCAATACTTCTGACATACAGGAACTGGCTCACATTGCAGCCCCAGGACTTTTATGAGACAGCCATTCACCACCTTGTGTTACAGTGGGATAAGTGTCTCAACAGCCAGGGCCAATACTTCTGACATACAGGAACTGGCTCCCATTGCAGCCCCAGGACTTTTATGAGACAGCCATTCACCGCCTTGTGTTACAGTGGGATAAGTGTCTCAACAGCCAGGGCCAATACTTCTGACATACAGGAACTGGCTCACATTGCAGCCCTGGGACTTTTATGAGACAGCCATTCACTGCCTTGTGTTACAGTGGTACAAGTGTGTCAACAGCCAGGGTCAATACTTCTGACATACAGGTACTGGCTCACATCGCAGCCCTGAGACTTTTATGAGACAGCCATTCACCGCCTTGTGTTACAGTGGGATAAGTGTCTCAACAGCCAGGGCCAATACTTCTGACATACAGGAACTGGCTCACATCACAGCTCCAGGACTTTTATGAGACAGCCATTCACTGCCTTGTGTTACAGTGGGATAAGTGTCTCAACAGCCAGGGCCAATACTTCTGACATACAGGAACTGGCTCACATTGCAGCCCCAGGACTTTTATGAGACAGCCATTCACTGCCTTGTGTTACAGTGGTACAAGTGTGTCAACAGCCGGGGCCAATACTTCTGACATACAGGAACTGGCTCACATAGCAGCCCCAGGACTTTTATGAGACAGCCATTCACCGCCTTGTGTTACAGTGGGATAAGTGTCTCAACAGCCAGAGCCAATACTTCTGACATACAGGAACTGGCTCACATTGCAGCCCCGGGACTTTTATGAGACAGCCATTCACTGCCTTGTGTTACAGTGGTACAAGTGTGTCAACAGCCGGGGCCAGTACTTCTAACATACAGGAACTGGCTCACATTGCAGCCCCTGGACTTTTATGAGACAGCCATTCACTGCCTTGTGTTACAGTGGTAAAAGTGTCTCAACAGCTAGGGTCAATACTTCTGACATACAGGAACTGGCTCACATTGCAGCCCCGGGACTTTTATGAGACAGCCATTCACTGCCTTGTGTTACAGTGGTAGAAGTGTCTCAACAGCCAGGGTCAATACTTCTGACATACAGGAACTGGCTCACATTGCATCCCCAGGACTTTTATGAGACAGCCATTCACTGCCTTGTGTTACAGTGGTAGAAGTGTCTCAACAGCCAGGGTCAATACTTCTGACATACAGGAACTGGCTCACATTGCAGCCCCGGGACTTTTATAAGACAGCCATTCACCGCCTTGTGTTACAGTAGTACAAGTGTCTCAACAGCCAGGGTCAATACTTCTGACATACAGGAACTGGCTCACATTGCAGCCCCGGGACTTTTATGAGACAGCCATTCACCGCCTTGTGTTACAGTAGTACAAGTGTCTCAACAGCCAGGGTCAATACTTCTGACATAAGGGAACTGGCTCACATTGCAGCCCCGGGACTTTTATGAGACAGCCATTCACCGCCTTGTGTTACAGTAGTACAAGTGTCTCAACAGCCAAGTCTAATATTCTAACATACAGATAATGTTTCTGTAATTATGTCTCCGGCTCGTTTCTTTTTTAATGCACCTTATATTTTAAAAAAATTTGTGGCATTATCCATTTCCAAGATATACATTGTATTTATTAAATTTTTTCAATATATCATTTTTTAAGTGGTGCTGATTCTTGGTTGTTTTTCATATTATGGAAACTATGGATTTTTGGGCCAACATATGACTACCTTTTTATTTTAAATGTCTGACCACTGATTCACTACATAATGAAAGTATTTCTGCAAAGGTTGATCTTGATTAAGTAAAGAGAAAAAGAATCTTTTGTAAGAAGTCTGTGGATGGTATATAAAAATAAGGGATAATAGGTAAAGTCAACATGAAAGAATTTGTAAATAGTGAAGCTAGTGTTCCTGCAAATGTTGTTTCTCTGATAGTTGTAATTCATAGTAGATTCCTGCTAATGTTATTTCACATCATACAATAACTCACATGTACTCAACCTAAAAGGTGACAGAAGATACCAACCCAAATATAGGATGAGGCCAACTCTGACTTGGATTTAAAGTGTTTTTATAGCATGATGTAAGCAACGGTATCATTATTTCTCTAATGTCCTCTGGAAATGACTTCCACAGCTTTTCCTTAGGTGTACCTGGTTGAGATGAAATACCATAGACCTTCAGGAGCTCCTAAAATTGAAAATTAAAAGCTCTTTACAGAAATATTTCATTGAGATTATCAAGACATTCTACATTTCCTCAGATCTCACAAAAACATACATGCACTTATGTAGAGTCAACTCAAATTTAACAAAGAATACAAACACATCAACACTACTTTAACCATTAGCACCCAATTTATTTTTTATATGTTATTCCTAATTTTGGAAAGCTGTATCCTGGCAACACAATTTATGAAATATTAAGAAATGTTGTTCACTTAGGTCTTAAATGTAAAATTTTGAGCTACCCTTATTTGAGGGTACTGGTCGCTTGGCATTTGATTTATCCTTACACTCGTTATTAGCAAATGACAAGGAATACGAAATTGGTAATAATTAACTCATAACATTTCAAAATTATTATTCTAAATAACTTACATTTTCAAAAGTTTTAACCCAAAATCTTCCAAAACCAAATTTAGTTAAGGCCTAATACGATATTTGAGAAAACATTCCACACAGAGCATAACATTACACTTTCTAAAGTCAGTTTAGTTAACGCGTGTGCAGTTCGGCTGCCTCCTTTGATAAACCCTTATAATCGTTTTACAACACCGGTCCTCCTTCTCCCCAGTCCTTTCTGCAAGGTTATCACCCTTCTCATACGAGGTTTCATCTAAATAAATTATCTTATGTCCATTACTGCAAAACTTCCTTAAATTTGACAAATTATATATATGTCGCCAAGCTACAATTCTACTGGATTCCATAATAACCCTTATCTTATTCAAAGTGCAGAATTTGAAACCCAGCTCCTTAAGGAGGCCGCGCAAAGTGCAGTGCCCATAAGGAATTATCACAAATTTCTTGCAAATGTGCAACCAATTCATCTAAGGTGGGCGCTCTCCATTTTGCACAGAATCTATAAATTTCTCGGTGAAATAAATCACATGTGAAATTGTTGAAATGTTAGAAAAACATTTGCTTTTGTTTTCACACTTGATCGACGTATTTGTTATTCCTTTTGTCACAATTTTTCTTACTGTATTTCTGTGAATACCCAGAATTTATCAGGTTCATTGCATGACCGCTTACCAAGATTATTTTTCAGCACATATTTATATATTATGTGTTCAAAACAAGCACTTGAACTTGCTTAGAAAGAGTTCCCGCTATAACTTTGAATTTTTAGGCTTCTCCAGTAACATAACTTGGCCCAGCAACACTTTCCAATTCATTCACACTGTTGTCTTCACTTTATTTTCACTTGACTGAAAGTTATCTACTACTTCATTTGCATTTAGCACAGCATTTCCCTCCCATGGTCTCCACATCGTCATACAATGAATTTCTGCACGTAATGAAACAGATCAACTGGAAGTTGGAAATTTGGCAACTGAGACTCCACGGGGAGTAAACATGCGACCGTCATTTCCAGAAAATCAGGGTTGCTATTGGTCCTCAACGACAGTGTTCCATTTCTGAAGTGTGGAGATAGATTTATGATGGTCATTACTGGGCGGTAGGGTCTGTTTCCTTTGAGATGCAACTGTACTTGCGTTGACTAGACAGACTTTACAAGATGTTCCAGGCTTTCCTTTACAATTCTCAAACTGGCACATTCTTTCCCTTTCACTTTTGAATGCAGGGGCAACATTAAGGAAAGGCATAAGAAGAGATGAAGTAGAAGAAAGCATTGTATTTGGAGCAAATGAGAGTTTAAAGCATTGGCAGAATGTGAGGAAGTAAGAGAAGGGAGGGAAGGAACATGGGACAATATGAATAGAAAATTATTGCAATAAAAGTGTTAAATACAAGGAATAAAAGAGTAAAAAATATAGGGGAACTCTTAGGGAAACTCAAGATGTGGAAGAGGAAGGTTAAGAATCGAGAGAAGGAAGGTAAGGAAAGCAAGTATTGTCGTGCTGCTCAAACCGTTACCATGGATTTATCTTTGACAATAGAAACCTTTCAGATAAGGCACTGATTATTCTTGTAAGAGTGAGAGGGGAACTGCCGCTGCTTCCCAGCCCTGTGTTAAGCACCAATGAATGCATCACTTCAGCCAATGGAATTTGCAGGAATCACAAATGACAGATGTTTACTCCACGTGGAGTAATCAGTGCGTTATCTGAGAGGTATCTATTACCAAAGATAAATCCATGGTAACAGTTCGAGCAGCACGACTGTAACCCAGGGTGTGACAGCCCATATAGAGCTAGGACCTACCAACCCAGCTGTTGGCCTCACGCCCACATAGGCAACATAGAAGTGGGCGATCATCCAACCAATACAGGGAGGAGATATGATCAGCATCTCGGCATCCCCACCTGGAATGTTGGTTTTCATCACCAGGGCTGCTTACCTATCATAATCTCCTCAATTTCCTCACTATGCTGAGCGGGCACCGGTCCTATACCCGGGGGGTGGGATTGATCCCAGGCCGCTTGCTGTGGCAGGGAGCCAAGGCATGATGCCTTAGCCCACTACCCCACGGCGCAGGACATGGAAAGCAAGAGCAATTGAAATAAAGGAAAGTAATGGCTACCAAAATTGCTAAAGGAAAGGTAACCAAAGTAGAGGAAAGACACCTGATATATACTGTACAAAGGCAATATGCAAAAAAGAAATCTTGTTAGAAGGATGTAACTTTATATAGCTAAGTACAACAAATTCTATTGTATTCTAACACTGTATTTTCATTTCTGCAACTGCATAAGTCATTCCAGGTTTGATTACCACTATTACACACCTACAGAGAAGAAAGGCAACTATCACATAATTACATTAAGCAACTATTGCATAACTACTGAAGAAAACTGTAATAAAACGTATTTGATAACAGAGCAGGATGCTGAGAAAACTGTAATAAAACACACTTGATAGGAGAGCAGGATGCTTACCTGGATTGCAAGAGAGAAAGAATCCATTGTTTGGGTATCCCTTGCTGATTGAATAGCACGAGCCAGATGAGAAAGTGCAAGGACTGCAAACTCATCATCAGTTACTTTAAAAGGGAAGCAATTGCCTTCTGTGGAAGAAATATAAAAACATTAAATAGCTGAACAAATGAGAGTTAGGTAACTTTTGCAACATCATATGAACAACCTCATCATTGATAACTTTGTCACTGAAAAATAAGCTCTATAATTATACTGGAATTTACTTCCATCTCTTCGAACTGGGTGAAGCAGCTGCTAAAGTGGAGGGAATATCAATATCACTTGTGCTGTTCTTGATACATCTGTGCCTATATTTTAGTTTACAGATTAAGAAAAATAAAAATCACTCAATTCTTTATCTGTTTCCTGCAATATCTATATCATCTCTTCCTTAGACACTGCTTTTTTACGGCTATTATAGTAAAACTGCGAAAATCTACACTGGCTAAAACTGGGTACAGGAAAAGTTCTTCAGAAATCAAAACAAAGTTCAGACATTCTGGATTTTCTGACTACTGCAGCTATAAACTATACAATATTTTACAGGCACTTTTCAAAACTTTCCAAATAACTAAAGTACACATTATCATTATAAATTAAATTGAATCACATCATACAAATGAGTCAGGTGGCCGCTGGGGCACTGTGTTAATGTCTGCTGATATATAATAGAAATGCAATTTTTGTACTTCACTGACTCATTATTTGCCAATGCTTTATCTGGCTGCACATAATGCTACGCAAAACAGAAGGAAACATTCATTCCTGATTGGCCTAACTTTTTGGGAACACATCCAGGAAATATCGCATCGGTCGTGCGGTGCCTCGGCATCGCTATACTCTGTGTGACGGTCTGTGATATCTGTTTCCTGAAGTTGCACCTTTTTCAGGCTCTAGTCCTCCCTATAATGCTTTACGCGTGTGAAGTCTAGGGCATGGCCGCAGGCTCCAATCTGCTACTGCTCCAACGTGTATAGAATAAATGTCTTCAGATTATTTATTCTGTATACAGAAGGTTCCCCGTGAGATTACTTCACGAGGCTTCATCCTTCCATTATGTGGAGGATGAAATTAGGCGCTGGGCCTCCAAATTTTATGAGAGATTACCTCAACACCAGAGCACCCTAATTAGATCTCTTGGGGACTCTTTACCAAGTGAGCGTCCCTTAAAGCAATACTGGCTACCCCGCATGGCTTGCAGACACTACCGGTAACCATAGGGCATCCATTCCAGCCTAAAAAAATTACAATCACCCAAGATTTTTGTCTGGATACTTAAATTTCTGCTTTTCCTAGTTGATTAACTTATCTACCAGCGGTGCACGATGGCCATAGCACCCGAGTCTTCAGTCGTTGAGGAGCAGCATGCTACCTCCTTTCTTTCCCCCTACATAATTTTCACCCGACATCCTGCAACATTCACATCCCGTCACTAAGTGGTTAAGCTCTTTCCAGAGCAGGTACATGACTTAACCCACTTCGGGCTGTTCCTCAGCCTGCCAACAGCTGTGTGTTTCCTGATCCTTATAGAATTGTCATCTTTATGAAACTTTCTACGCAAACCATAGGTTTTTAAGATGAAGAGGCAGAAGGACATTACAATACATTTGTATATGATGTCTGAAAATTTATAAATGCAAATATATAATTTTATTCCATTGAGAGCTTTTCCAAATGGTAGAAGTGTACAGCATATATAGCTGCTATCCCAAAGCAACATCAAAATTAAGGCAACTGTAAGTAAAGTATACTAACCATCCTGAAAGCTGCAACGAGGTAAATTTCCAGGGTCTACTGCCCCAATTTCCCCAATGCACTCGCTGCATGCTAATCTTACTGCAAAGTCAGGTTCTCTTCTAAGAACCACCAAGGCATTTAGGACCTGTACAAAATACAAGCAAGACACATGTACCAGTA
The DNA here is from genome assembly GCA_030765055.1 of Mantis religiosa. NCBI lineage: Eukaryota > Metazoa > Arthropoda > Insecta > Mantodea > Mantidae > Mantis > Mantis religiosa. The sequence continues at coordinate 174,223,677 of CM060955.1, read as the reverse complement.
ATAGTAATAGTAATTTATTTCCTTTTACATCAACAAATGGAAATACAAAATCAAGATTACAATTATAAAATCCATACTGAAAAATGCCATATATTCTTAAACCCTGGAAATCCTATCATGTTGCCCACCATTGACTAATAATTCGGTCCCCATACACCTAACCCTGGGTTTTTGTGTATTGGAGGCCCTCTGCTCCTTTTTACACTTTTTGTCATTTCACCTATCCCACTCTACATTTTTCTCTTAATTGTTCTTAGCCATCTCTCTTTAACTTTCCCTAAATAATTCCCTATATTTCTCCTGTTCTTTTCTCCTTTTACTGACAACATTTTTCTAATTACTACTTCACCTCCCAAATTGTCCCATTTACGTAGCCAAGCCTGCTCTCTCCATATCTTTGTTTGACTACAATTTAATATACAATGGAAATCTGCATTCTCTTCTCCACACAATGGACATTTATCTAGCTCCCTATCTTGACCTATACCTTTCAAGTTTCTCACTCCTGTTCTCACCCAAGCAAAACCTTCTCGCCCTAACTTACTACATATATCTATATATCCTTCCCTCCCCCAGGTTGTTTTTATTTCTCTATATAATCTCAGTGAGCTTTTGTCACTTGTATTGGCAAAAATGTCTTGTCTGTCAATATCTTATAATCTTAGCTTAACTTCTTTCCAGAAGCCTCTATACCCATACTCTGCATTTATCCAAGAATGACCCATACCTATCTGCTTCAACAAGTCATACATTTTATGTGCCCAAGACCCACCCCAGTTACTTCTCTTTTGAATATGAAAACATTCTTTAATAATATTGCCATCTTCCTAGTTAGTGATTCTGTATAAGTATTTAATTGCCCTTGACAAGATTTTAATTTTAGTAGAATGCCTACCTAGTTCTAATTGTGCTGCCCCATTAGGTGATGCTATTGGTAATCCCAATATGTATTTACAAAAGGATCTATGCACTCTATCAGTCTCTCTCCAAGCCTCATGTATTCCCCATACCTCTGATCCATGTAACATTCTATTTTCTACTACTGCCGTATAAATCCTCTCCAACCATTTGACATTTATATCTGGCAGTTTACTGTAGCATGATCTTACTCTCATGGCCATTTTACCTTTTGCCACAGACATCTTTTGTTGTTCCTTCCAGCTGCCAACTGAACTCAACCTTGTACCCAAATAATCAAATCTCCGTACTACCTCTATTTCTCTTCTATTAACCTCCCATTTCTCATCCTTACGCAACCTGTATCCTTTTTTGAAGACATTAATCTTTGTTTTGTTTTCATTCACTTTCAAACCCCATTTATTGCAATAAGAATTGGCTGCCTCAATTGCTCTTCTCAGCCCTCCACTTGATATGGACCCAATGTACCAGTATATTTTTCATGTGTTACAGTAAATGTGAGTGAAGGATCCAAAAATGCTAATGATACAGGCAACATGACTTGCATTTGGACAAGTTAAGTTTTGAAAGGTACAATCAGAACTGAAAAATTCAATGCCATAGACAGGATTTAAACCATGGATCTTATCTCTAGCTCTGAGCTACATGGCAATAACTAGTATGACATTAAATTGTCTAACTAATAAATCACATTTTCCAAGTAGACCACAAGGAAATCTCAAATAAAAGATCCCATAATCCAATGGCAACTTAAATTCATAAGTACTTAAGTCCCAGGCTTTTCAAGATTTTATTACAGCTTCCATTTATAAAGGAAATCAATAATATTGGTTGTTCTGACATACACAATGTAGGGTAAAGGGAGGTACTTTTGTGACATAGGCAATTTTGTGATACTTTTTCGAAGGGATGTCACAGAGAAACCAGTTGGTGTTAACGCGCCTGCCGATAACTCCTGAGCTCTAGGAACAAATATGTCAACTACTTACAGTGAAAGACGAGTTAACACCAACTGGTTTCTCTGTGACATCTCTTCGAAAAAGTATCACGAAATTGCCTATGTCATGAAAATACCACCCTTTACCCTACACAGCAACAAAGTAAATTATATCAATTATAAATCAGTATCATTGATTGTCCTTATAAGTAAAAAAGTTAATCTTTTCTTACATTTACTCTTAAGCTGAAAGTAGCTTTTCTACCTACAGCTTTTACTAATCAATGGAGGATAGCCGTATGTGTTTGAAAAGTGTTATAATTATAACCAAATATACATTACAAAGACAAACAGACTACTCAAACAAAATCTTTTGTCATTGCTCTTTTTAAGTTAATTAAGAAAAATATATGTTGTGGCAGCATGTGACATGCTTGGACTTGCATAAACACTCTTTTCCAATGCTGTAATAGATGCATATTTAGTACTTGTCTTTTGTTTGTTAGTTCAGTTAGCAATGCTGTTTTTATTATGTACAATAACAATGCTTGTGATTTAAATTTTGATGAATAAAATACAAGTAAATTCTCAAACAAATCTAAAATGTGACAATGAGGATCGTTCAAGTCAATCCGGAACATTCTTTTTTTTCGGATTTAAATGGATGCCTAGGCTAGAGGTTTTGTATGCAGTAGACAGTGGCACTTGTGTCCTTTTACTGGTAGATGGCGCTCATTTCCTGTGCCTCTGGACAGAGCGTTATTCAAGATGGCAGATAACAGCATGAACTTCCACATGGAACTGCTTGCTGTGATGAAGATTTTAGTGAACGAGGGCATAAAACTTGCTGAAATTTGCCGAAGACTTTAGGCTCAGTACGGTGATGAGACACTCAGTCAGCCCACCTCAGTAGCGTGGATGGCAGCGTGTCTGTCTCACGTTCAAGAGGTCCCGAGTTCGAATCTCGGTTAGGATGAGTTACCTGGATAAGGTTTTTTCTGGGGTTTTCCCTTATCCTGATGGACAAATGTCGGGTAACTCTAAGCTCCATGGACCCCGGAGTCATTTGAGCATCACTTCACCCATTTCATTCATCGTCCGATATGACTTAACGTTGGAGGACATTTAAAAAAAAAAAAAAAAAAAAAAAAAAAAAAACACTCAGACACAGTAAGGCATTTGAATGGTGTAAGTGCTTCAAAGATGGCTGTATCTCAATCCCTGACGATCTTGGTCGTGGTGGATCACAGCCCACGTTAAGTCATTCCTGAGAACATTCAGCATGTGGAGCAGCTGATCCTGGACAACTGTTGCATAACCTGTCGTGAAATTGTAAGGGTGTGTAATCTGTAGTTAGAAACAGTGAACACAACAATTCATTATCATTTGTTGTTCTCTTTTTGCAAAACAATGCGCAACCGCAATTCCAAACAATCATGAAACTCGGCTGGGAGAACTTGCTACACCCCCGTCCCCTATAGTCCTGATTTAGCACAGTGATCTCCACCTGTTTGGGCCCCTGAAGGAATTCCTTGGAGGAAAACATTTCAAGACAAAGTGAAACATGATGTCCTACAATGATTCTGTCAGAATTCTAAATCTTTCTATAGCGAAGCATTTCAGGCGTTAGTCAAATGCTGGGATAAGTGTGTAAATGTAGCTGGAGATTATGCGAAAAAATAAATCCACTTTCCACACTTTGAAATTTGTTCTTCTATTTGTTTTTAAACAAAGTCCTGAATTGACTTCAACGACCCTTGTATGTAGGTTCATCAATTGTGATACCATGAAGTTTCATACTACATTTATATGCTTTAAATCAAAGAATATGTTCTGTGATTCTTACAGTGTTGCAAACAACAGTTCTTCCAGTAATACAGAGCACAATGATCTTGCAATATTGTGAAGCATGCTGTTATAGAACAAAACAAAGCTACAAGATCAGTGCAAAACAGACAATGTATATATTCAACTCTATTAGGATATGGTTTTCTAATATTCTCTGCAAAATATTTTAAGTAAGCTAAAATGATCAAATAAGAATATCCTCAAAAATAAAAGTTTTAAAAATTATGGTCCCCTTTCCTCTAACCAAAATACAAAATATTTACATATTCTTTTATTTTACCACATGACTATCAAGCTGCAATATCATGAGGAGCAATAATAATTAGAGGGCTTACTTCCATCACAATGGGATCCACTTGTTCTCTGCCAACAACCAGAGCATGCAGTGCAGAACGGTTCTCCTGGAGAAGAGTTTTAAGATGGTATAATCCTTGCACTCGAACACCAGCATTCTCATGTTTTACATATCCCTTCATTTCTTCCAGCTGATCTCTTAAAGTGTGTGGCCTTCAAACACATTTACAAGAAATTTAATCCAAATGTGTTCTTTGTGTAAGTTCTTGCATTAACCAATATCAAGTATTTGTAAAGTAAATGTAAAGCAATAACTATTAACAGGGCAAACATGTATAAAGTATTGTCAACATGTAGCATTGTTGTGCTGCTGCCACAAGCCGGAACCAGGTGGATGGGCAGGAGAGAGAGACAGAGAGAGGCTACAGTGCATTCGGTCCATTGCTGTCGCCGCAAAATTTCTCGTAAGGTCTGCAGTTTTCTGGAAACAATGGCTGGGAGGTATAAATACACCACAAGGTGTTACAAGTGGTGGTTTGTTGGTTATTGTGACAGTTGACAATTGAAGTGTACCACAGTGATTTCCTTCATTTGTTTTCATGCAGCAAAACACCAAGTCAGCCTCGAAGATAGCTGATTGTCAATTTCACGTCTTTTTATTGCAGTAAAAGTTGTTCTAAATTTCTACAAACCAGATTTCCGAATCTACGTAACCCATGCAGTCACAATATTCAATTGTATTGAAGGGTTGCTCTGTTAGCAAAGGGGCCAGGGCACAGCTCAAGGATAGCCCAAGATGTATTCTAGTACTTAATAAATCATATTGTCGCGAGTCATTATTGTGATAGCACGGTTGATGGGCACAAAAGAACTTGCTGAAACAGATAAAGATAAAAGGCTGCCAAAACAGATACAGTAAGATGACTGGAAGTTTTGATTTCTTGTTTGTTACAGAACAGTTTAGAATTATCAATGGACACATAAAAGGAAGCAGCGGAGAGTCGTAAGAGAATGTCATTGGAACTGAGTATCATATGCCTGCAACTGTGAATGCTTTCGTTTGTGGTCAGTGACCTTGGAAGATTGTATTTGTGTATGTTACGTAATTCTGCTACAGTAAGGTTTGACCAAAGTGTGTTTCTACGGAAATAAAGAACATTTTGAATTTCTGCAACTTGAACTTTTAATTCTACGAACCCACAGAGTCACAGTATCATATCAACTATCTACATATTGATCATTTATTGATCATTTCAATAAATAAAAAACAAACAGTACTATATATATATATATAGTATATATATATATCCTTAGATCAAACTTTTTATGTTATTGTGCATATTTTTGTAAAGTGTAGGTCGTAACAGCATATTTTATGGTGATTCGCTGAAAGCAATATATAGAGTCCTACCTTTTCTCTTGCAGATACTTCTGTATTTCATTGTATACAGCTGGTATAGCTTCATGTTGAGGAACAAAATAAAGTTCCTTGAAATAAGGACAGAGAACATCATAGTTGTCAACCACCAGAAAAGAGAAGATGTTGCTTATTTCTTGCGGAAACTGTTCCAGAAGAGGTAACAGTGATATGAACACTGTACTTAACAGAGGCCCCAACATTGGCACATCCACGCTGTAAAAAACATGACCTGCTTATTATGACAGAATAAAATCCCTTATTAATTTATTACTTAAAACCTTTAAAAGAAAATCTTTAAACCCAAATAAAAAACAACTGCAATTAAGGTTAAAAATAAGTATGATGCAATTAAAATTGTAATTATATTAATGGGATGATTATATATTTTTAATAAAAAATTATTTTTTTGAACCTAACCTTAGTATCAATTTCCCTAAATTTTGTCAGTAAACGCAGAAAAATACTTCAAGATGTCACTAATCTATTGGTATACAGTTTTTTTTTTTTTTTCTTTTTGTTATATTGCAACCTTTCACTTTGGAGCATAATACCTTTTGGCAATGGTGCTAAACAACAGTTATTTTTTTTGAGGGGTTTTGTACGTTTTATATTTATTAAATGGTTTGAGAATAACTCATATGGAATTAAGTGTTCTAACTCAAAATTCTGATCATAACATTGTCCCTTTTCAGAAAAAGCGATATACCTAAAAAATGCCATATTGTCGCGGCAACATGCACAAAAGGTTTGGCATGGAGAGATAACGGACGGATAGTGTATCAAGGAGATAGAAAGCTTGTCTAAGCAGATAAACATAGCACAGAGATAAAAGGCATGCAAAAACAGATAAAGTTAGATAAAAAAGAACATTCTAGTGACATCTTGTCTTACAGAACATTCAATTTCTTCAAAGTATAAACTTGAAAGAAGCGTAGGGACAGAGACAATTTCTTGTTTGTTACAGAATATTCCAGAAATTTCTAATAATATGAGTAGTGGTAAAGACAGTCATAAACAGAGTTGTAACGAGAGTTGTAATTAAAACTGGTGTTTTGAAAGTGAGCTCTTGGTTGTAATCAACGACCTTGGAAGATTGTAATTGTGCATGTGAAGTAATTCTGCTACTGTAAGTGTACTTCTACGAAAATAAAGAACATTTTGAATTTCTGCAACTTGGATTTTTAATTCCACGAACCCACAAAGTCACAATATAAACAAGGATAAGTTTAATCTTTTATTCTCACCTGTGGACAAAAGCATCCCAAGCTGCACAATTTAAGTCTGGGAAATTACTATAATTCAGTTCTAGTGCAGTGCGAAGAGTAGCAAGCACTTTAAAGCGTACTGGGGTAATGTGTCTTGGGCCCAAGAATTTTATAATTTCTGGCAATGACAACAAAGCCTTTTTCTTTATAGATTCTGAGACCTTTTTGTTCACCAGCTTTCCATCCAAATACACCAACAAGCCCAGAAAACGTGGCTGAAGAAAATCTGCCTGTAATAAAATGTGTTACAATTTACAGTAATATTATCATATGAAGGGGTTTATATATAAAAGGAAAAACCTTAAAGCCCTTAAAGCTCTTAAAGCCCTCTGAATCCAAAAATGTGCATTTCTAGAAAAATAACTGGGTATGTATCTGTGAACAGCATACCTCTAAACCAAAGGTTTGATAAATACCAAACTTGGTACACAGGGTGAGTCAAAAAAGCACAGACAATGCTTAGTATGTTGCACACTGATCATTTTTTAAGAAGGACTCTATGTCTGGAAATGCACGGTTTAGATATTGTAGAACATCAAAGTTAGAGAACTGGTGTCCTAAATGCATATTTGAGCAGATGAAAATCCACACACGTTTAGTATCAACCTATGGGCTGGCATATCATTGGTCCGTATCTACTCCCAAACAGGCTAGCAGGACCGATCTACCTTGGATTTCTTAGAAATATTTTGCCTACCTTATTAGAGGACGTTCCATACACATTTGACTGGTAATGTGGCTGCAACACAACAGAGCTTCAGCACACTTTGAAAGAAATGTGTGGAATCACCTCAACATTACATACCTCAATCAATGGATTGGTAGTGGGGGACCAATTACATGGCCATAACCTGATCTGACACCACTGGACTATTTTCTGTGGGGTAGTATGAAAACCATGGTGTATGCTACTCTGTAACATCAGAGGAGCACGTACATGGAACAATTGTCATTCTTTTAGGTCAGCCACACTTATTGCAGCATGTACGTTAACTCAGCACCGCTGATGTAGGCTCTGCATTAATTTAGGAGGCACCCAGTTTGGACCCCATTTGTAATGTTAAACGGCTTTGTGCTACACACTGTTCGTTTGACATGTAGAACAGACACTTTCATGGTTTACTGTGCCCAAACCGTGCATTTTCTAACATGGGTTGTTGCTTGGAAAATGATCTGCTTGCCGTCCTGTACAACATACTGAGCAGTGTCATGTATTTGTGACTTATCCTGTATAAGTTCAGTATTTTCCAAAGATATAACAGAAAGATTTTTAACAAAATCGCACTACACCAAACTAACTTTTACTTGGAAAGATTTTTTATATTTTTTTATTTTCTTAAAGATGGCTCCAAATATTTTGATTAAAATACTACATATTTAAAACACCTACATAACAAATAAAATATACATCTTGAATTTTCAGAGCAGAGACTGCGAAAGCCTTTTCATTTGTAAGAATATTTTATAACAGATAAACCATAAGTAATAGACAAACGTTTTACACAAAAATGTGCTCAAAGAAGCAAAAGGATTTACACAAAGGTTGTGAACTAATGCAATGACACATGCACAAATCCCTAAAGACTACAGAGGTGGTTGATATATTGTTTTCATTACCAATGTTCTATGCTATACAGATTCCATTGATTGGATTGTAAATCTGCTTTTAAGACTAAGACTATCCTGAAGAAAATATAGTAAAATAATTCAATACGATATTGAAATGCCTATTTTGTACTCTAAACTACTTACACTGCGATGTCTATATCTTTTAAATAATCATAATAAGTAAAACACTCACTATTTGATAATTTGTCAATGGTTGTCTAAGGCTCCTGTAGTATATGTCATCTTGTGCTAATTCACACAGAACACTTAGCACACATTCTTTATTCTGCTCAAAATGAAGCAGCAGCTCATTATGGATTCCCTAAGGAAGCAAACAAATTAGTTATTCCACTTTAAAAAATTGTAATTTATAAATTAAAGCATGTTCTTAATGAACAATATTTCTGAGTACAGAAAAATATTTTCTTTCTTAGTCCTTAGTCCTGAGTTCCTCAACTAGGTAAGTGACAGAGTGTTAAAAACTGACTACAAATAATTACGAGGTGCATCCAGAGATGGCACCACCAATCGGAGAGAAATATATGTGCGCAGGAGAAGAGAGGAAGTAGTAGCATTGTAGTAACGTTTCAGTTTTGTGATGGCAGTGGTTACTGTTCTGTGCTAGTAGAAAATGGCTGCTCTGATATTGTCTACCGCCAAATGCGAGGTTTGTGCAGTCATGCGATATTTGCATGTTCAAAAGCAATCTCCAGCAGAGATCCGTCAATTGTGTCATGTGTATGGACAGCACATTATGTGTGACAGTATGTATGTGCATGCCACACCAGAGACAAAACAACATCAATGCATTAGCAACATAGTGCTTCACCTGTGAATACCAAATTCAGGCAGACAATCTCTGCCAGTAAAATCATGTGCACTGTCTTCTGGGATCGACGTAGTGTCCTCTTGTGCGAATCTTTATCACGTAAATGCTGATCGGTATTGCCAGACGTTGCATAAGCTGATGGGCAATCCAGAACAAGAGACATGGAATGTTGACAAGAGGCATTACGCTTGTGCATGACAATGCATGACTCCATACAGCCAATGCCATATGACATGTGTTGAATAAGTTTGGATGGGAGGTACTTGAACATCCTCCCTACAGCCGCAACTTTCATCTCTTCCATCTCATGAAGCATTTTCTGGCAGGAATAGTTTTCACAGTGACACTGAGATGCAGAATGAAGTGACTTCGTGGCTGTGGACATTGGTGGCAGAATCCTATGACTTGGGCATACAATTAATGGTGCACCATTACGATAAATGCCTCAACAATGGTAGTGACTATGTTGAAAATAGCCAGTAAGTCTATGTAATTATTCCAATAAATATTTCTCACTTAGTGATGCTTTTGTTCTCTTTATCGGTCATCAGGACTTACTTTCTGGATGCACCCTGTATTTCAATTAATTTAGATGTCACTGTTACTAAATTCCTATAGTCATTCATAGGTGTATGACTTAATAAAATGACTTAAACTTGCCAATAAAAACTAGATAAAAAACGTTATTTCAGAAACCTGCTATGTGTCCATCATCAACTTTTGGGATAACAAAATAAAACATTTTACCTTTATATGAATGAAGATTTTGTTTGTAGAAAGTTTAATAGGATCAGAGTATTATCTAAATCTCCATCTATCAACCAAATCTTTGTTTAAAATGCAAGATATGGATTTCTTTCTAAAAAAAGGTCATATATCAAGTTTCTGAAATAAACTATATAACCATGCAATAATGGATATAGAACAAATGCTATTTCATTTTTAAAGTTGAGAATAGTTACTGTGTAGTACTGGTACCTTGAATGAATGTGTTCGAAGTGCAGATACAGATAGACCAGTCAACTCTTCCAGATACTTTAGGCAATTTGCTTTAACTTCTGCAGACTCATTTAGACACAGGTAGGGGTAGATATACTGCAAACAGAGAAGTTACACCTTACATATAAGTTTTTTAAATTATTTGTAAATACAATAAATAAATTTCTCTGCAGAAGTTGGCCCTGACCATTCATTCAGTAGCACACATCCTTTATGTACAGATAAACTTTTAACATTACCAAACATTACCAAAATGCTCTCTAATTCAGCATTTTAGCATTTTTTACCATATATACAATACATCTAAAATTAATTGAATATGCTACATAATTTCAATGCTAACACATATCTGTAATCCTCCGTGCACTCTGTACTTGCCTATGGTATAATGTTGTAACATATGAGGGTCAGCTGGTAAGTCCCGGGCCTCACATAGATGGCACCACTGGGCCAGTTTGGCGAAAAGCTTCATAACTCTAGACTAGCTTGTATCCATAGTTACAAGTCAATAGCTTGTTTAGTTTTTGAATGACAGCATTTTAAACAAAACAAGTGTAGAGGTTTCACGAAAATGGAGGATTTGGAAAAACAAGAACTGATTAAATACTTCCATTTGAAAGGCTTAACGCCTAAAGAAATCAAGGAGGAAATGGACAGTACATTATAAAAGTGAATTGAGAAGATAGTGACACATTGCTTCACTTATACTGTTTTTCACAGGACATGTTTCAAGAGCTTTTGCTCTCATCATCAGCTGAGTCTCGACTAGTGCAAATTGTAGTGGTTTCCTCTTTCTCCGTATCATCGATAGATGGCATGATGTACTTGTCAAAGATGTCCGGTGGTGGAGTTTCAAAATTCATGATACTATGACGATGCATAATTTCCCCAAGTATTCTGCTCATTAATCTATGACATGCACTCAATCATTTTATTTCACTAACCCATTATAGCAGTTGCTCAGAGTGGTGTCCTTCACCATTCTACACAATCCTAATATCTTTTGAGAAATTTATATTGACATTGGCTTATTACTATACTCTACAAATTGTCTCCACACTGTTGGTAAAAATCTGTTTCGATGTAGCATACTTAAATATTCATTGCAGAGAACATTTTTCAGCCAGCATTTCAATTATTTAAATAAGCAATTTAATGCACATGCAGTAAATAAGTTATAAATGTAATTCAAAAGAAGTACACAGGAAAACATCCTGCAAACACCTTAAGCACTTAGAGCTCATATACCTGCTTTGTTGGTAAAAACTTAACCTCTGCAAAGCATTGACCAGAAACATATGGGCTCAGCAACAATGAGGGAATCTTTTTTTATGATTTACATCCTCCAACGTTAAGTCATATCGGAAAATGAATGAAATGGGTGAAAGGATGCTCAAATGAGCCCAGGATCCTTAGAGCTTAGAGTTATAATATTCGTCTTTTAGGATAAAGGAAAACCCTGGAAAAAATCCTACCCAGATAACTTGCCCTGACCGAGATTCGAACTAAGGATCTCTTGAACATGAGGCACACATGCTACCATCTACACTACTGAGGCGGGCATGAGGCGGGCACGCTCTACTGGTTTCCTCTTAAATGGTTTCTTGGTTCAAGTGCAAATTGAACTCTTTGTACTTATACTAATATTTAACTGCTTCATTATGTATACAGTAGATACTTGAATTCTTAGTTATGTTTACTAATTATTTACAGTGTAATTATATAGAAGAATAAATAATTTTCAAATGAATTTGAATATAGGCATGAGATTGTAACAAACTTCCAATTAGTGAATAAGGCATACCTACCACTGACACACTTTTTCTTAGGCTCTCCAGAGGTATTGCAGTATTTCAACAGGGCTTTTCATACTTTTTATGCAGTTGTACCTAAATTATATCATAGAACATCATGAGTATAGTTTCTACCATAGATTTCTTCCAGATTAGCCAGCAGATGAAATAAAAAGCAATTTTGGGAATTATATTTTCCAATATTAAAAAATAAACCATTACAATTTAGGTTCCTTTCACTGACAGCTAATTAAACTGCATATTAGGCACATTAAGTGATCCACGTATTTCTGCCTGCTAGATGAAATCAATAGAGAATAACAGTTCGTTTCCAAATAAAGCTAAAATCCATTACCTCATAACCTAAAAATTCTTGTGTCACATATTGGAAAGTTTAGCTTCTTTTTGTTTATGCAAAGATATGAAATATTTCCAAAATTACTATTTGAATTGGTTATACACAAAAATAAACCAAATGTGATTAACACAAGAGAAAGCAATGAAGGCTATGCCATATACAGAAATGCGCAAGTGATAACCCTGGAGTATGGACAAAGTTGCTCAGTTGTTAGTTTGACAAAGCATAGGCCTTCCTGACTCAGACTGCTCCCTGCATTGGATTCCACAACTTAAGATAAAGTGTGCGAGAAAAAATGTGCAAATAGTACATATATCTCATACACCAACTTTACAAATAATCCATACCTGAAAATGATCATCTACAAGCTTAGCAGTATCAACATCAGCAGTGCTGGCAACTACATCGAGTAATGGCTGCAGCTCACTATCCTTGCCTATTGCTGCGATCAAAGGAGGAAGTATGTAGTGCATATCCATAATAATAAAATCTTTCCAAGACGGTATCTCCAAGGCCTGCACCACCTTCTGCATTGATGCAACAAACGTGGTGTCACCTCTATAATGATTCATCAGCATGAAGTTCACAATTACCTGCAAGTAATATTTCTCAGTTTCTGTTATGCAATAAGGCTCCTTTTAAATTAAATTTAAAGGGAGTTGATTAATGACACTAAACAACACATACTTTTAAATTTTTCCAGAACATGTTTCCTTAATCGACTCCCTTTAAATTTAATGTTTCAGAGACTTTGCCTCTATCCTCAACCGGCCATCGACTGGTCCTCATTGGTGTAGTTGACGATATTTTGTCATAGGTCTCCTCTGGTGGCGGTTCAAGGAACTTGCTGAACAAATCTTTCTGGGGGATGTTGAAATTGAATACTTTGTTCCTATTTTTTGAAATGAAGATTTGTTCCCATGTGGATAATTCCAGAACCAGAACCAAAACTACTAAAACATACATCAGGAAAACAAGAACTATCCACATGGGAACAAATTTTCATTTCAAAAAATAGGAACAAAGTATTCAATTTCAACATCCCCCAGAAAGATTTGTTCAGCAAGTTCCTTGAACCGCCACCAGAGGAGACCTATGACAAAATATCGTCAACTACACCAATGAGAACCAGTTGATGGCTGGTTGAGGATGGAGGCAAAGTCTCTGAAACATGTTCCGGAAAAATTTAAAAGTAAGTGTTGTTTAGTGTCATTAATCGACTCCCTTTAAATTTAATTTATTATAACAACACTATTTTCAACACTTCCAAGAAAGCAATTGTAAGGCTCCTTTTCCTTAGCATAAAGAACAGCAAATACAAATAACGTGCACCATGTACAATGAGACAGTCACACAATCACCCTGCTTTCTAAAGCTGAACATTTGAGAACTGTAAATTATGTACAATTATATTTTCTGTATTTCCTATTAGAGCTCTGCACTGGCTGAAATTCTTAGATTAGGCACAGTCTGGCCTGAGCCTGACCTGCCTTGCTTCATGTACAATATTTATTCAAAATTTTGTGTTAGGTTAGCTTGGTATTTTAATGATAAGCTACTTACTCGACACAACTCGCGTTTAAAACGCACATACAAGTCATTAGGACTTGCGTTGTGAGCCACGGCCACGGCTCCCACATAAAATCTAGCCATGGGTTTTAGCAGACAAGAACGATGAGATATTGCAAGAAGCAACACTGAAAGGGATGGCAGAATTACGGTATCCACAGGTATGCTGCAACACAAAAATATCACAAAATTTTAATACAATTACAATGTATAAAGCTACAAAAATATACAAACTTAAAATAAGACCTGAAACGTTCCTGGCGATGAATATATTCAAGATATTCTCAGGCTCCAAGCCAGGTGTAAACATTGACATTTTGGGAGTATGCATCATTCCCATCATCAAGATGATGATCTACATTTTCTACCAAAAGGAGGAGGACAAACAGAAGAAGAAGAAGATGAAGAAGAAGAAGAATAAATTGGCAATGGAGATGATGAGGAAGTATCTCTATTAACAAAATTAGAGTAACTCACCAACCAAAGTGTTTGACAGTACTGAGAAGTGTCTCCTGAAGATCACCGTCATGTTGACTGAGGCTGCGCTCCATCATATGCCACAGCTGTCCAACACAAGAACTCAGTATTGTGATTGCCCTTTTCAGCTCGCTTCGATCTTGTGGACTGAGTGGCAGATGCTGTTGCATTTTACGCATGTTCATCCAGTAGCTGCTGAATGCAAGGCAGGGAATTTTATCCTGTAAAGTCACTCGTACACTTCTTTCCTGATCACAAAGCAGGTTCAGCCATAATGGTAGCATATCTGCAGTACATGGAATGTGATTAGACAGTCGGGGTAAACACTTCACCACATTTTGACGCACTTCTGCGATGGAGCTGTTCATTAGTTGCATCACAACACTGTCTATACCTTCAAGTGAAGTACGGGTAGTTTCCTTCACTATGCTACTCTGTCTTTCTGTATCACAAATTGTGCACACTTGTTTACACTTTACCTTTCCATCAACCATCTCTCTGTTAAGAAATAAAAAAAGCATTTAATGCAATGTAGCACTCATTTACATATCCAACAGAACTTCAGTTATCCAAATTAATTGGGACTGGATCCAACCCAGATAACTGAATAAATCATAAAAAAAACTAATTTCTTTAAAAAAAGAAACTAAATTTCTCTATACTGCAAAATTAATTTAAACATTATAAATCGTTACATATTTGACAATACTCTACCTACATAAGATGTCACTTGACTTTAGAACAATAAAGTAATATATAGCATTTTACAAGCACATACCGTAATAATTAAACAAAATCAATTCCATTGTGTAAGGAATATGATACAATGAAGCACAAAATTAATATAATTTTGAGTCGAACTAATACTCAGTGCTCCACTTATTGCTAGTATTTACCTAGAACGCGTTTTGTTAAAATCTTCCTAACATCATCAGCTGTTGTCGACTAATGGACGTCGGTTTGGTGAACTCCTCGGAGGTGATAGGTGCATCTCTGTCGGTATCTTGAACTTAAATTGGCTTTTTTCAAAGGTGTCGAAATTAAACAATTTTCTTTCATGTTTCTTTATGAAGATTTTTTCCCACGTGGTTAATGCAGCTGAAGCTTGGACAACTTTTTAATAAGTGAATTTCTCGTTCTATATCATGATTCTCCTTTCAAAAATGGTACGCTACCGCCGATTTATCTATTTCTTTGTTCCTGATGTTCCTAAAATGCTCTTTAAGCCTAATGTTCAAGTTCCTTTTTGTTTTTCCACTGTAAAAGTTGTCACAGCCCTTGCAATTTATCTGGTACACAAGGGGTGTACTGGATAAATTACAAGGGCTGTGACAACTTTTACATTGGAAAAACAAAAAGGAACTTGAACATTAGGCTTAAAGAGCATTTTAGGAACATCAGGAACAAAGAAATAGATAAATCGGCGGTAGCGTACCATTTTTGGAAGGAGTATCATGATATAGAACGAGAAATTCACTTACTAAAAAGTGTCCAAGGTCCAGCTGCATTAACCATGTGGGAAAAAATCTTCATAAAGAAACATGAAAGAAAATTGTTTAATTTCGACACTACCTTTGAAGAAAATCCAAATTTTAAGTTCATCAAGATACCGACAGAGACGCACCTATCACCTCCGAGGAGTTCACCGAACCGACGTCCATTAATCGACAACAGCTGATGATGTTAGGAAGATCCTAACGAAACACGTTCTAGGTAAATACTAGCAATAAGTGGAGCATTGAGTATTAGTTTGACTCAAAATTATATTAAAATCAATTCATTGGTTTAATAAAGTAATTTTAGTCATAAAACATTTCTTTCCTCAAAGTGATCTGGATATGTTCTAATGAGTATTATAATTTTACCAGCTGTTATCACAATAATTATTTGTATGAGCACTGTTTCTATAAGCCAATACAATCTACTATACATGCCGCAATGAGCAGAAGAGATGGCAGTAGGTATTCAGGTAAGAACTCAATGTGTTGACAGCATTCTCATTGGAGGATTGAATTACTCATAGAAAATCAAAACTCACATGGTATTTAAGTGAATTAGAAGAAAGTATGTAAAGATTAGAAGTAATGAATACAATAAAATAATGTGATGAAAACAGGCTCTGCTTTATGGATGGTGGCTGTGAGTGGCAACACATAAAGTTCACCATGCAAGAACAGGCAATTAACGTTTTCATTATATAATATTATGTACATTCAAGCATGTGCTACAGCAGTGTTAATGTACGTAGTTCAAAGAAATAAAAACAAGATGTGATCACCAGTAACTTGCACTGGACACAGTGGCGGCTCGTGCCGAAAAATAACAGCGTGCTGCGAGAAAAAGTGCATTTAACTCGCCTAGTTTTTAAAAAATGAAGTCCATATGCCAATATTTCTTCATGCAGAATTTGTCGATCACTCTGCTGTTAAAGTCCTGCATTGCTGTGATAAGCTTCATCTCTATAGATAGTATAGCCAGAGAGGTGAGCCTATCCTGAGTCATAATATCCCTCAGAAAGGTTCATCCTCATCAAAAATGAGAAACAGTGTTCTGATTCTGCAGTAGACATAGGAATTGTTACAATAATTCTTGAAATCTTGGTCATTTCAGTAAAGGTGTTCTGCAGATTCACTTCAGTATTAACTACAATAGCAGAAGGGCACCTTCTATCTATCTGAATTCCAAATATTAATACAAAATGCTGGGTTCGGTTCGAAGTTTGTTTTCGTCAAGTCTTATCCGATAAAGCCTTTTCTAGCTCATCAAAACAGTCTAACAAAAGATTCTTTATGCTCGTATAAGCTGTTCACAGATCTTGTTGCGGAGCCTCTCTGAGCTGCATATCCATGCGAAGCAGCGTGGCTGTGTTTTGCCCATGAGTAACTGGTGTTGGTGCCCTGCTTGCCGGCTCCAGCATGTGCAATAGTGCAGCAAATGAATACCGTGCCACACGAATATGCAGCACACATTTGTGCGAAAATCATGGGATCTTAGGCCATCAGAAAGGCAAGAGGGGAAGGTTGTACACATGTGCAGTACTGATTTATGAGCTGGCTGGCTCCCAGCACATCGGATGCATTCCATTAGCTACGTTGGTGTCTTCCATGCATCAAGGGTTCATTATTAGCCGTGATCGATTTCTGACACCTTTAATAATGCATTGTTATTTATATGGTATTTCAAAATGTATACATTATGATTTGTAAAACAGACTGCACTGCAGCACGTAAGGACGAGCCGCCCCTGACTGGACACCAGTCACCAAATGTTAATTTAAATGAAACAGGTGAGCAGCTAGCAGACAGTCTAAACTGATTCTTGCCTCATACAGTATCCAGCACATGCTACCGTGTTGTAGGTATTTTCTTCATCTTCTTTAATTGTCCTTTTACACACTATGTGGTGTCAGGGTATTCTTGTTCCTCTTAAACCTTATGCCCGTAAGCTGCAGGTGGAGGAATGAAATCTCTGGATCAGCGAGAGAGAGAATCCAGGAGGCTGATCAGCCCGAAGCCTGGTATGAGGGCGAGAGAAATGGATGACAGAATAAGGGCGAGATGAAATGATAAGGAAGGAAGTGGGGTTTAAGGGCGCACAACCAGTAAGGTCATTAGCGCCCGGGATGAAATAAGAAAGATGATGATGGAGCACTTGGTGGAATGCTGGCAGGGGAAACAGGAGGACCTGGAGAAAACCCACCACAGTGCCGTATTGTTCACCACAAATATCACTTTACGGTCACCTGTGAGTGAACCCAGGCCACCTTGCTCAGAACCAAGTGGTCTAACCACTCAGCCATGGCAGGGCCGAATATATTCAAACCATATAATTAATTTTATTGCAATAAACTAAATATTCTCGATATTCCTCTTCTTCTGTTGGGGTCTAGCTTCGCTGGTTTGACAATCCCTGGTGGTGCTCGAGTTCAGCAGATCTTTCTGCCAGTATGTCTCGCACCATCAAGCAGGAGCCTTACCAGGCTTAGCTAATTCTCTGACAGCTTTCGGACTGGTGTGACAAACCCAGCTTGATCCCTTAAAGCCACCTCACCAGAGAAAGTGCTTGGGAGAGAGCATGAAGTGCCATATCCAACCAATGGGTACCTATTATTTTCTCACTCCTCCATAGCATAGACATGCAACAATGGACAACAATAGGTCCACAACAGTGACCATGATTCACTACCAGTGAGCTTATGATTGGTTTGAGAGAGGGGAAGGTGCTCCCAGCTAAAGAAGCAGCTAAGTCTGAGGCCTGAGCTCCTTAAAGTTCTTGGGTACATTTGTAGTAGTGTTTTCCTTGAGATCTACGGGTAACATGCCAGCCTATGGTTCTCAAACCTGATAGAGGGCGATGCATTTTCTCATACATAAAACTCCTTAGCAGGGCTTCTTTCGAAGCAGAAGTAAAACTGGTGGTCCCGTGTCATACATTTATAGCCTGATAAAACGAACCTACAGCCTGATAAAAGAGGCCTCTGAGCAAAATTAGCAGCCTTTCATACCAGTATACATAAAATGGGAAGTTGAGAACCAGCTGTTAAACACCATCCATAAATAGAAACTCAATTTTCTGCAGCAGTAAAAGGTTGAATTGATGCACAGTATTGTTTACTCAGCAAGTTCTACATGACAAGTACCAATAAGCAATAGAAAAGGCAGAAAACTCTAGGGAAGCGCTGTGTTTGACACTTCAATGAGCAGTGAAAAGAGGGAAGAGGTGTCTTATGATCAACATTTAGGGAGTGACTAAAAGACAAAAGAAACTGCATTACCCATGCTTTATGGCAATTCTACGCACAAGAAACTAGACAGAGAAAACTGGACGAAACCATAATACCTATTGCTTTATTACCATACTATGACTACGACACGGCTTGGAGGGGGCACTTAGTACCTCAACCTACGGAAGATCTTTTCTACCTACGCCTAGATGGAGCACTCCCCCCGCCCCCACCAGTAGGGTGCAATGAGGTAGAGGATACTAAGGGTGGGCGGACTGAAGAGACAATAGCAGAGGAGACAGTTTCTAACAACTACAGATTGAAACACTTCGATGGCAGTTCATGCAACGGCTCCCGTCCTCCACTGCAGATTTACACATTGCCTGGGAGGGACAGGTCTTGGGAGACCTGCCCTGATCTGGGAGGTTTACCACTTACACATTTTTCAAATTTTCTTTTAAATAAAGTCGACTACACAAGCTATCTTAAAAATTTCACTGCAAATTTTTATTTATCATATAAATTTCTTAAATATGGGGTATTTTAACGAAAACTAATGCTGTTCACAAATGCATACATGTACACATGCATGCAAGCTACAAATTATACCGAAACTTCATTATTTTAACTCTAACTGAACTGCTCACTTATGGCAAGAGACACAGGCAATTCTGGGTAAATATTTTAGTGAACTTATTCCTTGATTATTTTAATTAAATTTATAGAAAGTTAATCTCAAAAACTATTTGTAGTTGGTTTATTGATACTCGTCACTTGTTTATATTAATGAGAGACTAGTTTCAAAGGCATTCGCCTCCATTTTCAATCTCTTTCCAACTAGCATCTGTTGTCTGCTCTCTCTCTCTCTGGTGGTGGAACTATGAACTTTTTTGTCAAATTATCTACTGGTGAGATTTCAAAGTTCATTACAAAATCCTTATTTTTCCATATGAATATGTTCTCCCATGTTATCAATTTATTTTGGTTTATCACTCCTTTTAATAATTTTGGATTTGGATCAATGTCATGAACAAAAATATGCATTGAATAAAACTTCTTCAGCTTTAATGGAAAACACTACAAACAGAAATCAGGGTTATCAATGGGCAATCCACTTTCACCTTTTTTGGCTAAGTTATTTATGAGTGCATTTGAAACACAAATTAAAAAGTCCTTCCCATTGATCTTCAAATATTGGTATAGATATGTTGACGACATCTTTGCAATTGTACCGAATAAACACTTAGAAGATGCATTAAAATTACTCAATCTGCAAGAAAGGACTACAAAATTCACTATAGAAAAAGAAATCAAAGGACAACTCTCTTTCTTGGATCTAAATATTATCAGGAACGACACAAAAATAAAATTTGGAATTTACAGGAAACCAACACATTCAGAAAATTATATAAAAAATAATAGCCACAACCCAATTACATATAAACATGCAATAATAAACAGCCTTACACACAGACTAGTCAACATACCCATGGAAAAAGAAGAATATTTCAAAGAACAAAAAACAATACTACACATAGCAGAAGAAAATGGATACAACAAAAGTATGGTGTTTAAGAAAATTAGAAAAGCTAAACTAAAGAAAACCATTAAGGAAACAACCACATTTACAAAAGAAAAAGAAAGCAACAGCATATTCAGTTCATTCACATATCACCCAAAAACATTTAACAAATTTAAAAAGATCTTCAAGGAACAAAATATCATCTTGGCACCTACTAATAGATACTCAATTTTAAAATTGCTAAATTCAAAAACAAAAGATGAAATCCCATCAGTTAACAGATCCGGTATATACCAGATAAGTTGTAAGAATTGTGAAAAATGCTACATAGGTCAAACTAAAAGAAATCTAAAAACCAGAGTCAAAGAGCACTTTAGAAACATCAGATTGAAAAAAGAAGATACGTCAGCAGTAGCGTTTCATTTTTGGAATAAAAATCATGACATTGATCCAAATCCAAAATTATTAAAAGGAGTGATAAACCAAAATATATTGACAACATGGAAGAACATATTCATATGGAAAAATAAGGATCGCGTAATGAACTTTTAAATCACACCAGTAGATAATTTGACAAAGAAGTTCATAGTTCCACCACCAGAGAGAGAGAGAGAGAGAGAGAGAGAGAGAGAGAGGGAGAGAGAGCAAACAACAGATGCCAGTTGGAAAGAGATTGAAAATGGAGGCGAATGCCTTTGAAACTAGTCTCTCATTAATATAAACAAGTAAGTGACGAGTATCAATAAACCAACTACAAATAGTTTTTGAGATTAATTTTGACGTCACTGTTACTAAATTCCTCCAAACACATATAATTATAGAAAGTTACCTGATACAAACACTAGTGCCAGCAAATGCACAGATAAACATTGGTAAAACACTGGAAATGGCAAGTTCATTATTTTTCCTGCTGCTTCCATTATCCAAAATTTCCCCTAATACATCCTGTGGTGAGCTGAGATCACTGAGCACATAATATGGTGCTAATTCAATCACTTTGGCCGTCACCTGTTGATCATCATCTGTGGCAAGTTGCTTTATTATTTCCCATCTCCATGAAGTCAGTTTTCTATCCTGTTCCAAATATGACAGCTGTTCTAAGCAGAACAGCTTCACTTTCGTTGCTGTAAAACAAAATATAGCACATCAGTTTAACAGGTTTTCTTGCATTTCAAAATTATAGAAGATCATCTCTATGGTATAGGGGTAGTATGTCTGCCTCATGCTCAAGATGTCCAAAGTTCACCTCTTGGTTAGGATGGAGGGTATGTATGCAGTGGACAGTGACACCTGTGTCCTTTTACTTTAAGACAGTGCTCATTTCCCGTGCTTCTGGATAGATCGTTATTCAAGATGGCAGACAATAGTGTGAGTGTCCAGATGGAACAGCGTGTTGTGATGAAGTGAACGAGGGCATAAAACCTGTTGAAATTTACAGAAGACTTCAGGCCCAGTACGGTGATGAGACACTCAGTCGCAGTAAGTCATTTGACTGGTGTAAGCGCTTCAAAGATGGCCGTATCTCAATCACTGATGATCCTGGTTGTGGTGGATCACAGAGCCCACTGTCATTACTGAGAACATTCAGCGCATGGAGCAGCTGATCCTGGACAATCATTGCATAACCTGTCGTGAAATTCCAAGGGTGTGTAATCTATCGTTAGGAACAGTGAACACAATAATTCATGTACAAAATTGAATCGAGAATATATTGACACATTGCTTCACTCATTCATTTTTTGAATACTAGACATGACATCAATTTAGAAACATCTCTAATAAAATACGTTAATCACCCCATAGACCTTTCCGTATGGGAAAAAATCTTCATTAACAAAAATCGTCATAGAGTCATGAATTTTGAAACTCCACCACCGGACATCTTTGACAAGTACATCACGCCATCTATTGACAATACGGAGAAAGAAGAAACCACTACAACTTGCACTAGTCGAGTATCAGCTGAGGATAAGAGCAAGAGCTCTTGAAACATGTCCTGTGAATAAACAGGTGAGTGAAGCAATGTGTCAATATATTCTCGATTCAATTTTGTACTAGTTTGTGCTTCACTGTCCCTACGCTTCTTTCAAGTTTATACTTTGAGGGACAATAATTCATGATCATTTGTTGTTCCAAAAAGTGGACACTGGGTCCCAAAACAGCTGTCTGCTTCTGACAGGCACAGAAGGGTTGAAGTCTGTAGAGAACTGAAGGACCGCTATGAAAGAGAAGGCCAGGATTTTCTGAATTGCATCATCACATGTGGCGAAACATGGGTTCACCATTTCACTTCATCACAACATACTGTTCCATATGGAAATTCACAATGTTTGCCACCATCTTGAATAACCGTCTATCCAGAAGCAGGGGAAATGAGCGCCATCTACCAGTAAAGGAACAGAAGTGCCACTGTCTACTGCATACAAAACCTCCAGCCTAGGCATCCATTTAAACCTGAAAAAAAAAAAAAAAAAAAATGTCCCGAATTGACTTGAATGACCCTCATATAAAATGTAAGTTACGAAGTGTAAAAAAAACAAATACAAATAGTTTTTCCAATTAATTTTGACGTCCAATCACTTAGAATGACTGAAGATGAAAAAAAATTTTGGAAAGTAGTCTTTCGAGTTCCATGAAGAATTTATCAATTTCTTAAAAAGATAAGTGAAATTTGAGGCAAATTATTATTTTTTATTGTAATGTTGTATTGCTTCACTTATTATTAGCTTCTGTTTTTACATATTAATTGGTAGCAGTTGGCTTTTAAGTGTTCAATAGTTTTTAATAGATTGCTTATTTAAGAATTGTGTACTTACCAAAGGAAACGTGGAATTTATTTGGCAAGGAAAGAATGGCATCATTGTTAACTGTCTGAATATTACTCCAAAGAGGTGATTTATACAGCCATGGTAGAGATATAATGGCTATCAATGTCTCCATACACACAGCATTTTGTTCAACTTCCGGAAGTCTCATTAGCGTTCCAGCCAACATCAAAATGTTATTCACTACATCCATTGCTCCCTCCTTTGACAAATCTAGGTTTCCAAGTGCATTTAAAACATAGTGAAGAAGTTTTTCCAATTCTCTATCAAAGAAAATAAATGCGTATGGAGTATCATACTTCTGCATTCTCATAATGACTGATGCTGCTGTAGATACTGCTTCTTTCAGCAGAGGTAAATGGATACTCTCGTCCTCTTCACCACTCAGTTTGTGGAGAATGCATGACCAAGTTGGACTTCCTGCTCTTACGTGCAGTATTGAAGCATGGTTTCTATCTTTATTGTCTCTGCTCACTTCTGCTTCTTCATCCACACTCATCCCACTGCCTTCAGAGCTTTCTAGGTTAGCTAGATACACCATTAGTTCTTTCACAATCAAACACTCCAGTAAACAAAAGCCAGCCTGAAAAATTACAAGTAATATGTTGACAACATCTTTGCCATTGTCTTCTACAGATTCATGCAAGACTCCATTAAATTACTTAACTTATAAAACAGCTCAATAAAATTCGCAATGGAAGTGAAAGAAGAAGACATAATCTAAATATAATCTAAATATAATCTAAAAATAAACTAAGAACAAGAAAATATAACCTCACCAAACTTCACATATCAGATAATTACATAAAGAACAACAGTTTCAATCCCTTAACACATAAACATGCAGTACTAAACATCTTAACACATAGACTGGTGTACACTCAAAAATAAAAGTGAATTGAGAAGATATTCACACATTGCTTCACTCACACTGTTTTTCACAGGACATGTTTCAAGAGGTGATGGCCCGCCTCAGTAGCGTAGATGGTAACATGTCTGCCTCACGTTCAAGAGGTCCCGAGTTCGAATCTCGGTCAGTGAGAGTTATCTGGATAAGGTTTTTCTGGGGGTTTTCCTTTATCCTAAAAGACAAATGTTGGGTAACTCTAAGCTCCATGGACCCTGGGCTCATTTGAGTATCATTTCACCCATTCCATTCATTGTCTGAAATGACTTAAAAAGTTAAAGGACGTTAATTACAACAACAAAAAAAGGTGATGATGGAAGCAACAGCTCTTGAAACATGTCCTATAAAAAACAGTGTGAATGAAGTAATGTATCAATATCTTCTCTATTCACTTTTATTTTAACTTGTGCTTCACTGTCTCTACGCTTCTTTCAATTTTTATACTTTGGTGTACACTCCCCTGAACAAACATGAACATCATATAGAATATGAACGTATAGTAAACACGCCAAAAACAACAGTTTCAACAGAGTAACAATCGACATGAAAATTACAAACTTTAAACGACAGAAACATATGTGTCCTACATCATGTGTATGATATTGTCACCGAGACATTGTTATGTAGCAGGCCGGAGCTGGCGTGGATGTGGAGCTGGACGCTTGCTGAGAGAGAGAGGGAAACAGATAGAGATAGTCTGGAATTTCCCGCTGCTATCGTGATTGTTGTCGAATGATCCACTGAATTCTACAACAATGAGTGGAGGTATAAAAGCACTGCAACTGTCAGAGTGGAGTCAGTTGTGAGTTGCAGTTGTTAATTGTGTGTGTGCAGCTGTTTGAAGTGTACCACAAGTGAATTCTTTTGTTTGTTTACGTGTGGTGAAGCTACGAGAGACCTCGAAGACTGTGTTTGTGTAAGTTACGTCATTCCGCTGCTTTCAGGGTTGTACAAAGCGTCTTTTACTTGTAATACAGAGCATTTTCAATTTCTGCAAACAAGACTTTTAATTCTACGAACCCACAAAGTCACAATATACAGGAAACAATATAAAAAATACCACAAATATGTAACACTAACACCAGCTGTAAAGTCTAAACCCGTTTGTCATGTTGAAACTCTAAAATAATTGTAAAAATATGTATCTTTACTGCCTATTTTAATACTTTTGAAATCTATTTTAGGTAAGATTGGCTTTTAAGGCAGAGCTGTTGCTATAAATAAAGCAGTACTGACAGTCAGTGATTCAGATGCAGTGCAATCTTTGCTGAGAAGACTTCAACCATGCTGATGAAGATGTCCACTGCTATGCATGATTGGAGGAATGTAGTAACAGCGACGTCAAAATTAATCGGAAAAACTATTTGTAGTCGGTTTATTGACACTGTCACTTACGTTTAACATACGAACATACATAAGTGACGAACTGTCAATAAAAAGACCACATATAGTTTTTCTGATGTCCATTGATGTTGTAGACGAAACATCTGTAACTTCTATCACTAGCTGATCACAGCATAACAGCTTACGGTTATACTGGTTCTGGCTGTGAAAGTTATGTTCCATCATCATATTTCATATTTCTCCAGATTTTTCTTATGTATGGTAAATGAAATTGTTCTTTCACACTAGCCATGTGTAGGACAAACTTTGGTAAGGTAGAGTCAGACTGAAAAGTTCAATGCCATAGCTGGGATTTGAACCACAGATCTTACAGTCTCGATCTGGCTGCTCTTAACCCTGAGCTACTATAGCCAACATGACAGCATGACATCAAATTCTCCAACTGATTCGTGTCAATATTTCCATATCAGAAATATTGGCAGTGTAAGTTTTAACTAATTCACCCTGTATATATCTAAAGGTAGTGTTAGCACAGCTATAATATTGTCGCAAGGCATTGTTGCGGCAGGCGCGGCCGGCACTCACGAAAGAGACAGATAGTGCAAAGCGGAGATAAAAGCTTGAAACAGAGAAAGAAACAGACAGATAAATGTCTGGAAGTATCATCTTTCTCTTGCCATCTTGATTGTTACAGAGCATTCCACTAATTCCTAGAAACGGTGACTGGAGATATAAAAGTCCCATGGCTGTCACCACAGTTGTTCAGTTGATAATGGAGTTGTGAGTTGAAAGTGAAGAACTATTACTTGTGTAGTGGACCTTTGAAGTGTACTGCGAGTGATTTTGTTCGTTTGTTTATGTGTGGTGAAGCAACCAGAGACTACTGTGTGTATGACACGTCACTTCTAGATCCTGTAAGGGGTGTACAAAATGTTGTTCTACTGAAATAAAGAGCATTTTGAATTTCTGCAAATTAGACTTTTAATTTTACAAACCCACAAAGACACAATGTACTTACCAAGCTCCTTTCCAGTTTCTGCACAAGCTGTTCAGCTAACCCATTCTCTACATGAATATTTGGTGTCTTGTCCAAGAGAATTTGAGCGAACTTTGCTGATGATTTTAAAATTTCTTCTAAAAACGAAAATGTAAATAAATACTGTAAATATAATGAAGAATGTCTTAATATACATCTGTTGATAAATGTAACATGTTCAGTCATAGAGAATCATTCCATTGTTGTCAAATTCAGAGCATAAGAGCGAGAGGGAGATAGAAGCAAGATCAGAAAGGGAAGAGAAACACATACACACCATTAGCAATGAGAATGTGAAGTTTTTAAGTATGCAAAACTACTTGTGCTGTGACTCTGTTTCTGTCCCATCACTTTTTTTTTGTTGAGTAATTTACGTCCTCCAACGTTAAGTCATATCGGACGATGAACGGAATGGGTGAAATGATGTTCAAATGAGCCCAGGGTCCATAGAGCTTAGAGTTACCCGACATTTGTCTTTCAGGATAAGGGAAAACTCCAGAAAAACCTTATCCAGGTAACTCACCTGACCGAGATTCGAACTCGGGACCTCTTGAACGTGAGGCAGACACACTACCACCACGGTACCAAGGCAAGTGTCCCATCTTTGAGGAGCACTCTAGAACATTAAACACGCCATACAGAAAACAACCCTTACCAATTCAACATAAATCATTTTAACTACCACCAACATACATCAAAACATGCTTTATTTTTTTTTAAATTCTGTTTTGTCTTTTTATTACCACCAAACATATGTAACATCTGTAACATTTGACTGAAAGGGGAAGACATTTTAATTTTTTTTTTCTTTTCTTTTTTCTGTAATTTTAGGACTTTCAACGTTAAGTCATACCGGACAATGAATGAAATGGGTGAAATGGATGCTCAAATGTATCCAGGGTCCATGGAGCTTAGATTTACCCGACATTCGTCTTTCAGGATAAGGGAAAACCTCGGGAAAACCTTATCCAGGTTACTTGCCCTGATCGAGATTCAAACTCAGGACCTCTTGAACGTGAGGTAGACACGCTACCATCTACCCTACCGAGGCGGGCTTAAAAAAAAAAAAAAACGTTTTAAGAACTACTACTGCTACACACAATTTTTTTTTTTTTTTTTTTTTTTTTTTTTTTTTTTTTTTTTTTTTTAAAGCAGTTATTTTCAATTTATTCATACTCATCACGAATATACCCAGGGGGTTTACAGTTACCTGATGATGGTCTTCTCAGAATAAGGGAAAACTGTCCTGACATCAAATTCTCCATTTGACTCATATATTTCCCCGGTAGACCACTAGCAGCTCTTGCATCCAAGATACACCGTTTGTGGCGACTTACTATCGTAAGTACTTAAGTCCCAGGCTTCATCATTTAACTCTTATTATTTTAGTTAACTGATGGAAATTGATCATTTCTTCACACTAGCTGTATATAGGCTAAGGTTTTTGATAAATAGAGTCAACATGAAAAATTCAATGCCATGGCCGGGATATGACCCACGAATCTCCTGCTTAATTCAATGCTGGCCGTGGCATTGAATTTTTTATGTTGACTCTATCTATGAGCCATTATGTTTATTTTCATACACTATTCAGTTTAACTTTATGATCTAATAAACTTGTGACAGTTTTATATGTGTGTTTTGATCACGCACAGGTGTAAAATTTTAATTTTCTGTCACTCAGGTTTGAGTCCTATGTCAAACAATGTATCAGTACATTTAAAGACTCTGTCTCTTCATATACAATGATTAAAAGGTTGGTTGTAGAGTTTAAAATGGGACGTATGAGTACTAGTGATGAGTCTCACTCTGTTCCTTCATATACAATGATTAAAAGGTTGGTTGTAGAGTTTAAAATGTGACGTACGAATACTAGTGATGAGCCTCGCTCTGTCCCTTCATATACAATGATTAAAAGGTTGGTTGTAGAGTTTAAAATGTGACGTACGAGCACTAGTGATGAGCCTCGCTCTGTCCCTTCATATACAATGATTAAAAGGTTGGTTGTAGAGTTTAAAATGTGACGTACGAGTACTAGTGATGAGCCTCGCTCTGTTCCTTCATATACAATGATTAAAAGGTTGGTTGTAGAGTTTAAAATGTGACGTACGAGCACTAGTGATGAGTCTCGCTCTGTTCCTTCATATACAATGATTAAAAGGTTGGTTGTAGAGTTTAAAATGGGACGTACGAGTACTAGTGATGAGTCTCGCTCTGTTCCTTCATATACAATGATTAAAAGGTTGGTTGTAGAGTTTAAAATGTGATGTACGAGCACTAGTGATGAGTCTCGCTCTGTTCCTTCATATACAATGATTAAAAGGTTGGTTGTAGAGTTTAAAATGTGACGTACGAGCACTAGTGATGAGCCTCGCTCTGTCTCTTCATATACAATAATTAAAAGGTTGGTTGTAGAGTTTAAAATAGGACGTAGGAGTACTAGTGATGAGCCTCGCTCTGTCTCTTCATATACAATGATTAAAAGGTTGGTTGTAGAGTTTAAAATGTGACGTACGAGCACTAGTGATGAGCCTCGCTCTGTTCCTTCATATACAATGATTAAAAGGTTGGTTGTAGAGTTTAAAATGTGACGTACGAGCACTAGTGATGAGTCTCGCTCTGTTCCTTCATATACAATAATTAAAAGGTTGGTTGTAGAGTTTAAAATGGGACGTATGAGCACTAGTGATGAGCCTCGCTCTGTCTCTTCATATACAATAATTAAAAGGTTGGTTGTAGAGTTTAAAATGTGACGTAGGAGTACTAGTGATGAGCCTCGCTCTGTCTCTTCATATACAATGATTAAAAGGTTGGTTGTAGAGTTTAAAATGGGACGTACGAGTACTAGTGATGAGCCTCGCTCTGTCCCTTCATATACAATAATTAAAAGGTTGGTTGTAGAGTTTAAAATGGGACGTACGAGCACTAGTGATGAGCCTCACTCTGGATGTCCTGTGGAAGTCATAACTACAGAGATCATTGAAAAAATTCATCGTTTGGTACTGGAAGACCACAGATTAAAGTTGTTTGAGATAGCAGAGGCTGTAAACTTATCAAAAGAACGTGCAGGTAATATTTTAACTTGAAAACTTATCTTTCAAATTTTCAAATTTAAAGTTTTCAACATACCTTCTAAAACTGTATTTCGTATAGCTGATTAGAATCGCACAGATGCAGTTTTAATTTCTACATGCATCATGTACTTAGTTCTTGCACAAAAATTTGATAAGATGCAGCATTTATAACATACCTGAAGAATTTGAAGTCTTCCATTTCAACAGTATCATGGTCATTGTTGCAAGTAACTCTGTATTATCGCGAACAGATTCTGTGTTGTGTACCTCTAACAGAACATTTATTAAAACTGTCAAAGAATTTTCAATATTTTTCTCTTCCTCTTCATCCATATTAAAATTTTCTCTTTCCTGCAATACTGAGCTCACCAAACTATGCAAGCAATCACAGAACATCAACTGGAACTGCAAAAAATAAGACTTTTAATAAATATTGTTTAAGAAGTGTCTAAGAAAATAATTTACAAATATTTGAACTAAACAACATTTTTATTTCACTTAACAACAAGCCATCTGCACAAACTGTTATTCATTCTAAAACCTCCAATGTGTTAAACAGGGTTACAAACATGTCTGTGAGATGTAACTATTTTGTTTCAAATTAAATTACATGAATCATTGTCCGAAAACTGATGACTTTTCTGTTTAAAAAATTGGAGAAACTTTCTTTTGTGTGACGCGAGAATATTTTCTAAGTCCAAAGGTGCATGTATACGCATGCACAAGCAGATGAACAGCCTGTTCTCATGTTGCAGCCAACATGAGAAAGATATATAAAACTTGTAGCCAACCTCTGCAAAAATGTCCCAGACATTGGTGACGCAGTCCATGTGCAAAGGAACATGGTTTGGGCAGGCTAAGTTATTGTCCGGTCAAATTTTGATACTCATGCACTGCTTTGCACATAAACAATCCTACGACACGATGATAATGGAGTGCTCCGTAGGAAATACATGTATGAGCTCACGAACTGTATCGGACTGGTTCGGCTACTGCTGCGAAGTGTGCATGTCAAATGACACCAAGTATACTACAAGGGGGAAAACTGGCAGTCCCGGTCACGTTGTTCAAATCGACAAATGCAAAATAGGATGACGTAAGTTTCATCGTGGCCACGTTGTAGAGGAACTGGATCTTGGGAATGATCAACGTGGAAACGAATGAGGTA
Organism: Mantis religiosa; assembly: GCA_030765055.1. Taxonomy (NCBI): domain Eukaryota; kingdom Metazoa; phylum Arthropoda; class Insecta; order Mantodea; family Mantidae; genus Mantis; species Mantis religiosa. Next base: position 174,192,763 of record CM060955.1, on the reverse strand, counting down.
CAGGTGACGATATGCCCCAACAACAGGAGGGATGCAAATACGCTCTGCAGTCTAATTGCTGCGCCCATGATGAAACTGCGTCATCAAATTTTGCATTCGTCGATTTGAACGACGTGACCGGGACGGCCAATTTCCCCCTTGCAGTATACTTGGTGTCATTTGACATCATGCACACTTCGTGGCAGTAGCTGAACCAGTTCGATACAGTCTGTGAGCTCATACATTTAGTCTGCTAGATAGTGTAATTTCGGGACAAGTACAACTGTTGGCAGCATTGCTTTCAGTGGAGAAACAAGCATAGTTTGGCTGCACTGAATTCTTCAGTATGGCTAAATTACGCAGTAAATAAATAAACAAACAATTAGTAACGTTAAAAGAATACCATCCAACACAAAATTGCACTAAAAGTAAAGAAATTATATTAAAAATCATAGTAGTATACAAAAACATCAAAAAGTGTGAAGGAATTAGAAAAAAATCACCACGTTGCATATTAGAAAGAAGAGCCAAAAAATTATTACAATTTACGCGAAAACAGAAATGGATCCTTCAAGAAAGAAGCTCTATTATTCTGCTTAGGGGATCACATTTTCAGCCATTAGCTGCTTCATCCAAAGTTCATGTTACACTTTTTAAACTCATGACCAATTATTAAATTTTAGATGAGTCGCGACTCATCTAAAATTTAATAATTTTTCGCTTCACTGTGGTGTTCCAATACAGTTGAATCTCGATATCATGACCAATTAATTTAGCTCCTCCCATTCTTTGAGAAATTATCGTACAGTGATCTAGAACATTTTTATGATGAATACTCTCTAACCCTTATAATTATAATTTCATACAGTTCTATCTATCCTTAATAATGGATGTAAAGCTCTGATATTCACAAAAAAAAGAATGTCAAACATTGATAGAATGTTACCCTCTACCTGACAGTCTTTAGGAAATTCTGCACAGCATAATACATAAGCAGAGTTAAAACTTTTAGGACCCTGTGGGAGAACACAGTTAAATGATACGGGACATAATACAACCTGCTACGTCATGCGTCAAAATGCTCAGGGGCATACAAACACTGCATGCCCTGCCGTTAGTGGCAGAGTGGCGGTGCTTGGAGACAGTGATGTGTTCGCTAAGAGTGAAGAACATAAATGTCAGAAGTACGTAAACACACAATAGACGAAGAGTTAGCCAGAGGTGATATTTTCACACAGAAGGGAGAAAATATCCAATGCAAGGTATGCTATGTAGAAATTAAGGGCACTAAACCCAAATGGCTGAGACAGCACTGTAACACTAAGAAACATCAAGCAAGGATTTTAGCAGTCGAGGAACAATGAGGGCCAAGTGTAACTTCACCATTTCAGTCAGATTTTTTTCAGAACTTGTGTAAGATCGTATAGCCGAGGAAGTATTGTTCAGCTAGAAAAGAGGGGTGATAAAATGCCTCATGCCATAAGGCTCATGGAAGAACTAGCTCAACAGATAGACTCAGCAGCTGTCATGGATAAAATAAAAAAAATGAAAACCATACTTGAGAAAAACCCAGGCTATTTTAAAATGGTAAACATTAAAAATAATTTGCAAGCGCACAAGGAAACAGCGCTTACACGGCAATGTGATCTGTAGTATTTTATGTCAGCACCTGTTACATCATCTGATGTCGAGAGAAGTTTCTCAAACTACAAATATTGCTTGAGTGACAGGAGGAGATTCACCTTCGAAAAGTATAATACGTATGCTGTTATACACTGTAATAAGTTGAGCAATATAAGAATAGGCATTTATTTTGAATTGCAAAAGTAATTTATTTTACTTTATTATTCAAAATGTGTTTTGTTATACATCTACTTCTACTGAATGATTCTGAAAACGGTGACATAATTTATATATTGTTTTATTAAAACAATGTGTTAGCACATTTGTATACCCCTAAGGCAGCCGACCATGTTTACTGCTAGAGTTAAACCACGCCCCTCTTCCTATACTCATAGCATGTACATGTACAATCCAAGTCCTAAAAGTCCTAAGTCTATGCATAAGTAGAGGCTGTGTTTTTCATTTGCAATAAACCTGACTTTCTAAAAGTATTTTCTAAAACTCATGGGAAGCAGTTGAAGTGGCATTATGTACCTAATAATTCGAAAATTAGATACATTTACTGTGCAAAATAAAACAAAATGGGACAATAACACACATTTGTCAACATTATTGCATGATAATATGAATTTGCAGCATTTGATCTTAACCAAAAGTATTTTCCTATATCTCTGAACAAGTTCTGAGCAGTTTGTTTGACAGTCAACCTGAGTTTAGTGGCAGAACACTTTAACCATTGTTGTATCCATATGGCAATGGTGATTGTGCTACTCGCAGCTTCATTCCTGTCCCCCCATTTAATTTCACCTTTCTTGGCTGCCTCAGGGTTCTAAATGTCAGCGAGAGTTTCAGTGTTGTATGGCAGGGAAGTTGTTCTGTAAGTCCTCCAGATGATGGGAGGTGTCGGAGGGAATATGTAAGTCTCAGGAGGGAACATTGTATGAATCCAGTAAGATGTAGAGGTTTCTCTTGCTTACTGGCCGTGGTCTAGTAGGAAAAACTGAAGTTGCTGACATTTCACTCGTACGTGCATCAAGCATCCTCAGAGAACTCAGTGCAAACATGCTTCCTCCTTTCTGTTAAAATTACTTTTGTATTTGAAGATTTCAATAGATTCCAATAAAGTCTGGCATGATGCTGGGCTGTGTTATCGAGAACCTCTGTTTCATGGAACTTGATGTCATGTCTCATCAGAAGGGTGTGCTCAGCAAAAGCAGATTTTTCAGTATGTCCCAACCAGCAGTTGCTTAGGTGTTCCTTAATATGGGTGTGTATGCTACGTTTAGTAGTGGCAATGTACACCTTGCCGCAGCTCCAGGGAATACGGTAGATTCCTTTTGTGGCGAGTGGGTTCTGTCTGTTCTTGACTGATCGAAGATGGTGTTTTAGCTTCTTGGTGGACTCAGTTCTTCCTACTAGACCACGGCCAGTAAGCCTGGAAACTTCTACAACTTACTGGATTTACACCGGCTGTGAAAGTCTAAGTTGTTACATTGTATGAATCGCCAAGTTTCTCTAGCTATTAGGACTGTCATCTCTCCTCAGATCCAACTGTTATTAACATTTTCTCACCTCACTCCTTCCTCCCAAGGAGTGCCCCATCAGGAACATGGGCACAAAAGTATTCATAAATCAAAATGTTAACTCCCTTTCATACCTAATCATAGAGTCATCATTATAAAGAAGAAGCATTATAACTTTAAATAAAATGTGTGTTTGGAGGAATTTAGTAACAGTGACGTCAAAATTAATATAAAAATTATTTGTGGTTGGTTTATTGACACTCGTCACTTACTTTTTCATTTCATTTTCAAATGGAGGCCAGGGCCTTTGAAACTAGTCTCTCATAAATATATGAAAAAGTAAGTGACGAGTGTCAATAAACCAACCACAAATAATTTTTATATTATTTAAATAAAATGTTGAAAATATGAAATAATATTATTTTCGACCACCTTCCCAGTACCATGCATCTGAGAAATGTATAGAAGAAGCAACTGCGCTAATAGCAAGTGGATCCTGAACACAAAACAAAAACCAACCACAGAGTATATTTCTACTTTCATGCACTTCCCAGTCCTAAGGCTATGATTATGCTTACATCAGGTATCATGAAGAAAGCATCTCCTGCTAATAAACCGGACACAAACTTGAGTGCTTCAGCTTTAACTGTATATGGTGCACTGCAAATTAAGGACAATGTTGTTGACCATGCTCTGCTGCTTATTTCTGGAGAGTACAATACTGTAGTTACAACATCTGATAATACCTGAAATTAAAGTACATTACTACTTTTTCAAACTGTTTACATCATGAATCAACCACATGCAAATTAAAATAAATTACAAGTTCTGCACACAAATAATTCAATTAAAGTATTCAGAATGTTTCAAAAGCTTACTGACAAAATTTAGGAACACAAAGAGCGGACAGATTAGAGTAACTTTCGGCTAGGAACATAATACACTTTATTATGCACAGGGTTAAAAAAGATTTTCAAACATACCACTAGCACATTGAGCACACACATTGCACATTCGCTTGAATACCCCAGGCATGTGCAAAAGTTTGCCAGATGCCACAACTATTCTGGCTACTACATTTCTGGATCGTCCATTGGTGTCTGATACCCAAAGCTTTGATATGCCTCCAAAAGAAATAATCAAATGGCATTAAAGCCAACAGGCATGGATACAACTGGATAGAGTGCCACCACATTTTGTAGTCAATGTGCAGCACTTCCAAGATCGCAAATATCCCGATCAGTGGATCAGAAGAGAACCACCTCATTCCCTGGACTTAACACCATTTGATTATTTCTTTTGGAGGCATATCAAAGCTTTGGGTATGAGACACCAATGAAGGATTCAGAAACACTAATAGCCAGAATAGTTGTGGCATCTGGTGAGCTTTTGTACATGCTTGGGGTGCTTGAGCAAGTAAGTTTTTACCTTTCTTTCACGCTTTACTAGTCCTAAAAACTGAGACAAAATACATATGATTCCATAAAGTATTTATATAAATTTGGAATATACATTTTATTTCTGACAACACTAAATCAAATGTATATCTTAATCACAATTTTCATTTATGAGAAAATGAGAAGTAATAAAAATGTTTCTGGAGTACAATCTGCCAGAGATCTTCAAATCAATTTCAGATAACCGATAGCTGATGCTAGTGAACCACACTTCATGAAAGATGTAGATACAATTAAGAAATTTTGAACTCAAAATGAAATTTTTAAAAAGACCTGATTTTCTATCTCTTCATTGTAAGTATTAAAATCTACTACATCACAATTGTATTGCTCTGTTATGTCCAATGATAAATCACACTTTTAATGTAGAGAAAGAAATGAATAAAAAATATCTTCTTAAATCTATAATTGAGAATTAGAGAGGGAAGTTTACCTGAAGTGCAGTAATCTGAAATCTGCAACACAAAGAATCTGAACTGGTGATCTCAGCTGAATACTGGTCCAAGTTAAGATGACTGTTTAACAAACTGTTTGGCGATGGCACAAAACGTGACATGTATATAGGTTTTCCCACACTTGGAAAAGGTCTCACTTGTACCTCCAAGATATCTGCAAATTGTGGGAGAAAAATATCTATCATGCATATACATACATGCAAGCACATTCATGCATTTACAGTAAGCAGAGGAAGTACTGTACTCTACCCAAAAATTCTGTACTGAGATTTCTCCAGAAATATATTTTTAAGTCTTTTAAACGAAAAGAAAGTTACTAGATACAATATTTACTGGGCTTGTGGGCCGTGGTCTATTGGGTTCCTTCTTCTTCCCAAACGTTTCGTTTGCGACTGCGGCAGACATCTTCAGTGGCGGCGAGGTCGAAGTTTCCTAGTGGAGATTTCAGCACCGACTGCGCTGGTCACCACCAGAGGTGCGGTATTTATGTCAGCGGCCGGAGGGGAGGTGTGTTGTGATTGGTCCGGGTGGCCAGTGGGCTGTACTTGTATCAGCGGAGTACTACAAGGAACTGGCGTCTGATTGGCTGGAGAGGGGTTCTGGATTTTTGTTTTTGTTAACGCTGTTTGCCATATTCTGTTGAGTTTCAGTCCTTCCTCTTTGCGATTGATATTATTTTTGTGCTTGTGTATTTCAATGGCTTCACGGAATAAGCGAGAATAGTAGTGGGATGTAGATGCCAGAATATCTGTGTTACCATATTGGATGATGTGTTCCCCTTCTTCGAGTATGGCATGTTTCGCAATTGCTGATTTTCTGTTTGACCCATGCGACAATTTCTTCTGTGTTCTTCAATACGGGTTTTTATACTGCGTTGTGTGGTACCGATGTATACCTTGCCACACAAACAAGGTATTCTGTATACTCCTGCGGTGGATAGAGGATCCCTGGGGTCTTTGGCGGAACGGAGTATGTTGCAAATCTGTTTAGTGGGTTTGTAGACGGTGTCAATGTTATGGCGTTTAAGTAGTTTGCCTATGCGGTCTGTGACTGATCTGATGTACGGTAAAAACGCTTTGCCCTTCCTATTATTTGTGGCTGTTTCTCTGATGTTGGGGCCTTTACTAGGGCGTAATGCTCTCTTAATTTCTCGTTTTGCGTAGCCATTAAAGTGGAGCGCTGTCTCTAAGTGTTGAAATTCCTGGTGTAGAACTTGTGGTTCGCAAATGCGTGTAGCTCGGTCTGACAGAGTTTTAATCATGGCACGCTTTTGTCCCGGATGGTGGTTAGAGTTTTTGTGAAGGTAGCGGTCTGTATGGGTCGGCTTCCGGTACACCTTGTGACCGCTACCTTCACAAAAACTCTAACCACCATCCGGGACAAAAGCGTGCCATGATTAAAACTCTGTCAGACTGAGCTACACGCATTTGCGAACCACAAGTTCTACACCAGGAATTTCAACACTTAGAGACAGCGCTCCACTCTAATGGCTACGCAAAACGAGAAATTAAGAGAGCATTACGCCCTAGTAAAGGCCCCAACATCAGAGAAACAGCCACAAATAATAGGAAGGGCAAAGCGTTTTTACCGTACATCAGATCAGTCACAGACCGCATAGGCAAACTACTTAAACGCCATAACATTGACACCGTCTACAAGCCCACTAAACAGATTTGCAACATACTCCGTTCCGCCAAAGACCCCAGGGATCCTCTATCCACCGCAGGAGTATACAGAATACCTTGTTCGTGTGGCAAGGTATACATCGGTACCACACAATGCAGTATAAAAACCCGTATTGAAGAACACAGAAGAAATTGTCGCATGGGTCAAACAGAAAATCAGCAATTGCGAAACATGCCATACTCGAAGAAGAGGAACACATCATCCAATATGGTAACACAGATATTCTGGCATCTACATCCCACTACTATTCTCGCTTATTCCGTGAAGCCATTGAAATACACAAGCACAAAAATAATATCAATCGCAAAGAGGAAGGACTGAAACTCAACAGAATATGGCAAACAGCGTTAACAAAAACAAAAATCCAGAACCCCTCTCCAGCCAATCAGACGCCAGCTCCTTGTAGTACTCCGCTGATACAAGTACAGCCCACTGGCCACCCGGACCAATCACAACACACCTCCCCTCCGGCCGCTGACATAAATACCGCACCTCTGGTGGTGACCAGCGCAGTCGGTGCTGAAATCTCCACTAGGAAACTTCGACCTCGCCGCCACTGAAGATGTCTGCCGCAGTCGCAAACGAAACGTTTGGGAAGAAGAAGGAACCCAATAGACCACAGCCCACAAGCCCGGTAAATATTGTATCTAGTATTGACACCGGCCGTGAAAGCCTTAGAACTTTGATGAAAAGAAAGTTAGTTTAGAAAAAAGTCTGTGTGTATGTGTGGTGGTGGATAGTTTGATCTGTAGATCCTATATCAAGATTAGACTGAAGTAGTCTAACTCAAGGATATAGATCGTGTCAAAGTTACATTATTTATATACATATTTACAAGATTCTGATATGTCAGACTAGCAATATACCAATGTGTCTACTACATAGTATTTGTCAGACCTGAAGCTTTTCTGGCAAGGAATATCCTCAAGTTGTTTTTGTCTTTTCACCTGGCTTGCTTCTCAAGAACAACTTGAGCACATAGTATTTGTTTGAATAGTTATAAATAAAAGCAGTGTTAACATTGAAACTAATTTCATGTATAAAGACTAAAATTGAGTCATACTTTTGAAAGTAATGAGTCAGTAATTCAAACACAAACATCACTTAAATTATCCTTACTTGGAAATGTTTTGGAGAATGGTTTGTCCCTATCGTCAGCAGTTATCCGACTGGTTGAATCCGTGGTTTCCTGAAGTGAGCTGGTTGTCTGTGGTGGCATCTGTTGTCTGTGAGATGAACTTCCAAAGAGAGTTTTCAGGCAACAATTCGAAATTAAAAGTATACTGTTTGCTTTTTATAATTAGCAATTTTTCCCAAACATCGAGTTTGGCTGCATCACTGGCTGATTTTAATAGTACAATTTCATGATTGGTAGACCAGAAATGGTGAGCTATTGCTGATTTTTCTATTTTTTTGTATTTCACACATCTCATATGTTCCTGTAATCTAATATGTAAACTTTTTTTGGTTTTCCTATGTAGAACTTATTGCAGTCTGAGCAGTTGATTTTGTATATACCTGATTTCTTGTTTTCAGGTACTGGGTCTTTCAGGTTGTTGCATAATAAGTTTTTTAAACTGAATTTATTTATTGGGGCTATGGTGATGTTGTACTTCTTGAATATCATCTCTGGGATGATATGTGACTTTCCTGAACTGTGTCTCCGTTTTTGATTCTGTTAATTTTGTGGTATCCAATATGTGTTTCTGTTTCTTGAATTTCCAAATTTTCTTTTCTATTTCCATTAATTGCAGCTATGTTAATCATGTGGTTATATTCTTTGTTGTATTCATTCTGTTTCAACGGGATGTTGACTAGTCTATGTGCTAAGCTGTTCAAAGCTGCATGTTTGTGGGGTATAGGGTTGTAGCTATCGTTCTTGATGTAATTATCTGTTTGTGTTGGCTTCCTGTAGATGCCAAAAGATATGTTATTTAATTCAAGGATTATCTTCAGATCTAAGAAAGGTAGGTAGCCATCTTTTTCTATCTCTATTGTGAAAGTTTAAGAAGCTAACATATTAGATTACAGGAACATATGAGATGTGTGAAATACAAACAAATAGAAAAATCAGTAATAGCCCACCATTTCTGGTCTACCAATCATGAAATTGTACCAAATATAAAACTATTAAAGCCAGCCAGTAATGCAGCCGAACTCAATGTTTGGGAAAAGTTGCTAATTATAAAAAGCAAACAGTATACTTTAATTATATGTGTTAAGAGGAATTTAGTAACAGTGACATCAAAATTAATCTCAAAAACTATTTGTAGTTGGTTTATTGATACTTGTCACTTACTTTTAGACTAGTTTCAAAGGCATTCACCTCCACTTTCAATCTCTTTCCAACTGGTATCTGTTGTCTGCTCTCTCTCTGGTGGTGAAACTATGAACTTTAAAAGTAAGTGACGAGTATCAATAAACCAACTACAAATAGTTTTTGAGAGTATACTTTAAATTTCGAATTGCCGCCTGAAAACTCTTTTGGAAGTTCATCTCACAGACAACAGATGCCACCACAGACAACCAGCTCACTTCAGTAAACCACGGATCCAACCAGTCGGATAACTGCTGACGATGGAGACAAACCGTTCTCTGAAACATGTCCAAGTAAGGATAATTTAAGTGATTTTTGTGTTTGAATTACCGACTCATTACTTTCAAATGTTAAATACATTACTGTTTCTAACCTATTGCTTCAAATAATATGAGTCATACCTTTTTGACGTCAGTGAAGTTACAAGTTTTAAAAGGTATGACTCAATTTTAGTCTTTATACATAGTATTTGTGTTTGTCATATTTACAACAATACTTAACTATTACAAGTATTCTTTGCCTGAATGAAGTCTTCTTCTATATAGAAGGTGTGAGTAATAACTTACATTTTTAGAGATGTCGTAAACTGAATTTTATTCATATGCAAATCCTTTATTGAACTTGGAAGTGAACTGAATAGTACTATGCCATTGTAGCATACCCCTTTTTGAATTATTATACATTAGTTGGTCAGTCTGCACCTAATCCCTTTTCTATGAATCTCAGCAATTTAGTGAATTTTTCTGGGTTATCTATTACAAATGACGATACATTTAGTATATATTTGCAAGCTAATGGTAAGATGTCAAACGTTTTGAATGGCAGTTTGCAGTGAGTCAATCTTCTTGCTTATTACCTTTTTTGTAAAATGAATACCTTTTTGGCATCTACAGAGTAACCCCAGAACATTATCCCACAAGTCATTAGTAAGTGTAATAAGTCGCTTTTAGAATGCTCTTATCAATTACCTGATTTAAAGATCTGATTGCAAAACAGGACATGCGGATATCTGCATGTATGTGCATCAATGTAAGTGAGCAGCAAAACACAAAAACAAAAGATCTCATAAATAACCAAACTTATTTAGGTTAATTGATGGAAATTAATAATTTCTTCACACCAGCCATATACAGGCCAAGGTCCTAGATAGATAGAGTCAACATGAAAAATTCAATGCCATGGCCAGGATTTGAATCATGGATCAGGGGATCTGTGGTTCAAATCCCGGCCATGGCATTGAATTTTTCAGGTTGACTTTATCTAACCAGACTTATACTTAAGTTCAGTAGCTTCCAAAGATATTCAAGAAAATCCTCCACCAAAATACCTTTTCAATGGAATGTTTTTTGTTACTTCTTGTTTTCTCAAAAATACCTCATACTATTTTTATTAAAACACCATATATTTAAATTATTTACATGGCAAATAAAATGTGTATCTTTAATATTCTGGAAATTGTGAAATGCACTTTATTCAAAATGAATTCTGAAAAATTTTGATTAGGTGCTAACTCTCAAGAGTGTGACATAAACACACTTCAGAAAAATGTATAACTCTTCAAAACAAAAATTTTCAAGGGGCGTTTGGAAGTGATTTACAATGGCATTCTTTAAAACATACAACTCAATCTATGAGCACCTTATTTCCTAGGATGATAACCTGATACTAGTACACCACACAGATGCTAGATGGCATTTGTAACCATAGTGTGTAATGAACAGGCAGTGCTTGTATGTTATCAGCTGGAAAACTCTGTGGACAAGATGGAAGGCGACTATCACGGACAAAGATGGGCTGCATGGTTTTTACGGAAGGAGGGATTCAAAACATCAAACATTCACAAACGTTTAAACGCAGTTTGTGCCCAAGAAGCTCCTTCACAGAAGACTGTTTACAACTGGATCACTGGGTTTGCCAGCGGAAGAAAATTGGCAAGCAAGAATGTGAGCACTGGTCATCCATCAACATTGCGAACTCAGAGAAACATTGAGGTTGTGTCTGAATTGATAACTGGTGACAGGCATATAACCTTTGATGAATTGGAATTGCAGACAGGTCTTGGCCGCGCAACCCTGTACACCATTATTCATAACAATTTGGATATAGAGAAGATATGTGCACATTGGGTTCCACAGGACTTGACACAGGTCCAGAAGGAGAAAAGAGTTGAAGTCTTACACAAATAAAAATTTTGTAACTTATAATCCACTTATCTTAAGAAGTTGATGTTAAAACTTCTTTCTTCTTTATTCAAATCAATTTCGAAAGCATTTTGCATTTGTCATCAGTGAAACACTCTCCATTGTAAGTGTTTCACTGATGACGAATGCAAAATGCCTTCGAAATCAATTTGAAAAAAGAAGAAAGAAGTTTTAACATCAACTTCTTAAGATAAGTGGATTATAAGTAACAAATATTTTTATTTGTGTAATATTTATTACTCCACTGTAACTAGCTTCAATTTTCTGTGTAATGAGTTGAAGTCTGTCGCCAACTATTGGAAATGCACAATGAGGATCCAGATTTTTTGGAAAAACTAGTGACAGGTGATGAATCACAGTGTCATTACCATACACCTGAGAAGAAAATGCAATTGATGCAACAGAAACATCCTGGGAGTCCTCGGCCCAAAAGATTTTGTTCTGCTCCATCTGCAGGTAAGCAGATGATCTCTGTCTTTTGGGACACTTGTGGCATCCTGTTAATGGACTGGCTTCCACAAGGTGTATGACTGTCAACAGCAGGGTGTACTGTAACTCCCTTACATGACTTTGACGCAGGATACACATCGGCGAATGGGAAAGTGGTCCAAAGGAGTGTTCCTCCAGCACGAAAATGTGCGGCTGCACACCAGCAACATGACAACTGCAAATTTGGCATCACTGGGGTTTACTATTCTACCACACCCACCATATTCACTGGATCCCGCTCCATTGGATTATGCTCTATTCGATGGCATGGAGAACGTGCTGCGAGGAAAGAGATTTGGCAACAACGAAGAATTGCAGGCAGCTGTCCATGAGTGGGTGCATTGTACCCCCAAACAATGGTTCCATGATGCAATAATGAAGTTGCTAGAAAGGTGGCAGTGATGTATTGACGTCAATGGAGAGTATATTGAGAGATCCTATGTACAATGATTCACATTCATTAATAAATAAAGTACAAAAACTACTATTGTAAATCATTTCTGAACACACCTAGTACATCAATTTTTTTTCAGCCAGTTTTGAAATAGTTGTTACTATTGACTTCAATTTTTAAATATGTTGTCATTTTCTAAATGCTACTGCTAATCAGTTGTTTCTCATAATATCAGGGAAAATGTTATGTATGGGATTTTAAGGATGCCAATATAGTCACTCAATTTTAAACATTGGACTATCTAACTGGTGTTTGGAGGAGTTAAGTTACCGTGACGTTTCAATTAATTGATTAACATTTTGTAGTGTTTTTTTTTTCTTCTTTTTTCCACACTACATCACTTATTATCTATCCCTGTTGAATCTACAACAAAATGGTAATAAAACTTGACATCAAGTAGGCACAAGAACAAAAATCTCAGTAATGAATTTGGGTTGAGTACAAAACATTGGTTTACAAAGTACAAAAAACAAGTCATGCTG